>OW679202.1:107516238-107718958 GCA_940337035.1 Agriotes lineatus | reverse complement strand
ATTCTGAACAACTTTTCTTGGTAAAATTTTGCCGTATCATGGACAGAAAGGGTAGTTTACCTGAAAAGAAAATAGTTTTTGCTTTACTGTCAAGGCCAACTTATGTTTTCAAAAACTGTAAATATTCTTAAAATTCTCTTCAGACCAAGCAGGGCGGAATCCCAAAACATTAAAATAAAATTGTAAAATTTTTTGTCAATTATACCTATAGTGAACTCAATCCGGGGACACACTGTATATATATTTACAATCTTGTTAAAAATTGTAAATTATTCAAATGCAGAAATAGCGGAAATGCATTACGTGTATGAATAGTTGCAGCATGTGATAGAATAAAAAATATTCCGGGGATATTTCAACCAGTGCTCAATTCTATGGGAAGAAGGGCGGAAGCATGCACTTTAAGTCAAGGGGGCAATTTTCAACAATTTTTGTAATAATCCCTCCATGTTAGTTCTATTGTTGTATGTTGTTATTTGTTGTTGTTCATTACACGCGAGTATTTTTTACTCAAAAATGGTGCATCTCAGGAAAACAACTTAAGAGAGCTCATATGTTTCAAATTAAACGGTGAATTCAAAATATATTTTATTTTAGAAAAAACCATTGGCGTACCATTTTTTTCTTCAAAAATATTAAAGTCACTGCCCGTACGCACGCCACTGTTAAAGCTGAACATTAGTTTTGTATTGAAAAATATGCACCCTTATTAACTGTCGCTATGTACTAAATATTACTGAAATATTTCAAACGGTTTCGAAATATTAATTAATTTCCATTTTTTCCCTAAAACTTTAACACCCCGTATTTTCGTAAAGGAACATTTTTGGACCATAGTTTATAAAGTAAACTGTAATTAGTTTTTCATGTAGATTCACACCCTTAAATATTCGCATATCATTAAGGAACACCCTGTATATTATGAAGTAACCGAGAAGGACTGATATTGTACGCTTTTATTCGTATACTTTTGCCTCCCCCGGGGTTTGAACCCGGGACCTCTGATCACTAGTCTGTCACTCTTACCACTAGGCCACCAGCGCCGTTATATATTTTAGTGATAAACTTATATATATCTTACCGCTGTATGCACAGTAGACTATTTTTGTAGTTCTCTGAGCAGTAGTGGCATCCAAATGGGCTTTAGTTCTGCGCTAGTCTGGCTAATTGGTTTTACTGCCAGCGCTATGTATGTAGCTTCTTTCAGCTTCCTACGGAACCTGTTTTCCTCTTTAGCTACAATTGATGCGTTATCCTACTGTATGCGATGGTCTTCATTCCAGACGTGTTCTGCGATCTTGGATTTGATGGTTTCGCTCTGTCTAATATTTTTGCGGTGTTCCGATAATCTCACTCGTAGAGGTCGTTGTGTTTCCCCTATGTATTGTTTTCCACACTCGCACGGTACGCTGTAGATACAGTTCTTTGAACTCTGATCTTCGTTCTGAGGCTTGGTATGCGTCATCATGCCTCTTAGAGTTGTTGCGGATTTGAATACGTACAATATCAGTCTTTCTCAGGACTAACCAGAAACACCTGAAGATGGGAGTAGATCAAAACTCCCAAAACGTCGTGTGATATACACCCTAGACAGTGGAAAAAATCCGATAAAAACACACCGTCATTTTTAAAGTATACAAAAGAAAGCTGAACATTTTTTATTGTTAGTATGTTTAATTGCAGGACCTATTTTTCTAAATTACGCAATAGACAACTTTGACATTACTAGGAATCTAATTTTTTATCTTTTCACAATTTTAATAGCACTACATTAAAGTTTATTGGAAAAAAGTGTGTAAAATTTGTAAATACTCCATCCAGTCAGCTCTGAAAAGACCATAAAATAGTTTATTATACGCTGTAAAATAAAAATACTAAACGGCCACCCGTTCAATATATTAGTTTTAGCTGCATTTTTCATGGCAATCTAGACGATTTTTCTGTACTTAACGAAATTCTATACTAAACGATAACATTTCAAGCAATATTAATGACACTTATTAAAAAAATATGTAAACGTAGTACCACCTATGCTTTAAACAAATCAAAGAATGAAAAAATGGTAACTTATTACTAAATATAAAACTATACAGGACTTATTTATTTATTTATTTATTTAGTACTCAGCCAACAGCCCTTAGGTCAATTATAGGCGTCGCTGTACATTTTATGGGGACTTCCAACCCCACTAACGACTGTCATGATGCTATTATGACATCTGGGACCAACTATTTGCGTGGCAGCCGTACCACGAGGCGCCGAGAGATGCAGCCGTGAAACTCCCATCCAAGTTCTGACCAGAAAGAGCGTTGCTTAACACTGCTGATCGAACGTGGACGCTTGTTCAAGCTACATCACCCGGGACTAAGGATGTTTCATAAGTCGACTGTGTGGCTTCTAGAGGTGCATCATAAGACAAAAAGTAGTTGAAACCTCTTGTAGGGTTTTTGTCTCACCTCTGTAGTCGTTCACAACTTATTCAAGTTTTCAATTCACGCTGGAATTTGTTTTATAACAACAGAACGTTGCCATCGATGTGGATGATATTTAATAGAAGACTCCAAACTGGTGTAAGTCATATTTTGAGAGGCTATTAATTATTATTTTTGGCGGATTGCTAGTGAATGAAACACCAGTATCACGACACAGATAAGAGAGTAACCATTTCATGGAAATTAATTTAGGCAGAAAATTTGAGTGGCCAGAAGACCAAATGCATCATATGGCATAATAAATACATTAACAGCTATGTTAAAAGCTGAGTACATGAAAGTGTGGTGCGGCCGATTTTCGCAGCTGCGATACTCAACAGATAAGACAAGTATCTAATGGAAACAGCATAAATGAAGATAATAAGGAAGATAGTTGACAAACAAGAATGAACCTCATCCGAAGCGTAAATATATAAAATTAATGGCAAGATGCGACCTCTAAACGAGTTTATTAAAACACAAAGGCAGGAGTGGAACAATCACATTTCGAGGATGGAAGAAATTCGCCAGGCCACGAATAAATCTTCAATAGGAAGAAAATCCCGAGGACTACCGATCAGGAAATAGAGAAAATTACTATAAAATGGAGTGAATAGGCCTGCAGCCTATACAGAAATTGGAAGAACAAGAAGGCCAATAATTTTGAATTTTACCAACATTATTCTGAAAAATGGTTAATTTTATGCAAAAAATTTAACTCAACTTTCTGCAACACTTTGACAATTGAAAAAGAAACGGTGACACCATAAAAAATCAGCTTTTAGTCAGTTTTTTGTGATGGACAAGGCCACTAGAATGTGCCTGTTTCCAAAACAACATGACGCAATCACTCAACATAATTTTTTGTATCTGAATCATAAGATATCAAAAATTATGAAAACCCAACCAATTACCAATAAATGTCTGTTGCTGTAAAGAAATTAAAAGTTATTGGCATTGCCATGAAATTCTTTCTGTCTCATTGGTGTGTGACATCCGTTTTTCCTCCACTGGTGATCCACCGATGAAAATAACAAATATCATCTCAAAAGATGATATACACATATTCTGCTTGTTTTGACGTTTAGCCAAAAATCTTTAAAATATTATTAGTTCTGAGAAAATCTGTTTCATAAAATGAATAACTATTTATAAAAGTTTTGTTTTTACTTCCCTCGTCTAAAAGACGAAGGAAGTATTGTAATCGCGAAAAAGTCACCTTCCGAGATTTCTTCAGATCTTTACGTTTCAGGGTTTCTAGATGACGAGAAACAGGTTTTCTCAATTCCGTCTGTCTGTCTGTCTGTCTGCCTATCTGTCTGTCTGTCAGTCTGTCTGTCTATCTGTCTGTCTGTCGTCTGTCTGTCTATCTGTCTGTCTGTCTGTCTGTCTATCTGTCTGTCTGTCTGTCTGTCTGTCTGTTGGCGATATAACCCAAAAACTATTTGTTAGAGGATGACAATATTTTGCATGCAGATTATGTTTACCTGGCATGAAACCCACAAAATTTCAGAAAAATATATACAGGGTAACAACCTTAAAAAAATTAAGTCTTGTTTATTTTTACGTTAACTTTGAAATAGATGGAAGTAATCATTTTCACATAGGTCAGACTTTACACTTGCCGAAAATAGGACTCAACAGCTATAGGATAATATCACAAAAGAGTCGAAACGTTTCAACAATAAGACAGTTCCGTTAAATAGAGTCGTGCACCGCACTCATTTCAATATGATGGCGCAGTACGATTCATCGATGCGGTTACGATCGCTACGCAGATGCAAACCCCAGCGGAATAATTTTTTTTAAATTTAACAGTAATAGATACAAGCAATAATTTCTACATAGTGTAGGTTTTATTCTTACCAAAAATGGGATCCAATAGATACAGAATAAATGTGTTACGATACAAAAGGGAGCCACAAATTAGCGCTTTACTAAATATAGCTGCGACGCAGATTTTCAAAGGGTCGGTGCTCGGTAGCGCAGGTAGAAATAGCTCAGTCCCTTGCAATATCCCACAAAACGTTGGGGCTGTATACGCGGTCCGCCTGCCGTTCGAATTCGACCACCGGTAACGGTTTTTTTTATTTGAGAATTTATTTAATTTATTAGCAACGTGAAGATATTTTTACTCTTAACTTAATTTGATTTTTAAAATTATTTAGTGCCGGCAGTACGGCTGAGTGGTGATGCATTCCTCACGGCACTTGCAAAAGTTAAGCACCAGTCTGCTCGGTCAGAACTTGGATGGGTGACCATCTGGAGAGCGGGCATAGTGTTCTAGCCAGACAGGCTCCAGTAGCTCAACTACCTCCCCCGAATTTAAAAATGCACACACCCTCAGCGGCTCGGTGCACCCGGCACCCCGACACTGTAAACGTTATAAGGGGTTACATATTATGTATGTATGTATGTAATTATTTAGTGTCACAATGTCGACGAGGGAAGTTCTGAGTAAAGCCTTTAACAGATTTTTATCAAATTTATTTAATCTAATAAATCATAATTAACCGTTGGCATCATACAACAAACAACGTTGCTATGTTACATGACCACAGATATAGTCAATCTTTCATCATTTTTAACATTGCCTTTATTCTTGTGTGCGATATATCCGTTTATACCCTGTATATATTTTTGATCAGTATCATAGTGGCTTTCTAAAAATATTTATTGTGGAGGGAAAAATCAGTACATGTTGTACTTATATATAATTTTTAAGTTTCATTAATACTTGAAATTATTATTTTTCATGTATAGAAACAGTTAAAAACCACCATGTTATACAGATTGGTGGTGGATAATGTGAACATAGAAAGTCAAATGAGTTAGAATACAGTTTATGGGTTTTGTGTGTGTTGTACAGAAATAGACATATATGATTTAAAATCTAGTATCCTAGGATTCAGTTTTTTGTTAAACAAAACACCGTGATTCTGCGGATACTAGATATTAATAGCATATAAGTTTATTTCTGTCTAACGCATACAAAGCCCATAAACTGTATTCTAGCACATTTGATTACCTATGTTCACATTATCCGCCACCAATCTGTATATATCGTTTCTAGTCGTATATTTAACATTCAGTGTAATTAACATATTTAAAAAATACATTTATTGTTATACACAAATAATATATTTGAGCACTTATATGATTACATTTACATAGTCATTTTCTATTAAATATTTTAAATATAATAAATTCTCCTTACTCTTATAAAATAGCATAAACTTTTAGAAGAAAGTTCATACAATTTAAAAAAGTCAGTGTCCGCTGGAATCCTCAAGCGGCTGCTAGACAGTCTACGTCATCGAACTTCAGAAAGACCAACACATTCATGTGTAAGCAACAAATACAAGTATCTAGGTAAATAAATATCTATTTAGAATATAAATAATAACGTCTCTTAGTTTGTTGTAAATTCCTAGACGTCTCTATGTAGATCTTTTCAGTGTATTTTCATAAATTATGTAAATAAATTGCTTAGTTATAGGATTCAATTAGGGTCTTGTGATATTAAATTGTAATTGTAAGACACATGATGCAGATGTTTCTAAACGCTTACTGGTGCTATGGTAATCATCATTTGTTTTGACTTCCTACTGTTTTAATAAGGTTTTACTTGAAATATTCTCTATGGGTTGAATTTTCGTGGAAAAGTCGTTATACCACGTCATTGTAAGGAGAAGTTGGCGCACTTTCAAACTATCCATAGAAAATTGGCACACCATATTTCAAATCATAAAGATACTCGCTTTCATTCTCCTCGTGGATGTTCAGTTGCTTTGCTTACAGCTACGTTATCAGGCGTTACAGTTGGACAACTTTCAGATTATATGCTCTTTGGTTTGACTTAATCTCTGTGTCTCGTAACGTCATAACGATGAGGAACGTTGGCGCAACGTCGAATTAATTATAACCTATATGCTTTTGATTATACTTTCAAGTTATGTTGTACTAATTATTAACCTTTAAATTAAAACAAGGAATTAGTAACGTACCCCGAATCGAATGGCGCCATATACGACTACTTAATAATAGTATAATTTAAACGTCGCAATATACTAGGAGTTAATTATTTGATGATTTTAAGTTGGTTTTGCAGTATTTCACAATGATCTCCTTTAGAATTCACACAGTTTGAACAATTTTTTGTTCATAAACACTAGCTGTTATAAAAGTTTTTGAACTTTTCATTGCCAGTTTGTTCAAAACTCGTTCAACGGACAACATGGATAAAGGTTGGTAACAAGAAATATATTATTAACACTGAAAACGTTATACAGATATTGCTCAAAACTATTTATTTTTCTTTAAACGCAGCAACTAATTTTAGTAATTATAAATTATTTACTTTATTACTTAAACAATCGTTGCTCTTCTTTACCAGTAGATCATGGGCTTCAATTTCAATGTTTTAGCAGAAGCAATTAGACCTAAAGTTAATTAAGCCGTATTTTCCTGTCTTGCTGCCCATCTTACTTCATTCAAAAAGTCATTGCATTGTAAATTCAACCATTGCCAAACATGAAAGCATGCATATGCGATTCCTACATTGAAGGAAACTCAACCTTCAAGCCTGAATCATCTGCGATCCATTAGTATAGCCAGTTCTATCTAAAGTTTTAAAAGGGTAACATTTAGAATCTCAACTGATTGAGCACATTATATAGTATTTTACTTAAAAAAACAGTCTGGATTTACAGCGTATTACCAGGGCTCATTTGAAAATTACTGATGACTTACTTAAATCCATTAATAAGGGATGCGCTTGATTTTTCAAAAGCATTTTTTTTTCAGTTCTACATTACATTGGCTTAGACGCTCATGCTATTGACCTATTATCTAGCTATCTTTCAGGTAGGAAGCAAATAGTAATTTTAAACAGCAATTTCTCAACTGATCTTTCGTTTAAAGAAGGTGTATCACAAAGTTCCATTTTGGGGCCTCTTTTATATACTTTATATAGGGTGTTTGTAGATCGCTAGACAGCTCGTAACTTCGTTAATAATAGAAATATTGAAAAGAACTTTATTTTGTTTTAAATGTCAGTATACAACCTACAAATTGACGAAATCAGTTTAAGCCATGGCCTAGTATTTTTGCGCAGTGATACACGTCTTTTTTTTAAATGGAACACCCTGTATATTTTAAAATATTTGAAATTAGCACTAAAAGTGCTTTATGATAGCATTTTTAAATTTAAATTTTGGAACTTTTTATTTTTCCAAATTAAATTTTTTTAGCCAAGTAGGCCATGAATTACTCAAAATCACTAACAATCGAACAATAAATGCAAAACAAACTCCATTTGGCTCTAAAAATTTCTCATGATTTCGATCATTATATACAGTGTGTTTCACTTTTCATGGGGACGGTCATGTATCACAGAAAGTACCCAACCAATTTTGTTCAAATTTGCAAGGAATGTATATACCCTTAGTGCCACCCAGGACACAAATTCCTAAATTTAAATTTAAGAATGCTATCATAAAGCGCATTTAGCGCTGATTGCAAATATCTAAAAATATACAGGACGTTCCATTTAAAAAACCAAAGTCGTGTATCACTGCGCGAATATAGGCCATTGCTTAAATTGGTTTAAGTCAATTTGTAGATTGTGTACTGGCATTTAAAACTGAAAGAAGTTTTTTCGATAGGTCTATTATTAACGAAGTTATGAGCTGTCTAGCGATCTACAAACACCCTGCATATCAACATTTATTACTAGCATCAATCAGACTAATTATCATTTCTGATCTAGAAAGACTATATCCTATGTCAGAGGGCTATTCACTAGAGCTCAATTCAACTAACACAAATTTTATAATTTTTGGCACAAACCGTTATCAAGTAGAAAATCAATAAACATTGCAACTGAAAATCAATAATCAATACCGTTTTTCAATGTGGTTAAAAACGTTGGTTTACTAGTTGATAATAAACTGCGATTTCCTGTCATATGTCTAATTCTGTACGGAAAGCATATGGAGATCTAAGACATATATATAAAAATAAGCACATTATAACACGTCAGCAGAAGAACTATCTTTGTAATTCCTTGGTACTTTCAATTTTTGCTTATTGTGACTGTGTTTACGATCTTTACTTTATGCTGATAAACTGAGAGTGCTTGAGATTGGTACATAGTATACTTGAAATACATATACATAGGCAGCCTAAAGTAAGAGAATATGGTAAGCATTCAGATGAACTTTTGAATGAATAGTCGAAGGTACAAACAACTGCATTCATACACTCCAAAACGTTCCGTTCGAGAAAAAGATCTTCTAGGAATCAAAGCTTTGTTTTATTTATCGGGATGCCTCAAAAGTGGCCGACTAAGATAAGCCGATTTCTGTTTCTGCTGAAATGCTTTCATTTTCATGATGTTGACGCAATAGAGGACTGAATAAGAATCGATAAATTGGCTCTAATTCAGAAAGTGTTAAATATCTTTACAGATAATTGTAAAACGGCATATACTCTGGGTGAATATAAAACTATAGACGAGAAGTTAAAGGTGTTTCGTGATAGGTACGTATTTAAAAAGTACATGCAAGTAAACTGAACAAATATAGAGTAAAACAGTTGCTCTGGAAGATCCTAAAACGCGCTACAAAACCAATTTTGAAATTTATATTGTACAACTGTCTGCCAACCGTATTGCCTGAAAAACGATCCTGGAATTATCGACAGATTGGTGGAGCCTGTTTCGGAAACTGGTTTACTTCTTTTCATCTGATTTCCAATCTATTGAAAATCATAACTTGACCTACATGCTAATTGTAAGAAAGAACAAACTTGAACTTCGTCCAGAATTTGTAAATATCAAACGACGGCCAGTAAAATGAAGTATCCTTGGATTTACAGATGATGTGGCAACAGTGTGATACTCGTCCAAAAAAGCAAGAAACGTCATACTGTCATCCAGTATGCATCATGATAATGCAATTGGTCCGACAACGAATGATCCTCAAAAACTTGAGTGCAAAAGTGCAGCCAAGAGTGGTGTTATACAATCAAGCCCGATTTGGTTATTCTATATTAATATACCAATACAATGACACATCCCTGCTGAGTGGGATTTTGCCCAAGATTTGGAAAACAGTTATTGCAGTGGCAATACCCAAAATTTCTGAGTCTAAGGAAAATAGAAACCTTAGTCCGATAAGCAGTTTGTCAGTCATCTCTAAACTGGCGAGAAAGTGGTATCTGCACAAATTAAACATTTTTTTAATACCTCTGCAGAGGAACTACGAATTATTGTACACTAGTACAGCGTATTCAAAGGAAATAGAATTATTTTTCAAACATACTGAATTAGGAAAAGGCTATTTATTCACGTATAAATAATTATTTATTTTGGAAGTTAAAATTAACACCACTTCACCGCTTGGCTTCCTATCCCCAATTTCTTGTATTCGATCTTACATTGTTTTACATTATTTCCAAGCCTGCTCTGATTACATTGTGTTCAAATCAAGGCTAACACTATTTTTAATATTGTTTTACAAATTATTATCAAAGCCAATTAAACTCGCACATTTCTGAAACATTTTATTATTTGATATGCTTGAAATATCATTAATTGCTATTATAATCATAAAGACTTAAAATGTGTTCATAGCAATATTTTGCACCACATGTAGTTTGGTACTGGGGGAGTGGAAGAGTGGCTATGTTAAACTCCTACCATTTGTATATTTTTCATATGTCTGAAATAAACTGATTTGATATTATTATATGTGTATAGCAAATACATTTCTCGACGTTCTGACTATTATAATGTAGCCTTTTAAGTCTGGGCATTATTGTCAGCCAGCCGAGTTGTGGATTAATAACAATGATATCACAAACAATAATTTAAAATTTAGTATTTCCTAAACCAACCATAGAAATACGTTTGTGAAATATATTTCATACTCTAATTAGCGTTTATTGTGGTTCTTTATTCAAAAGCCCCGTTTTGTCATTAGAATCAAGTTTTCAGAAAATCGAATATAAAACTGAAGTTGATGTTGAAAAAAATTAAACAGAAACTAAGAGTGTTACTGTTTATAGTTATATTATAATTTAGTAAATAAATATATTTTAATTGAAAATACCAAATTATTAAGGCAATCCAAAAGATTGGGGAACTATCTTCACACGTTTATTATCAACACCGACTCTATACAATTTTTGCATAGTTTTCCATTGTAATTGAATAAGGGCTTTTAGATAATTATATTACGATAACAAGTAAAACATGATAACAAAATGAAATTTTAACTAAAAACAATACCAGCTTTTTACATTAATTAAACGCCGAAAAAATTAAATTAATTCACTAGATGAGAAGAGATAAAAGGAACACTAACACAATATACACTGAATTAACGAGCGACGTTGTTACATTAATTACCAAATTAAAAGTGCACCCTCATTATGCGACATTTTTATGGTGATCGTGACGTAGCAACGCTCATTTTATTCACTTGGCAAATAATTGCTCCGTGAGTGTACAAAACAGAGTCCTAAGAATAAGTTGCGTGATCTTTGTAACGACCCAAAAGTAGATTAACCGCCTTACAAAAACACTCTTCATCGCAATTTATCTGGAAACACGCAGGGAATTAGTCGACGTAATAAAAAATGTACAGTCGTTTTGTAAGGCATTTAGATCTTGTATTGATATGATTCATTTGCAGTTGTCGAAAGAGTTGTTTGCATGTTGAATTAACACGAATTTCTGCTCGGCCTGATTCCATTCGACCTTATCGTGATGTAGTGCTCAGTATGAGCAAATTTTATTTTTAATAATCCGCCACCCTGCTATGTTGCCTCACAACGTATTTTCATAATTAATTATTGTAATCTACTAATTACTTACTAGGGAATTGATAATCATTTTCCAAATATATCTATCTAATTTTACTCGAGGTATACTTGAGTTATATATGCTCTTTGGTTATATCTTTATATGTAATGCATAGAAAATTAATGCAGGAAAAGACCAAAGCTATCATATTGAGCAAAAGTACATTACAAGTAAAAAGTGCGATACTCTATCATTTTTATACATCAACATTTAAGAAGCTAATGAAGAATGTTGAATCTATATAATGTGGGAACTAATATACCAATAATTACATTTTCGTCAAATATGCTCTGTGTCTCTTTAGTTATTTTTTTATCTAATAAACTGAACAGTCTCAGATTTGAACCCAAAATATTCGCTTTGTATGCGAATGCTGAAAATAGTAATGTAATGGATTGATATACAAATTAATTGACATAGCCATTTACAACAATTTTAATTCTGTAGTTACTGAACTCAACTGTATTTTGCATTTATTATTGAAATGTTGGTAATAAAAGTTTTAATACAATTCAAGTTCAGCATATTTTGCACATTGTTGTATTGATGTGAACAGCTATTTTTCAATGTTGATATATATTAAAGATAATCAAAATTATTCCTAATAAACAGGAAGAGCTTCTGTGTACACCACAAATTTCTGAAAAATCTTTTTTAAATTATAATATATTTTTCAATAGATTTTCTCCATCAAAACATTTTCACCACAAGTAAACTGAAATTAAACGGATATCTTACAATGAAATACAGTGTGATAAAAAACACGCATTTTAAAATACAAAAGAATAAGAACTATAAAACAAACACTGCTAAAAAATATAAATTAAAATAAGTAGACAAAATGTTTTATTCAAGTTAGTAAAAATTGGGGTAAATAAGCATTTCAGATGACTAGAGAAAGAAAATGAGGCAATAATAAATAACGAACATCTTCGCCCCTTCCATGGTCACTGGTAGTTCATGACGTTCTACATCGACTAAGTAAAGACGGCTTAAATACAAGATTATGCAGATTACCTGTTAGTAAACATCAGAGGACACAATCTCCGATTGTGCCCAAGTTGCTCTTAACATAATAAGCAGATGGTGTAAAGAGGAACAGCTTAGTTTGCATCGTCAACCTGAACCACGTAAGGAGTCTCACCTAAATGAGGCAAAAATTTAATTCTCTGAAAAAGCCAAATACGTAGAAGTCGTCCTACAAATGCTCACTTAAACAAAACCTTAGAAAAGGCAAGATTGGCACTATGGTCCTACCATAAACTGATAATAGGAAAAGTAAAAAATGACAAATTATCTCGAAGGACACATGGAAATTCTCAAAGAAATTGAGAGAGCCTAAGTTTAACATAGTCAAAGCTAAATTTAATTTCGACAAGAGATTTATTGTCACCTTTCCAAAACGATCTGACTGGCAATCAAACTCTCCTCAAATTGATCAAGGTACAGCAGCTTGATAAACGGATTGCTCAAAAACATAGAAAGAGGTAGGAATAGTCCTACGTGGTTTGGCTCTCAAAGGCTATGAGAAAAAACTTCCAAGCTGAAGTAGCGGCTATTAACACGTGTGTAGAGGTAAAATTTTTGTTGTAATTTTGTGGTACTTTTTGGTCTAGTACCTGTGTGTACCCCTGTATGCAAATAAATAAATAAACATATAAAAACTACCTTCAAGCCTTAAACGGTGATAGAACACCATCTAAATTAGTATGGGAGTGCCGTGAAAAACTTAACTACTTTGCAGAGAGGAACAAAGTTACGCTAAATGGCTTCCAGGACACATATGGGTCAACAAACATGCAAATGAGCTTGTCAGGAAGGGTGACAATACTCCGTTTAGGAGATATTTAAATAACTGTTAGCTGAGCAGACAAAAACTTAAATACTAAGGAGTGTCCAAGTCAAAACACGTGAAACCATTCCTCGAAGTATACTCCTAACACAAATCTAATCAAGCATTACATTGTGGCAGTAATGAGCTAAAAACAAGACCATCAACTGCACGTTGCCGACAAAGATACTACCTAAAGAAATTGGGGGCTTAGGCCTGAAAGGCGACGAAACATATACTTAGAGAGTGCGGTTTAATAATACGCAAACGTTGCGTTGGCACCGATGTTGTTTTGAATACTTTTCGAATAATGGCATACGACAGCTTTACCTAAAAGAGAAATTTCGCTGCACCTGTACCGGTCCTTTAAACGAAGGGTGGACACAGACTGGGCTAGCTCATGAACTCTCGGCAGAATATGGCGTGGGTAAGGACTAGCAGTGATCCTTAGGGTTACAAAATGAATTCAAGTAAAACAAAATTTGGGCGTCTTGTCGTTAAACAATCTAAACACAAACTTAGCTAGTAACACAAATCAACACCTACCTTGTAAGCTTTTTACCTCAATCTAAATCTCAAAAGAACACTAGCAGGTTTAAGAAAGAGCAGTAATGCGAACAACAAACAATACAAATAGTAACAGTCAAGAGAATATTTAATATTCAACAATGAAACATAATTAAATCATTTGGAGTTACCCAACTTACACGCACATTTAATTTGAAATATTTAAAAATCGGGACAATACAAATAATACAAACATATTAAAGGTTTTTCGAGGTAGCCCCCTGAAATTTGTAAAATAATTGCCAAACCGAAACAACATTTAGGAATCAACTTTCAATTATTTTAATCACAAGATATCGCACTGTGCATTGACATGTGGGCCCACTTCCTAAGGACACGGCGGAAGTAAGTTTTTAGTACATCAATATTTCTGCAATTTTGATACGATTAAATAGTCACGCTTGTAGCGTTATAAAGTGATTGATTAAAAGAAATAATTAAACACGCTTCAGTTGAATATTCTAAGAACTGAGTATATATGCGCCTACTGCCTTTGTCGATAAAACCTCTAAGGAATGCATGTACTTACAGTTTGATTTGATGTTATATCCAGCGATCGTGAAGAGAAAGATTCTGGTATGTTGCATCTTTAGAGATAGGGCTTCTAAGCAGGATTTTGACTGCGTCATTTCGTAGAACCCACAAACGCCAAGACCAAGGAGCACAGTTAACTGCTGCAAAAAAGCGGCTTTGTGCATTCTGAAGATTCTAACCAGATCGCACGAAGAAGCAAAAAAATGGGAGGCCCAGTTATTCTTTCAGTAACTGTAGAATAACCTTAAAAAAGCCCCATGGGAACCTGCCAAAGTTGTTTACGGCTGTTCGTAGAGAAAAAAACGCCGCTAGCGATTTTCATTTGTTTAAACAAGAGCGGTTTTGGCCTGCTCCTTTAATTTCAGATCCCGCGAAGGCGCTCCGTGAAAAATCAATATTCGAGAAAGAGGTAAGTTGAAGTTAATGGGTAATTAATGAGATTGCTTTCTAAATCTAGTATTGAGAAGTAAATAAATAGCAGCAGGTGTAAAAATATTCAAATACAAAAGTGTAATTTGACATTCAGTTGCATAGTCTCATGAAATAGAAACCATACAGTTGAAAGAGAAAATGATATCGCCAAAAATATGTCAAAATAACTGATGACAAGTACGTACTATCGACTAAGAAAAATACAAATGATGTAGAACCAAAGCAGATAAATACAGTAAGGAATGGAATCAATGAGATACATTTTAAAATAAAAAAGTAACAGCTTCGAATAATATACCTATTTGCCACAGACAAGGCGAGAAAGAGGAATAAAAGAAAACTTGAACCACATTACAACAAAATAAAAAAATCTGTAAAGGGCTTTACTCAGAACTTCTCTTGCAAGTGGACGTTGTCACAGTAAACAATTTAAAAATTAAAGGAAAATAGGCGTCAAAATATCTTCATGTTCGTAATAATACAGAAACAATAAAAGGACACAATTGGTGATGAGAATTAAATTAATTGCAAATAAAAAAATCTGGTGTGATACACTCACACAACTTCCTTTTACAGTGATCTTATAATTAGTCAAAAATTTCATTTTTAATTTTTAACCATTTGTTAAAAATTTTCAAAAATTACAAATTCTACAAAAACGGTACAAAATCGAGTGTTAGTTGAAGAGACAAATTTTCTCTAGAATTTTAAGGTGAATTCAAAAATTTAATAATATACCGGGTGTTTTATTTAAAATAGGAGTTAATAAAAAAAATAGAAAGAAAACAAAAGAAACCCACTTTAGAAGTATTCAACTGGAAAATCACCTATCTCACATCAATACACATTAAAAATGTAAACAAAATGTAAAATTAAAAAAAAATCGTTAGAGCCGTTTTTGAAAAAATCGAAAAAAACTGAAAAATCACAAGAGTAAACACCTACTTCCGGTTATGCGATTTTCTTCAAAAGCTTGCTGTCTCATCTACATAGTACACAAAACTTATATATGAAATTTCAATGCCATACCTCTTTTCGTTTTTGAGATATTCTGTTCACAGACACACACACAGACAGACACAGACAGACCAATAAAAAAAAATATGTTTTTTGGGATCAGGGGACTCTAAAACGTGAAGATCTGTTGAAAACTCAATTTCGAATTTTTGGGGTGAATCCAATACTTCCTTTATAGTAGTAAAAGGAAGTAAAAATTACCAGCTATAGGATTCGAACTACGGATCCATCGAGGGCCTATCTCGGCTTTCCGATGCGCGGCAGTATTTAACGAAACGGACTTATTGTTGAAACTTTTTTACTCTTTTACGACATTACCTTGTGTCTGTTGGGTCCATTTTCGTCAAGTGTAAAGCCTGACTTATGTGCAAATTATTACTTTTATCTATTTCTCAGTTAACATTTTCTTTTTTAATGTGCTCACCCTGTATATATTTGTCCGAAATTTTCTGGATTTCATGCCAGGTAGACGTATAATCTGTGTGAAAAATATCGTCTTCCTCGAACAAATAGTTTTTGAGTTATACCGCCAACAGACAGACAGGCGAAATTGAGAAAATCTGTTTTTCGTCATTTGACCCTGAACCGAGAAGATCTGAATAAATCTTGGAAGGTGATTTTTTCGCGATTATAATGCTTCATTCGTCTTTTAGACGAGGTAAAAATCGAAACACTTGAAAGCAAACATGTAACGCAACTAGTAGCTGTTAATAGTAGTATTGTAAAGATGGATGAAACTCTATTAAAAACCAAATATGATATTTAGAAAAGCATTCGTTGCTCCGTGAATAGTCGTTGATGGAATGATAGTATGCCAGCAATTTATACGTATATAAGCGATGTCTGAAAATGTTGATAGAGTTTTCGACAAGATAAATTAGAGAATATCGTAGAAAATATATAAAGAAATTTAAGACTTAGAGTTTTGTATAAAGATGATACCGTAATATTAGTAAACAACCGCTATAATATATTTGAAGTAGTAAATGTTCTTGAAAATAAAAGTCAAACAAGGTTTTAATCTAATCAGAGGTTAAAAAAATATTGACAAGATGTTAAACTGAATGGGTAAAATGCGAGGTGAGTTTCGAACATTTAAAGATAATATTAAGAAAAACAGATATGTGTGGCTTCGATACAGTTATAAAGAGCATCCCCTAATACTTTGTATCACATTTAACAGCAGTGAGAAGATTTTACAGAGTTTACAGTCGAAATGTGTTGTCTGAATAAAATATTTAATAGTTAGATGTTGAAATCAGTATAGAGGGATTAATTGAAATTATTATAAAACAAGTAATGCAGTTATTGGGATGACTTGTAGCTGAAAAAGGCAGAAAAATGGTATATTCGATAAACTAGTTTAACGCCCCCGTTATAAGGGAGACCTTTAAGCTTTCGGTTTCTACCACTTTTTTAGACTTGTTTCTTCCACCACTTTTTAAGCCTTTCCTCTAGACTGGGTGGTGCACTTACATTTGAGTTATTTTTTAGTCTCTCCTCTGTACTACCCATTCTAGCCAATTTCTTCAGTTTGTCCTTCCTAATTTAGTTCCTGTATTAAAATGAATAAATAGTGGTTCTGCAATTGCAGGATGTGATGACATTAAATCACTTATTCAAATAAATAAAATCCAAAGTGGTTAAAGACAGCAGCTTGTAGCAGTAAAGTATGTGCAATTGCTGTTTACTATTAGGTATTTTCTTGCTATTAAGAAAGGTATGTAAACCAAGAAATAATACAGCATCTGCAATGGCGGCGAAACATCTCAATTCTTAAAATGTATTGCAATAATTTTTTGAGTCTTGCGACTTGGCGATTTTACAGGCCGGTCAGTCAGAGCTCATCTATTAATGGAAACTAACCATTAAGCTTTTATATTGAATTTGGCGAATATAAACTTTTAGGTACTACACAGTTAAGGTACTAAAAGTAAAACCATATACCGTAGTACCGCTATTATGTAGCAATCCACTTCTATATAAATTTAAAGCTGCTGCGTAGCAAAATTTAAAAAAAAAATAAATTCATAGTCTTGTATTCCACTGTCACATCTACATTTCAGTTTAGAGATAAACATTTTTAATTCGCTAAATTAGTCTATTGGTCACTATGCAATTTATAAAAGAATAGAGATAAATTAAAGAAAGGAAAGCTAAAAGGTCCTCGTATAATAATATATTTTCCAGGGAATAAATATCAACACCTGCTTTTCACAATTTGTGTAGAACGAAACGACTTAGT
This sequence comes from Agriotes lineatus, assembly GCA_940337035.1. Classification (NCBI taxonomy): domain Eukaryota; kingdom Metazoa; phylum Arthropoda; class Insecta; order Coleoptera; family Elateridae; genus Agriotes; species Agriotes lineatus. Next base: position 107,700,992 of record OW679202.1, on the reverse strand, counting down.
GCTGTAGTTATTACTTCACGTCAAAATGTAAACTTAAATTAAGGTTAGTTGCCTTACAAATTAACGCTGCACAGAGATGCTAATTTACTGAGAAGTTCACTAGAGCGAAATAACTTGCTGTAAATTCTGAATTTCTTCTAACTGTCAAAAGTATTCTCAGCTGCATCTCCAAATTTATTAGAAAATAATTATCGTAGGCGTTGAAGAACTCTGGAAAATAAATAATAGAGGAAAGTTGTTTACAGCTAGTTTCTAACGAACCGGGGCATGTCTCGGCATTAAAGAGTTATTTTACTGTTGCTTAAAAGAGCAGGTAATTTTATTAGACGTTAGCATTCTTGCAAACATTTACTAACAGTCAAGAAGTACAATAGATTGAAAACACTTTTATTATAGATATAATCGATGTTGTCAAACGGAACCGCCAATCGGTTAGAATACTTTATAGTAGCGTATATAATGGTTGCTTCTGGAGTGGCGGTAGGAATATTACCAGCTACATTTATTTATAATGTTTATTGTTGTGTTGTGCCTTCACGTATCAATTTTTATAGGGCTATTACTGTTGCATCAAATTAAATAAATTTAAAATGAGGCTTTTACTCTAAATCGCCCATACAAACAGGATCAAAGAGCTTTGATTCAACTTTAACTGCTAAACGGCTTAGATCTCAAGAAATTGTTTACTTTATTATTCAAGAAATGATGGTAGTTGAGTAGTATAAATAAACTTTTAGAAGACAGGTAACAAAAAGTAAGTCTTATACTGGACCACAACACTGTAAACACTATTTGGCGTGTGGAAACAATTACGGGAGACGTTCAATGATAAATGCAATAACATCTTCTCTGCAGCCCAAAGTTGTCGTGTTGTATTTTTCATGGATTTTAAGTCCGATGCAATGCTTAAGTGTAAGGTGCAACAGGCTCTGACAGCATGGATCCAGCAACAACCTGAATCCATTTTTCGTGATGTAATTTGCTCAATCAATGGAAGATGTATCTAAATCATAATACATATTTTAGACGCCTCAAAGGTATTTCAGTTAACAAGACTTTATCTATTAAATTTTAGTATATGAGCACACGCTCTTAGGATTCTTAGCCTCAAAATGCAGTAATAGGTCCCTATCATTTTTATATATGAGTAAATCTCGTTCCATTTTGTCCATATTTGGCAGTCTCTAGTAAAACTGAAATGTAAAAAAAATGAGTAGTTATTACTTTTTCTAGACCTTCTCTATTTAATTAAGTTCGAGGTCTTGGCTTATTTCAGCCAATTATTTTATTTGTTTCAAGGTGTGGCAATGTCATCCTTTATTGAAAAGCACGGAGAATAGAACAGATAAATGCATATTATATTTATTAATAGCATCAAACCATTTGACAACATGTTGAGGTAGAAGCTGATACAATACTTCGAAAATGAACATTAATAGATTTAGCTGAAGCAATAGAAAATATATACATTAATACAAAAATAAACCATTTGGGAGTGCAGCGGAGCTTCAGCCTCTCGCTCATACTGTATAATTTATATATCGACGATGTCATCCTACACTGGAAGACTGAAGTTACAACTTATACACATAATTTTAATATAGAATACTTTGTAGGGACCATGCTATTTTGCGGACGACCGACTCTGAAAGTAGCATATAATACTAAAATTTCCAAAGCATATTACACTCAAATGTCGACGAAAAACAAGGGTTATAATAGTCGTCAATGCGAAACCAGACATTTCGGCGCCGCCATCTTGGCGCCGCCACTTCGGCGCCGCTATCTCGGCGCGGGGCCAGCTCGGGGCTGAGACAACTCGGCGCGGAGCCATCTCGGCGCCAACCAACTCGGCGCAAGGCCATCTCGGCGCCGAATTCAAATTCGCAAACTACAGTGTGCACTATGTAAGAAAATTATTATAAACAAACAATAAATAAAGTGATCGCCAAAAAGTTGGCATCAAATGAAAACAATTATTTAGAATTTCTTGGAAAATCAAACATTGATGACCCGAGGAGGTTGCAAAGTGATTACAAATGGGCCAAACAAAAGTTGTCACGTGAATTCCGTTATCAGTAAAATTTTACATTTTTTTAAAATAATTACGAAACATGCATTAATTTACTAGTCGAGTAGAGACAAATTTTACGAAAAAAGGTTTTCTGGCCTTGAGATTGTTCAGTCAGCTAAAACTAACACACAATAAAAAATCTAATTGAAATCTTGCTTAATTTCCGAAAAATAGCATTTTTTGATTTACACAATTTCGAAAAACGCCATTTTCTAACTAAGTAGAGTGCCTTTTATGTGTCAAATATTTCTTTAATGTTTATTTCCCAAATCAAAGAATTTTATTTTTAACAAAGGTTCTTTATTATGAAATAAAAAACTTTGGTAAAAATATTTCTTTTTCCATAGCAGTCTGTTAAAAGTAAAATGCTTTGATATGAGACCTAAACAAAAGAAAATGTGTGATATCAAAGTTGGCCAAGGATTTTGAAATTTGGTAGAGGAGCCTAGATGTTGATTCTAAACAACTTCTTTTCATAACTTTTTGTCATATTTGCTACATAAAAGGCACGCTACTCTACAGTAAAATAGGTTTTTTGAAAATTTCCAAGGCATACTTGATTTTTCAAAACTGAAATACTGTTAGAAATTCGCCTTTAACCAAGCAGGGCTAAACCCCAAGAAATTAAAATTTAAATCGAGATTTTTTTACCTTCTACAAGAGTCGTTTCACCTATCAGGGGACACACTGTATATACAGGGTGATTTTTAAGTTAATTCTTTCCTTTTACTATGATATAAAGCTAAAAAAGTAAGCTTTTTTTTCATTTGCCACTTTTGCGAAATATCAAAACTAACGGAGGTACAAGGTGTTAAAGTTTCAAATTAAGAACTAAAATTACTTAACGAAACTTAAACTAAACTTAATCTAACTTAAATGATATGTTCAAAATTATCAGCATTCGCTTCTACAGACACGTTCAGCGTATAAGAGCTATGCAGCAGCGGCATTTTGACGACACTCCCAGTAAATAATAAGCATATTCATTCATTCATTATTTTCATAAACACGAGCCATTATTGTAGCAATAACATTAAGAAAATTACAATGCATAACTAGTCGACAGGTCATTGCTTGACAACAGAGATAAACAAAATTAAAATTGTACAGCCGCCTTTGCGCCAAAGTTTAGTTTTTAATTTCAAACTTTAACACCCTGTACCTCCGTTAGTTTTGATATTTCGGAAAAGTAATAAATAAAAAAAATGGTTATTTTTTAGCTTTATTTCCTGGCAAACGGACAGAATCAACTTAAAAACACCCTATATACATATAAATATATATAAAAAATACTGGTAATGTTTACATTTTACTTTATACAGGATGCCAGCTTGTCCGAAAAGCTATTTAACCCGTATTAGATATATTGAGTGATTTTTACTTAGTTAAAAAATGACGTTTTTCGAAGTTATATAAATCCAAAAAATACAATTTTTCGGAAATTAAGCAAGATTTCCATACGATTTTTTATGGTGTGTTAGTTTTCACTAACTCAACAATACCAATGGCAGAAAACAACTTTTTTTCGTAAATTTTGCCTCTATCTTGGCTAGTAAATACATGTTTCGTAATTATTTTAAAAAAATGTTTAATTTTACTGATAACGAAACTCACGTGACAACTCCTGTTTTGGCCCATTTGTAATCACTTTGCAACCACCTCTGGTCATCAGTGTTTGATTTTCAAAGAAATTCTAAATATATTTTTCGATGCCAGCTTTTTGGCGATCACTTTATTTATTGTTTGTTTATAATAATTTTCTTACATAGTGCACACTGTAGTTTGCGAATTTGAATTCGGAGCCGAGATAGCCTTGCGCCTATTTGGCTGGCGCCGAGATGGCTCCGCGCCGAGTTGTCCCAGCGCCGAGCTGGCCCCGCGCCGAGCTGGCCCCGCGCCGAAATGGAGGCGCCGAGATGTCCTAGACCCTCGTCAATGGGTCTATGATGGAATAAGTTAAGACCTTCAAGTTTCGAGCATGTGATATTCTTTATTGGATGCTAGGTTAGTCACGTGGGGACAGCATATCACCCATGCTGTCTTAATCTTGGTTATTGCCTGTTGTAGACAACCTTTAACCTTATAGATATTAGTACCTTCTAAGAACACTTTTCCGAAACTGTTGGTTGTACTGCAGCATAATTCATGGTACACCAAAAAAATAAACATTAATAAAAGCGCATTCTTCACTGGTGTCACTAATGCGACTAAACTTGCAACACACTTGTAAACTACTTTCTTATTTGCTTACTTATAACCAATTTTAGCATGTTATCTACAGAACTTTATACGCATTTTTTTAGTGTTAAATAACTTTTAAAGTAAGCAAATACTTATAGTAACAGGGTCAGAACCAACTAAGAGAAAATGCAAGTACAGTAGAGACCAACGAAAATGTAAAACTCCTCATTTTCGAATAGAAGCTCGACAATACGCTTTGCTGCCATTTGGAGGGAACAGAACATTAGCCAATACATCTAGACATAATGAAAGAAGACACGGATATATTATAGATATAGACCGAGAGCAAGATCACTTGAAAGACCTGCTAATAGAAGACTAATGAACAGTATCCGTACCCAAGGTGTTTTGAAAAGAAAGGGACAACCTCTAGGGGATACTTTTTCTTTTTCTTCAGTGTTTAGTTACTCCCTTGCTGGGTATACGCCTCCCCCAATTCTTTCCAGTAGGTTCTGTCGTTTACCAGGCCTGTCTATCGGCTTTCCGCTACTCTTACCATGTTTTCTCACCACCTCACCCTGAGCTTTCCGATATCTCGTTTTTCAGTTCTCGGCCTCTATTCTGTGACGTTTCGGGTCTATCGTCCATCGTCTTTTCTTATTATATGACTTGCCCAAATCCATTTTAACTTAGCGACATGTTCAGCGATATCGATAACTCTAGTTTTGTTTCTAATTCATACCTTTGTTTCCTCAATTTTCCTCTCCACTACTTTTATTTTTTGTATTACCTCTTCTTTCCACGTTTCGGCTGCATAGGTAAGGCTTGGTAGCACATACTGATTAAAGATCTTCGTTTTTAAATGTTGAGAATAACTTTTAGATTTCAATACATTCCTAAGTTTTGCGAATGCCGCCCAACCAAGCTTTATTCTTCAGCTGATCTTTTTCGTTTGAACATCTTTATTGAAAGTTAGCAACTGCTCTATATAAATATACCCATTAACAACATTAGGGGATATTATTCTATTAATATAGGTTGATAGATGTTTTTCTCAAAAGCAATATCAGTATTGTTACCGTGCACACTCTCAGCACATGCTCTTAGCCGGTTGTGTGAATTTATCCGAACGATCTTAAGTTATCGTTTCCCACTCATCTCTAACAGCAATTTTAGATTCTCAACGTTAGTAGTAGTGTATTATTTCTATGTTGAATGGGTGCCCTTAGCATGTTTCAGACATGTTCAATTGTATAGACATGTGGTGAATGTAGTCGCCATATTAATCGTGCTTTATCCTCTGGTTTACAAAATTCCGTTACTGCTGCCACATTCTTCTTCTTCATTGATTTTTTCTTTACAAGTGAGTCGTGACCGCTTGTGTCATCTAATTGTTTCTAACTCCTCGTATAATGTTTCTCCATCGTACTCTATTCTTGGCTTCTCTGGTGTCATGCGGTAGTGTACTGGCAGACAGTTCGTTGAGCTGGTCCATCCTGTCCTTCTACTACCAATCTTTCTAATGATGAGTCCTCCCTGCATTCTATACGGCCAAAATATTTGAGAATTCGGTCTTGTACATTTTGTGGCTGTGTTTTGGACTCATCTATTTTCTCAAGTTCGGATATATTTGTTCTCTTGTATGTCTAAAGGACACGCAAAATTCTCTTCCAAGAAAAGGGTCAATATGTTTTTGGTTCTGTTTTTTGATAGTCAAAGACTCGGGCGTGTGTAGCATAATAGGAAAGACTAAGGTTTTAATTAATAATTTTTTTGTGTTGAGTGGTATTCCATGGTTTCCAGGTTTCTATCCGTTGTGACCTTTCTAGTCATTTCACACCGTCATCTAATTTCTGGTATGCTTCCACCCGCATTGGACATGAGCGCTAAGAGGTGAACGAACTGACCGACGACTTTTCTATTGGTCTGATGTCTGGACGGTTGTTGTTTGTTGTTGTTTTTACGATAGATTATCATAATCTTGACTTTCTCTTAGTTTACCTCTACACCATATAGAAGACTCTCTCCTTTCAGGCGTGTAAGAAGTTACACGGGGTAGAGGGTAGGTACTCCTCTATGACGCCGGTGGAGGATAGACCTACTTCAGGGAAGCGAGCCTTGTTTTTCCCCCACCTCCTAACATCGGGGGAGAACATGTCCACATTTTTAACCCATACCCACACTATAATTAACCTCTTCTACATTCTATACTCACTCGCCAACACGCTCGGCAAGCGAAGCGTTTTAACTGCCACAAACCTACCATATAGAATCTATGCTAAAATGTAGAATTTAGAAGGGAATCCCCACGTGAGTAGAGCAAAATGCTCAGAGTCTCACACTGATGAAAAATCAATCTGCCTCACGGACTCTGGGGAAGGCACAAATTCGATAGTATTAAAAACAAACATACTTAAATCTAAAAATGCAAAACTCATTATAACATCATATAACATCAGTACAATGAGCACATATGAACACCTTGTAAAATTAGAAATGAACTAGAATACATAAAGTGGGATATCGTGGGACTATGCGAGACATGATTACCAGGAGAAAAAACAACTGTCTTAAAGTCTGGACACGTACTCTACCAAAACAACTCTGAAAGTAACTACAGCTGAGGAGGCGTTGCCTTTATCATTAACAAAGGGGTGAAACATTTAGTCACAAAATTTGCCTCTATACCCAAAGGAGTCATCTATATAGTCATCCAACTCAATAAACGATACAACCTTCAATTAATTCATGGATATACATCAACAAGTACATCAGAGGATGAGGGAATGGAAACCTTCCTTGAAGACATCACGAAGGCAATACAGCTAGAAAAGACGCATTTCACTACTATTAGCGGAGACTTTAATGCGAAGATTGGACAGAACATCCTTACAAACAACAGGAGAATATGCACAGACGTCTCAATACTTAATCGATTCGATACGGGTGCGACCATTGGCTAGTAGGGGCTAATTTTTCTTTTGATTTAAGAACTGAAAGATATAAACTAATGAAACAACCTAGGTTCCCTGCCATAGAAGAATTAGAACATAACAAACAAGAATATCAACTAGAATTAAAAAATAAATATGAACCAATCGGGATATTACATGAAATTGAATTGAATGACCTTGTCGAAAAAATCACTAACAGCATTCATATTGCAACTAAGAACATCTGTAGCAAATCTAAAAATCGAGATGGGAAACTACGAAAAGAAACATTAAAATTGATAGAGAAATGAAGGAAAACATCTAAAGAAACCATCGAATATCAAACTCTTAATAAGACAATTAGCAAGGAAGTAAGAAGAGACATTATGACACACAATACCAAAACTATAATAAGTACCATAGAAGACCACACAAACATGAAGGTCCTGAAATTAAAGAGATCACTAGGTACAAACGCGATCACCAAAATAAAAAATCTGGTGTGATACACTCACACAACTTCCTTTTACAGTGTTCTTATAATTAGTCAAAAATTTCATTTTAAATTTTTAGCCATTTGTCAAAAATTTTCAAAAATTACAAATACTACAAAAACGGTACAAAATAGAGCGTTAGTTGAAGAGACAAATTTTCTCTAGAATTTTAAGGTGAATTCAAAAATGTAATAATATACCGGGTGTTTTATTTAAAATAGGAGTTAATAAAAAAAATAGAAAAAAAAAACAAGAGAAACCCACTTTAGAAGTATTCAACTGGAAAATCACCTATTTCACATCAATACACATTAAAAATGTAGTAAAAATGTAAAGTTTAAAAAAATCGTTAGAGCCGTTTTTGAAAAAATCGAAAAAAACAGAAAAATCACAAAAGTAAACACCTACTTCCGGTTATGCGATTTTCTTCAAAAGCGTGCTGTCTTATCTACATAGTACACAAAACTTATATATGATGTTTCAACGCCATACCTCTTTTCGTTTTTGAGATATTCTGTTCACAGACACACACACAGACAGACACACAGACACACAGACAGACAGACCAATGAAAAAAAATATGTTTTTTGGGATCAGGGGACTCTAAAACGTGAAGATCTGTTGAAAACTCAATTTCGAATTTTTGGGGTGAATCCAATACTTCCTTTATAGTAAAAGGAAGTAAAAACCAACTCGGCACTATTGCATCAGACCGGACGGACATCGCAACACTTATTAAAAACTTTTACTCTCAACTCTACGAGTTCACCATACCAGGCTCTACTTTTTCCACATCACATATCCGCAATGTGGGCTCCGGGGAAATCCCTGAAATAACTAAGTTAGAAAAACGTTCAACCCTAAACCATATGAAAAACTGGAAAAGCCCAGGTGAAGATAACTTCACATGGGAGATGCTAAAAATGGGTGGCGACATCATAGAAGAAGCCCTAAAAGTACTATTTAATAAATGCTTAAATGAGGGGAGGATTCTGGAAGCATGGCAAAATGCAGAAGTTGTTTTATTATTTAAGAAAGGTGATAATAAAAATATAGAAAACTACCGCCCAATAAGCTTATTGTCACATTTATATAAGCTTTTGACCAAGTTACTAACTAATCGATTGACAAATAAACTTGACGAATACCAACCGGTCGAGCAAGCTGGTTTTCGGAAAGGCCAATAGTACGACCACATACAAACAATAAGAACCCTAATAGAAAAAACACGAAATACAATATTCCCCTTCATCTGGCATGCATCGACTTTCACAAAGCCTTCGATTCTATCGCAACATGGTCATTTCTAAGAGCTAGGGATGCAGCAAGAATCGATTCTCGATACTCTACACTTTTGAAGAACATATATGAAAAAGCAACCTTTCACGTAAAAATTAACAAAAATATGAAAACAGACAAAATTCCGCTTAATAGAGGCGTTCGTCAGGGCGACCCTGGGAACAAAATGGTATAAACATCGATGGCACATATCTTAACCACCTACTCTTCGCTGTCGACATTGTTCTCATTAGCATTGTCGCACATGTCGGACATGTAGCCCGACAAGAGAAGAAACGATGAGCTTCTAAGATAGTAAATTGGCACCCCAGGCAAACAAAGAGAAGTGTGGGGAGACCGCAGAAACGATGGCTCGATGACATCAAGGAACGAGCGGGACATGGATGGCAACGACTAGCACAAGACAGAAAAGCATGGAAGCATATGGGAAAGGCTTGCGTCCAGGAGTGGACAAACAACAGCTGACGAAGAAGAAGCAGGTACACTAGTTCTTCGATTACGTTTGCAAGGAGTGTGATATGGTCAGAATATCGTAAGTTGGTGACTGTTTTTCGCTAAAACTGATTCCACCTTTCCAACTCTCTATAGTTCTTATCATTTTGTATTCGCCGTAGGTGTTAAAGAGTATTGACGATAATATACAGCTTCGTATAGTGCCCTTTTTTATTTTCAAGGAATTCGATAGTAATCCATCTACTTTTACTTCTGTATTGCCTTGTTCATACAATTCTCTCACTAAGGCTACTAGATGTTGTGGCACGCACATTTCTTGAATGATTAGCCATAGGTTATCCAATTTCAAGGTCTCGAAAGTATTCCAGTAATCTATTTGTACAGGCTTCCTGAATTCTCTGGCATTCTCGATTATTTGTCATATATCGAGAACGAGGTCTCATATTCCTTTTCCTTGAGTCGGTAGTTTGCACACTTTTCTTTAGACCTCTTTTTGTGCAGTCGTATGAAGGTTGAGTTTGTCTAGTCGTCTAGGCAGCGTTCAGATTTCCATATTTTTTGGCAGCTATTGTGAAATATCATTACTCCTGTCTCTCTCAAAGTCACTATAGTTTCTATATTTCTAGGGCTTCCTGTATGTTGGTAATCTTTTATCTTCTCTCATTCTTGACAGACCACACTCGGAGCGAAATTTGTAGTATTTTTTAAAGAAGTTTTGGTGTTAGTGCTGTCGGCATGGACTCCTACTTCTTTGCATGTATTCTTCAGCTAGTTATTTTTGTCTCACAGTCTTACCAAAAACAGCAATAGACTAGCTCTTATGTCAGGTAAGAACATTATCAAATCCCAGTTTTGGTTTGCAGTGCATTTTTCTGAACCTGTTTTAATTTTTCGACTTTGCTATTCACATCGAATAAATTAAATTTTCATAGTACTTGTTAAAGTTTAGGGGCTACGTCGAGTTATTAGGGAAGTTCGTTTATATTGTACAGGTGATACTTTTGTTTTCCTACGTTTTCCACAGTAATCTTTGACATAAATGGTATAATACTTCTGTAGGAGATTGTTAGCCAAAAAGTTTATTAAAAAACAGGTTGTGTTGTTGTTACCTCGTGGTTCAAACGTCACATAATAATTGTTAACAGATTATTTTACGTTTCGCCACTTTAGGTGGCTTCTTCAGAAATGATTAACTTGCATATTGAACAAGATGGCTTCCAAAAAGGTTTAAATTAAAAATTAACAAATTGGAATGTGACTTAATAAAGCCACAATGCAAGTAGGTATCGTCTAAGTAGACAAAAACATTTACTTCCTTTTACGAAAAAGTATTGGATTCACCTCAAAAATTCGAAATTGAGTTTTCAACAGATTTTCACGTTTTAGAGTCTCCTGATTCCAAAAAAACATTTTTTTTTTCATTGGTCTGTGAACAGAATATCTCAAAAATGAAAAGAGGTATGGCGTTGAAACTTTATATATAAGTTTTGTGTACTATGTAGATGAGACAGCAAGCTTTTGAAGAAAATCGCATAACCGGAAGTAGGTGTTTAGATTTTTCAGTTTTTTAAATTTTTTAAAAAACGGCTCTAACGATTTTTTTAAACTTTACATTTTTATTACATTTTTAATGTGTATTGATGTGAGCTAGGTGATTTTCCAGTTGAATACTTCTAAAGTGGGCTTCTATTGTTTTTTTTAATATTTCTTTTTATTAACTCCTACTTTAAATAGAACACCCGGTATATTATTACATTTTTGAATTCAGCTGAAAGCTTTAGAGAAAATGTGTCTCTTTAACTAACGCTCTATTTTGTACCGTTTTTATAGAATTTTGTAATTTTTGAAAATTTTTGACAAATGCTTAAAAATTAAAAATGAAATTTTTGACTAATTATAAGATCACTGTAAAAGGAAGTTGTGTGAGTGTATCACACCAGATTCTTTAATAAACTTTTTGGCTAACAATCTCCTACAGAAGTATTATTCTCCGAATCAGCCAAACATCTTTTACTTATTACATAAATGGTATGTTTGTACTATTTAATAATTTTTGAGATATTTCTGTATCGTACACCAGCTTCACCACTTTCACTTCCTATAGCTATTGATAACTTGCACCTCGTTAAAATACAATATAATATTTCAAAGAACTAGGTTCTCATTATTTTAAAAACAATAGAAAGTAATAACTATGCATATACATCCCTACTGACAAGCTTTCTTATACTAAAAGTGAGTGATAATATTTTCTTTATATTAATCATTGCTGCTGATACATTGTTAAAAACAAATAATAAAACGTACAAATAAATTTAAACATGGCGATCAGTTTGTGTTTGGAAGCAATATGCAATAATTTTGCTCATATGTGTATTCTAGCGAATTGGCTATCAATATTATTCGAAACTGCTACTGGTAAAAAATGAGGAAGGTTGTGGTCTTTCCTACCCCATTCTCATGGCAAGCGAGGTTTTTGTGTTGCATTGCGTAAGGCTCTGCACGATAGTCATAAAAACTGCTCTGAGACGTATAACAAAGCTGCGTGAAGTTAATATTGCCCCAAATTTAACTTTGAAGCCCTAAACAACTCAAAATAGTTCCATCTAAATTCATATCCTACTTGTTTTCTCGCTACTAAACAACTCGGGATAGCCTCATAAATTTTCATTTAAATTCATATTCGCCTGCTTTCTTCTCGGAAAAGGTACCGCTTAGAACAGTCATCTCATTTGAGACCCGCAAACGAGTAAATGAACAAAAGTTGAATTTATAATCTATTGTCAGGTCTATCTAAAATATCAAAGGAACGTCCTAGCACATGTTGCGCCACTAGCTAAGGCATAATTTCAGCTGTAAAAGGTTTTAATGAGATTCACGAGGTGCCTGTGTAGTTACAACGTAAATGATTTGCCCAATAAAAACTACTTCTCTCCATTAAGGGACAAACAAATCCGGATGGGAGTCTTTTCAAACAAAGATGTGCTCGTAAAAACTCAAATCTAAGTGACAGGTCCTAACAGTTCTAACAAAGCTTTTTGACGTACGACTACCATTTTCCTAAACGAAAATTACCATAACCTACGTTAGGCAAGCATGATTCATACTTGACCGCAGCACTTAATTGGTATTTCCACCCTTACTTTTAACAATGTTTAGAACCCTTCAATATTCACCCTCGTTTGATACCGTAGGTATGAAGAGGGACGAATTGTTACTTAGTGATCTGAGATTTATGAACTAGAACCTCCAGTGAATGCAAAGCAAATATTTCAAAAGCCGAATGTCCAGGAGGCAATGATTATTCTTTCCCTTGGTCCTTTCCCCACGTCGAATTCTTCCGCTTTGAGATTTAATCGCCGCCTTAGGAAAATTTTGCAGTTGGAGCGAATAAAGGGATATTGAATAAATTGATTTGAATGTCTATAACGAGTTTCGTTGCCACTAAAATTTAAATTTCCAGACTGCCACAAAGACAAACCTTTATTGAGCTTTTCTTTGTATTTTACTTTCATCAAATAAAGAAAATTTATTAATGAATCCATTGACAGTGACTTTTGAAAATTTAAATTTATTTTTATTTACTGGAAAAGGTCCTGGAATACTAATTCTAGAAAGCACCAATATTATATTTCTGTTACATGAATATTGAAGATGTATTTCTTGTAGGTATTGATTTTTGAGGGATACAGGTATAGATCGAAATGTAAATGCATTCAAAGCAGCCTGTGGAGGTAGAATCCCAAAAATTCAGATAATATTTTGCTATGATAAAATTATCATGCAAAAATTTAAAAAGGCGGAGCAAGAACATGAAAATTCCCAACCCCTGTGCTAATTCAAAGGTTCTGCCATCAAGCTATACATTTTTCGGTATACAATTATTATTTTTGGAGCCAGTTTAGTTGTTGTACATTTAAACTTATCTACAAAACAAAATATACCGCTGGGTGGAGTGCGACTCATGATCATGGTTCGGTTACCGTACGCGGTTCTGCGGTTGATCTTGATCAATCGATTATAAGCTAAACTAATAGACAGCTCAAGTAAACGATAATTCACGCAAATTATGAGCCAAACAATAATCTAACTAGCCCTGGAGCGAGAAAATCGGTTTTACAATAGTAAAAGTAAATTAATGTAATCAACAGAGATATCAACGCAATAACTATTCAGACAGGCAATTCTTAAATGTAAATTGTAATGTTTTACTAATCACTACGCACTACGTTATATCTCGGAGCACGTCCTCGTCGAATAATTCGAACCGATGATAAAATACTAAAGAAACCTGACCGTATCTCCACCATACGGACGATCCAGTTCCAAGATTATTAATTGGCAGAACCTAACCTCCACAGCAGAACTTGAGGCTCTGCGATACTGCAGTGGCCAAGGCAGATTAAGATCTTCTTAGCCCTTCTGTTTTCGATTTCCAACTTCTTACAGCCAAAATTTCCCCAGCAGGACGTCATGCGATCCTATGGTAGCGAACGAATCAGGGAACCATGGGGCAGAACCCACAAACGAACGGATGGGTAGAATGCGAAGCTAATTTATGCAAGCTCGACAAAATGGATACAAGACTAAAAGGAAAAAAAAGCCCTGAAAATGTACAATAAAATTACCAAACGTACAACGAAACCTCGTTCTCGTACGTACTAAGTTGTTGAGCGGCTTCTTGTTCAATTCGATATTCGGATTTCTTCTCGTTCTCCCAAATCGATTAGTTTAGCAACGTAACTAAATCCAGTCGAAACTGTACCTTATATTGCCAATAAAAGTCTCCAATATATTCCAAATCACCACAATATAAATATGTTATTTTGCGAAGTAGATCCCCAAATTTCGGCACTAATATATCTCCTCAAAATAGAGACCCTGTATATTAAGTAAGATAAGAGATGGGACAAGTGGAACCAGTTTCCAAGGCTAAGTTGATCAGTTTCTGTTTTTCAAACAAAATTTCAAGATGTCATTACCAAACTGACGTTTACTTTACACAATAAATTTCTAAATGTCAAATAACGAAAATAATTATCATTATCAATAAAAATTGCGTCGGATTTACAGACTGTAGCTACTTAGCTAGGTATAAATTATCTATTAACATTATTTAATTAGGTAGTTTCTTTGTAAAGCTTTCTTTGTTTGGCTACTCAGACTTACTTAATGCAAGAAAATGTTTTCGTTTTTGTGAACTAAACAAACTGCATTCTGTTCGTTTGTATTTCGAATTACAACCAAACGTGATGAATTTATTTCTGGCGACGAGTAGATTGAACTAGTAAAGTGTAGGTTCAGAACTCTACTTATTCAAAGGTTCAAAAGCGCGACAACTAACCTTAAAATTGTTTCAGTTTGGGTTTACGTATAGTTAGTTACAAATTCATTTAAAAAGATGTAAGAACATTGCAATCAGCTGTGTAAATATAGACTCCCGGTACAACTTGTCAAATGCGCGATTTCTCTGACACTGTAAAAAATTGTAATTAACCATGTTAATCAAACGGAGCAGCAACAAGAAGGTAATTACAATTGTTAGGGTAATCAGAAAGTTATTTGATATGATTGATTAAGAGGCTTTTACGTTTCAGCATCCTTTTTATCTATGCGTATGCTGTTACTTCTAAGACTCACGTGTGGCAGAAGCTGAAAGGCGCAATTTTCCCCAAAGCGATGTTGAAAACGCTGCGTTGAAGAAGTGATAAATTGTTAATAAATCAATAGAGAGAGAAAGGCCAATGGCTGAAGATGGAAAAATTAAGACATTAAAGAAAAGTATGGGTAAAATGAACAGGGAATAAGTGGATAAGCTTCAAAAGGTTATAAAAATAAAATTGAAAACGTCCAGACAAATGGTAGAGGCCAAAAATTCTATCGGAATGGTATCTAGTTCAAAATTATCAAATTAATTTTTAGTTCAACATTATCTATTTTAGAGAACTCTGAAATACTTTCAAAACAACATACAATAGACCAGGTGCAGGCTACTGGGAACAACAAATGATGCAGAAGATATTGATAAAAAGAACGGCAGTAATGTCAGCAGTGAGTAACTATTATAGAAACTTGAAATTATAGTTTATAAATCTTAAAATTTACATTTTAGTAGATCACGTAGTACCTACTACACCAAACTTACCAAAAACACCAACAATTAGCATTCGTAATACTAGAAGTCATGCAAGTGTATCAAAAGAATGGCACGAATTGCGAAAAGCCATTATAGAATGAAATAAAATTGAGAAGAATTGGAAGTAAAGAAATTCAACAACGGAAACAAATACTCGAGCAGTTAAAGCTCAAAAATGAATTGTTATAGAAGTTATTACATAAATGTATGTACAGTGGCATTAAAGTTACTTTCATTGAAATAACTTATAGGTATTTTTAATTTTTATATGTATAAAAACAAATTAATATGAGTGTTTATTCGTACAAACCATATAATTGAATGTTAAAGCTAATAATTGTTTAAGAATTGCAAAGTAAAGACAATAATCACTTTTGTAACTACAGAATCTTGCTAAATCAGGTCCAGTAATTCACCATTTTATTGCCGTTATACCTTGGTGCTGGTGGTATTTGTAATGCCTACGGCCTCGGTCACTGGGGATTAACAGATCATGATAATCCGATTATAAGCATGTATTAATTAATAAACAACAAAGCAGCTCTAGTGCATCGGGTTTAATATGATCCTTTTAACGAAAAAGTAATTTGCTTGCCTCTAACAAATTTAGCTACAACAGAATTATATGATTCCGCAAGGTTATTGTCCATGTTGTGAAGTAAACTCTAGATGTCATTTGCTATTTTCCTTGGTCTTTTCGTAAATTTTACAGGTTTTTAAATAAGGAATTTGATTTTCCTATATAAAGATAGAAGATAAGTAACAAAATATTGAATAAGATTTAATATATAACTATACCTCTCCAGATTCCATTTTTGCTTTGCTACAAAATTATTCCTAGTATTTTTTTGTGATTGCCAAACACATGGTGTGGCCGGTTTAGATGATCTTTTAAATTTATAGTTTTTTTTCTTTTTCGTCTTTACTTTTAGACCAGTAATTGACAGCTACAGTGAGGCCAAACATAATTTTACACCTTCAGATTCAAAAAATATGTTTTGATTTGCAATAATGTCTTTTAATTTAGAAATTTCCAAAATGTTGTCGCTGTCAAAATGAGGGGTAGCACTAAGTTTTTCTAGAAAATTATACGTAACTTTGTTTTTAAAATTTTCTTGAATATTTTTATCTTCATTATCTGAATAGAATTCGCTCCAACAACTGTTTATGTGGAATAATGATGGCACTGCATTATATTTTAGTCTTTTACATGGGGTTTTGCTTGTTGTCGTTACGAACTGGTCTGGTGTAAAATGTTCTTTGCATAATCTACGATTTTTCAGGATGCAAGTTCTTAATACCAGATCTTTCTACCCATACTTGTTTGTAAGGGTAATTTTTTGGAAACCTAAACATATAAATGTTCTTGCTGGAACGGTTCTTACATCCAACTGCTGAACAGCCAGTCATTTTAGTAAAATTTATTAACAATAATGATCCTCGACACCGAAATGTCAGTGAGGCTAAAGGTGATGAATGAATGAATGCCCTAATAAAAAATCACATAAAGAGAATGCCACTTGTAATTACAGCAAAAACTACAAACGTCAAATGACATTAATAATTTCCATGGCCGGCTGTCACTTTGACATTTGTCACACAATTCAGCAGGCCATGGAAATTGGTTCCAACCTATCAGCATTGATCACTTGTATGTCCCATCTCTAATCTTAATATACAGGGTCTCTACCTCAAAATAACTTAACGCGCCTCGCTAACGTTTCGGGCGAACCGTTCAAATCGAAATCCTAGTTCTTCGAGCCTCGCGGAAATTCCAACTCAAATTATCGCCGGCCACCTGCGAGCGAGCGGACCAGCCGTGCTTGTATATTCGATAAGCACGAAATACGACAGAAAAATCTGGTGTGATACACTCACACAACTTCCTTTTACAGTGATCTTATAATTAGTCAAAATTCTGATTTTTAATTTTTAACCAATTGTTAAAAATTTTCAAAAATTACAAATTCTACAAAAACGGTACAAAAACGAGTGTTAGTTGAAGAGACAAATTTTCTCTAGAATTTTAAGGTGAATTCAAAATGTATAATATACCGGGTGTTTTATTAAAATAGGAGTTAATAAAAAAAATAGAAAAAAACAAAAGAAACCCACTTTAGAAGTATTCAACTGGAAAATCATTTATCTCACATCAATACACATTAAAAATGTAAGAAAAATGTAAAGTGTAAAAAAATCGTTAAAGCCGTTTTTGAAAAAATCGAAAAAAACTGAAAAATTACAAGAGTAAACACCTACTTCCGGATATGCGATTTTGTTCAAAAGCTTGCTGTCTCATCTGCATAGTACACAAAACTTATATATGAAGTTTCAACGCCATACCTCTTTTCCTTTTTGAGATATTCTGTTCACAGACAGACAGACACACAGACACACACACAGACAGACAGACCAATGAAAAAAAATATGTTTTTTGGGATCAGGGGAGTCTAAAACGTGAAGATCCGTTCAAAACTCAATTTCGAATTTTTGGGGTGAATCCAATACTTCCTTTATAGTAAAAGGAAGTAAAAATTCAAATTAATTAACTAATGGAAGTGAATTGTTACAAAGCCTCGCACTTTTCAACAATGAAAAATTTATCGGAGTTGACAATCAGCAGTTTGATTCGTATAAAGAAACATATTTGAAGGAATTCCCAGTATCGATGAGACAAACGCATTCACCTTCGCTAGATGAAGGTGAAGGTCGTAAAAATTGCATGGAAAGTACAGTGTGTCTAAAAAAGAACTACATCTAGTGTGCTTTGAATTTCCCATACAAACGTAAAATGTGCCGCTCTCGCGGGCCACTGTTAGCTAGTAGTAGACCTAGTAGACGGAAGAATAACATAACCTCAACAACAGTCTTTGTTGACAAAATTTACTTGTGGTTTTCGTTTACTTTTAAATTAAGATATGTGCGCATTTTAACGCATTATTCAACAGCATGAATATCGTAGGAAGTAAGACAACCCTTATTAAAAATGATTAATCCTCATTGTTTTCCAGAAAATATTTTTTTTTTTTCAAATACAGAACTTAAAAGTAATGGAAGGAATATAACTTAATAAACTAAAGGTAGTCCTTAGAAAAGGGTTAATTATTGACTACAACAAGTGCTCGAAGTGTTCACCATTTTGCTGAATACACAATGCTACTCGACGTTTCATGTTGTCAAAAATGTGGTGCAACATTGCAGGTGTTATATCGTTGCATTTAATTCTAATGCACTCTATCAGCTCTTCCAAGTTATTAATCCTTTCTTTGTAGACCTCATTTTTAAGATGTCCAAACATGCGGTAATCTAATAGAGTAAGGTCAGGTGAATTTGCTGCCCAAACCCCTAGACTAACTACTCGATTGGGAAAAAACTGCTCGAGAAATTCTAAATTTTCCTTTGTCGTATGCGCAGTGGTCCCGTCCTGCTGAAAGTAACCACCATTAAATTCATCGGGGTGCAGTTGATCCAAAAAGGGCACTAATAGCTGTTCTCGAAAACGTTGACCATTTATGGTGTTATGAAAAAATATTGGTCCTATGATTCTACGACGTGACACAGCTAACCATATTCCAACTTTAACAGGATGTAAAGGAGCTTCAACATAGTTATGTGGATTATCGACTGACCACATTCTGTAGTTCTGTGTATTTAGAAATCCACTTAAATGGAACCACACCTCATCACTAAAAAAACTTAAATCAAGAACATCGTTGTTGTTTAAATTTTCTTGGAAAAAGTTGCAGTAATGTATTCGACTAGCATGGTCCCTTTGTCGAATTTCATGTACAACAGACATTTTATATGGATGCATGTGCAGTCGCTTCTTCAAAATGTTGTGAACAGTACTTCTAGGGACATCTGTCTGAGCTGAAATACGACGCACTGACATTTTTGGGTTTTCTACGACAAGAGCTTCGACATTTTCAATAATGTTTGGTTCAGTGGCTGGCCTTCCGGTAGACTTGCCTTTTTCTACACTTCCTGTCGCCCGAAATTTTTCAACAACGCAACGAATGTGGTGCAGCAAAACAGTTTCTTCGACAATTCTGTTAGGAAACTGCAGTCGAAACTGCTGCTTACAAGTCGCATAGGAATATTGCCATTCCCCATTTATTAACTGTCCTGATCGAAAATATGCCTCAATAATAAAAATGTTTTCTTACACTGTGTACATTCTGTATTTTATTAACAAATATTTTATAATTAAAACTATTTGAAGTGAATATTTACTTTTTTTTGACAATTAATTAATGACAGCTCTGGATAATGCAATACCAATAACAATCTAGTGGCACATAAAAAATTACATGTAAACAAATTTCACAGGTAACTAGATGTAATTCGTTTTTAGACACTCTGTAGTTTCACATTGTTTCGTATAAATGTTTTGAGTCGAATCTCATTTGATTTTCAACCTATATACCAGCTCGTTATAAGTAACAAATGCATTTGTAAATTATTTTACTGTATTTGCATTTATTTGTGTTATTTGGCATGAAATGCTACAGTTAGATCCCACATATTAACAAAGTTCTGACTTTTAAATTTATTTCTAAGTATAAAATTTGAATTTAGTTGGAAAATTAAATAAGCTTCTGGCTAAAATGGATCTGTTTAACTATGTAATTAATTAATTCTAGATATGTTGGAATTTATGGCATTTAAAACATTTCGTTATTGGAGTTATCCGAAACAATTTATAATGCAACTGTAGAAAGTGTTTCAGATGTAACATATTGAAAATTTTACATCATTGAAAACAACATAAAAAGTACTATCAAAATCGATGATAAAAATTATAGGTCATTATTTAAAAAAAGTAGATGACGTCATATCATGAAAAACAAATGACGTAGCAACATAAAGGTGGTTGTAGTGCATCTCATATAATTAGAATCGCTATACGACTTCAAGATTTTTTCATAAAAATTAATATTAACAAAGTTAATGAATTTATCCGTTACTTTATTCCCACATTGTATATGAAAAAACTCCAATCTGATTCATATAATCCGTAAAGAATAATTTCTCTAGAATCTGTGCTGCAGAAGGGATACTGTAAAAAGGCCCAAAAAGTAAGTACAACACCCAGCCTTAAGTGCTTAATAAAGGCTGAAAGTGGTAGAAGAAGAAAGGCTAAAAGTGCAAAAACAAGAAAGGCTGAATTTAGTCAAAAACCCCTTGAAGTTGAGGGTGATTTCTTTCCCTTCCGTCTTAGAATGGGCCTGTTAAGCTACTCACGAACATACAAATATAGATCACGTTGAAGAAATTTTTTTTAAATGGAGAAAGTTAATAACAATAATTTCTAATTTCATTAAGCAAGTTTTTAGAGTTATTTAATAAAATAAATAACTATTATATTACTTTTTTTATAGCTTTATCTCATTAAGAAAGTTTACATTACCAAGCTATTGACAGTAGCTCTCATAAACATAACAATAATATACCTCTCAATATTTTTGTAACAAGTAATCCAAATCCGAATGGGAAAAAATGCACTTAACCACACTATTGAGTCGAATGCAAATAAAACGCACAGCAGTTACGTACTTAGCAGCTTGAAAAGCATTTATTCTTTGTTCTAATACTAAAGCAAGTGAGTACTTCGATTTCTTCAGGTTCGAATTGTAATACTGCCGTTGAAACACATAAATTGCAACACTCGGCTACACTCGCCAATGAACAATATGTTAACCATACATTGTGTAACTCTTTTTGAAATGCTCTTTAACGTGTTTTTTTTATTAGTTCGAGTGCATATTCGTTTTGTGAAATACTGAAATAGAAACAGAGCAGCAGTCAAACAAGTATTGAATACATTCTGGATTTCAGAGCCAAAAAGAACAATAGAGAATGTTTGAATAGGCTGCAGTTGTTCTTTTTTGGACAATCACGAAAACTGAATAACAGTTTTAATTTGGTCCACTCCCTAAAGTTCTCAAAAATTGTGGATTTTGTCTTATTGCTCGCGGAAAAGCCTTTCTCGCATTAAAGGAGTCTCCGAGGATCCTGCAGCCGTTGATATCTGGAGTGTCGTCAGAGGAAGAGTCAGTTTATTTTAATTGAAGAACTTGTAGCTGAAAACGTGTGAATGACTGTTGGCGCTAAACAGCTAAACTCTGGGAGAACTCGCGCTCGCAAGCGAATCCTCAAAATAACCTTGCAATTAAGCAACGACTCTTAATGATCAACTGCTAAGTAGTTCCGCGGGCGTCAAGGAGGCGAAAATTTTCGCATTAAATGTTGTAAATTGCGCTAGAGGCACGCATTGACAATTTTGGATTCCGATGCTTTCAGAAATTTAATTACAATGTAATGATGATAGGGGAGCCTAGGGTGTATCACAGTATCACACACATGGTGCGCTACCGCGTTGCCCATACAGATTAATGTAATCACAGTAGACTGGTCGATATCTGAAAATGCTCAACATGCAACTGATTGTGTACGAATTGAACAAAGTGAAAACATCTTTGTACTATCCGTTGCACTTTGTTACGAATAATTACATTACTGATTCGCAGATGTTGCAGTCTTCATCGAGCCGTTTTAATGTATAACGTCAGCGTGCAACCCTCCTAAATTTTAAGTATTTTTAAATAAATAATATTTACTTTAACTCTCAACTACAGGCTTGCTGCATTCTAAAGTAGTTTTTAATTTATGAATGCAACTACGTTTATACTTAAATGTCCAGCTTGATATTTAATTTTAAGTGGCTTATAGTTGCATTTATAAATTAGGAACCCTTCCATAGCCCTACTTGATGAAAATAATTTTTGATCATACTTTATTTTTTTAAATAGATATGGGACAAGAATCTTTAAAATAGTTTGCAAGTAATTTAAAAGTAGAAAGTGAACATAATTAGGATACACATTACTCCAAAAATGCATCAACAGACCGACAATTATAGTACATAATGCAATAGTCAATCAGTGATATTCTAGAAATGATGCGAGCTAAAATAACATACTTGTTAACCGTGAACAATTAATAACACCAAACTAAACCAAAGACCACTATAACACGCTTCAAATCAAAAATCAAAAATTTCCCCGTATCCATCGTGTTCAATGAGGCGTGCTAACTAAACTCCGACAAAAACGAGTGAGTTAAAATTAAACAAAGTGAATATAACTAAACACAGGCGCAACCAATTTAAATAACTAACAATTCGCAAAATTTAAATTGGAAAATTCTCTGATATACTTGAGTATTAAAACTTGCAGGAAAAATTAAAATCAAAGATGAGCTCATAAATTTGATACATATAGTAATTTCTTTGTATGGATATATTTGCTTCCCTAATTATTTTAGAGCAAACTTGCACATAAGTGTGTTGTAGAGAAAAATTCTGCATCTATTGATGCAATTATTTGTCATTTTACGTTAAGAAAAAGCGAAAAAATTACAGAAATTGAAATTACCATTTTCACAAAAATCAGTGGTGCCTTGAATAATATGAAACAAATTAGTTTGCTGTTTGTTTGTTTGCATCTGTCAAATTGATCTTTAAATACTTCTTAGTTCACGTTTTTGTTGTTTCGCATGTAAAAAATTTATTCTGTCGATGAAAAAGTGCAAATTGTGAAATGGTGGTATGCTGGAAGCAGTTCACGTAATATAAGTGCTATGTTTGCCGCCACGTTTCCAAATAGACCGTTTCCCTCCTATACAACGGTTCAAAGAATTATCACAAAATTTGAAAGGACAGGTACAGTAATTGAAAATTGCAAATGCGCCTTAAATGAACGGAAAATAATATAAGGCATGAAAACGAAATAGATATTTATGTATTTAGTGTGTAAAGAGAGCCATTTTGGTATGAGGATGCGAGTTTCGTGCCGAGCGGTAGCGAGGCGCGAAAAAGCGACCGAATACCAAAATGGTTCTTTACACTCGAAATACATACAACATTTTTTCTACGGTCCTAAATAAATGGCAAAATTGTTAATAATTGAAATTTCGATTCACACCATTTGATGAAGTCGTCGTACCGCCGTAGATAAAGGCCGCGCGATTTGGCCGGCAACAACTCATTGGTTACTGTCTGGGCCGCTTCAAATACTTCAGGCGGGGTGCAATTATCTTCAGATTCCATCTTCAACTTCACAAAAACTCTTAAACTCAATAAAACTGTTGCGTGATGATGGACGCGCCGTGATGCAATTGTCAATAATTTTAGCCAGTTCCAGAAAAATGACGAATTACAATAATAATCAGGTTAGCCATGGCGATGCGTAAAGTAAAATGAAGTGAGGCGATTATTTCATTAAGACATTGTTTACGTGGTTGCGATGTTAAAATGGTTACTAGGGAAAACATGTGTGAATCGCTAACTTTTCGCATTGACAGTGAGCTCTTAATAGTCAGTTTTAGAGGTGACCGTAGAAAAATGAGTTTAACGTCTTAGCTGCAGTGATGGATAATTCTAATGTCAGTTTAAGACAAATTTCATTCTTACCACTATGATGACAACATGATGGAAAAAGCTAATGAAGATAGGAACTTCTTAAAAAACATATATGTTAGGGATGAATGCACATTTACTCTTCATAATGAGCCAAACAGACAAAACTGTAGAATATGGGCAACTCAGAATCCTCGTCTCTGCTTGCAAACACACACACAATATCCGCAAAAGTTAAACGTCTGGGTGGGTATTTAGGGCACCATATCATTGGTGCTTTTTTATCGATGGTAATTTAACTGTTGAAAAGTATCTGGAAATGTTGGAAGTCCAAATAACACCAGCTTTAAACAAAGCAGCTAGAGAAAATGAAGAAATCTGGTATCAAATGAACGGCTGTCCTGCACTCAATAGCAGAGATGTGCGTGAATATCTAAATGAAAGTTTTAATCATAAAGTCACTGGTAAAGGATATATAGTTGACTGACCTGCTCGAAGCCCTGACCTCTCGATGGACGATTACTTCTTGTTGGGAAATTTAAAATCGAAAAGTGACAGTGGTAAAAGATGCGAAAATCTAGAAGAATTAAGAAACTGCATTCGAGATCAGAACTCCCTACAAATTAGCAAATGCTAGAAGAACATTTTATGATAGGTTAAGGTATTGTTTAGCCGCAAATGGTAGCTTATTTGAACATTTGTTATAAATATCTTTATTTTGTTATCAAATTAATTTATTTAAACGTTTATTTGGTGCACCTGTAGTTGAAATACTTTAATAGAAAACATGTTCTTGAGTCCTTTATATGATCATTATTAATTGTGAGCATTTAACTTTGTCAAAATTAGACTGATATTTTATAATTACAGTACTTTTCTAGCACATTTCATGAGTGGCTATTTGTTTCAATAATTTCAAGGCACCACTGATTTTTGTGAAAATGGCAATTCTAATTTTTTTTATTTTTTCGGTTTTCCGAAATGTAAAATGACAAATAATGGCATGAATAGATGCAGAATTTTTTTCTCTACAAAAAACTTCTGTAAAAGTTTACTCTAAAATAATTAGGGAAGCAAATACGAGGGGCACTGCTAAAGTTTGCGGAAAATGTAAAACAAAACACAAATTACGTTATGTAAATCGCTTTATTACTTCTCAAAATATTTCCATTTAAAATCTATACACTTTTGCATTCGATGAAACCAATCTGCAAAACACTTTTTCCACTCTGAGCGAGGTACCTCCAAAACAAGTGATTTAAATGTTTTAACGGCCTCTTCAGGCGATGAAAAACGCTCGCCGCGCATTTTATTTTTGATGTATCCGAATAAGAAGAAGTCATTGGGCGCTAAATCATGCGAATATATGCAATGAGTCATTAATTAGATGTTGTTACTGGTCAAAAGTCGACAGTTCGTCGTGCTGTGTGAGCGCTTGCATTGTCATGATGAACAATGATTCGCCGGTTTACGTTGTTTATCTGATTTCAACAATATCTTCCTGCAAACAAGTTGAAGTATACCAGTCAGCATTAACTTTCCTGAGATCCTCTAGTGCAACAGTTGCAACATGACCCGTTTTTCCGAAGAAACAAGGAATCATTCTTTTCGAAACGCTTCTTGAACGCACCACTTTTGTTGGTGTAGGTTCGTTTTGAAACACCCATACAGTCGATTGCTGTTTAGTTTCAGGATCATATGAATATAATCCAAGATTCGTCACCTGTTACGATGTTATATACAGAATTTTTTTTAGCATTTCCTTGCACCACTTGAAACGTGCCTGTTTTTGTTCTTCTTTTAAATTGTGAGGGATCCAACGACTACAAAGCTTCCAGACATGCAAATGATCGTGCAGAATCGTATGTATTTGTTTCGCCGCAATGCCTAAGGATGTCTCTATCTCACTATATGTCACATGCCGATCGGATAAAATCATTTCACGCACAGCATCGATATTTTTCGGGACAACAGATGTGCATGAACGATCTTCGCGAAGATCGTTATCAAACGGTGGTCTTCCACGCTTGAATTCTGCGAACCATTTTTAAACCGTAGTTTTGGATGGTGCTACATCTCCAAATAACGAACTGAGTTTTTTCACACACTGCTGCGGTGTTAAACTGTATCGAAAATCATAAAAGATCATCATTCGAAAATCACGATTCGAAATTTTCATTGTTCACACAATTATTACTCTGTTAAATTCTGTTGAAACGAAACTGCTCGGTTTGAAATCGAACTATCAACTGAATCATAAATTAAAAACGTCAAATTTTACGAATATGATAATTGCAGAACGTTGGCAATGCAAGGAATACTCGATTCCGCGAACTTTAGCAGTGTACCTCGTATTTCCATATAAAGAAATTACCATTGAAATACCTATGGTGCATAAAGCATTTCTACTTCCTGTATAATATATATAAAGACAGTTACTCGTACCCAATTAATATATTATGTTAAATTTTATGATGTTCACATGAAAATAATATTAACTACGCGACGTGATCATATTTTACATTTACAAATCTAAGTTTAGAGTTGTACTAATTAAACTACAAAGCAAGAGTATACAGTGTGTCCCAGGATTAATGTTACAAGAGTTAAGATGGACTTAAGTAGGTATTTCTTCCTGAAATTTTGTATAGGGCCATAATTTATCATTCTGAACAACTTTCCTTGGTAAAATTTTGCCGTATCATAAACCTGAAAAGAAAATAGTTTTCGCTTCACTCTCAAGGCCGACTTGTTTTTTCAAAAACTGAAAATATTCATCAGACCAAGCAGGACAATCCCACAATCTTAAAATAAAATTCAAAAATGTTTAGTCTATCTCACCTCTTGTAACGTCAATCCTGGGACACACTCAGGGCCGTAGCTTCCACCTGTGCAGCCGAAGCAGTGCCCCGGGGCCCCCGAACATAGGAGGCCCCCGAAAGCAAAGGAAGCTTTTCTGCGAAATTGTCTTAAAAAAGTATTGAACCAAACTGCCAAACTTGAGAACACGAGCAGCGTCAAGGAATTTGCAGAACTGTTAATAATTGATCATAGCTCACTTTCGCCAACTTTATCCTGATGTGTGTATAGCATGTATGATGTACTTGGCAGTTCCTGTGACCGTAGCTATAAGACCGAACGGTCATTTTCAAAACTGAAATTGATCAAGAATTACATACGAAGCACAATGGGATAAAAAAGGCTCAGCAATCTAGCTTTGCTTTCAATTGAAAATAATAGAGCTCAAGAAGTAATCAATGACTTTGCTTGTAAAAAAGTTAGGAAACAGAATTTAATGTGATCTTGATTTCAGTTAAAACTCAAACTGTGTAGACTTAGGATACTGTAACTTTGTAAATTTTATATGCATGCTTGCATGTTGTATAACGGGTGGTACTCCGCCTGGTGCGGAAGTTTTTACATCGCGATAGGCGCCTTCTGCGTGATCTAACGACTACTTCAATTTTAAAAATCAGATTAAGCTAGGGGTAAAAATATCTTGACGTTTCTAATAAATTACATAAATTTTCAACTAAAAAAAATATTACCGGTGATCGAATTCGAAGTTCAGGCGGTTGCGTATACGATTCCAGCGTTTTGTGGGATATTGCAAGCGCATGCGCTATTCTTACTTGCGCTACAGAGCACTTCTGGTGGCCGTGCGTCCCGGGTGTCTTAAATAGAACCTTAGATTAGAAATAATTATTAATTCCCAGACAGGACGCCATTTATTGTATACAGTACACACCACAACACAGATGCGTATGCGCAGCTTCATCTCTAGATTTTCCACATGGGAGGGCAGCGGGTGGGTGGGGCACCCTGCAATCTTTTATTCATTACTAAATATTTACCGTGAAATTCACTCACGTTCACTTCCCGATTTTCACGTTCACGATGTTTCCCGCCGTGACTCGACTGTTTTCACGTCACGCGCCCATCCCTACATAGAATACAAGGTGTAACATTCCGCAAAATGGATGCATTGTGGGCGGAGCCTCAAATTCAACCAATAAGAAATGCGCCCACAGAGGGCACGAATGGTAATACAGAACTGTATTGTTGAAGACGCTGTCTATGTCAAATTCTAGGTTAGGTTTTGAGTTAGTTTGTGTTAGACTGGCAAAAAACCTAACCTGCTAACCTCGAATTTGACATCGACTGACAGTGCCAGCAACAATATACGATCACGGCCATGGTTACACCATGATCGCGGCCATGATGGATTTCCTGAGTAGGCGCATTGGGGATTGGTTCACATCTCCCGTCTACTTTCTGAACGACTGCGCATCTTCGGGAACGTTTCACCTTGTATTTTTTACACCATGACGACTACCACTAAATTAATAATAATAACCGGGACCGGTGCAATATAAGGCTAACGCCTTAGCCAATTGGTTAGCAAGCTTCTACAGTTTTATATTAAACTCAATGTGACAAGTAAATATGTGTCTGTTTTAAATATCCATTCTTCTATTTTAACAGAAAAAATACCAAATAGCAACCCTATTAAAAAAGGTTCACTAAATTAAAGTAGTGTAGAGGTAACGGAAAAGATAACGTGGGGGCCCCATAATTATTTGTTGCCCCGGGGAAAAAGCCGGCATAAGCAGGAATATTTCTAGCACGTACGTTATTAAACTAATTCACGTCACTATGTTTCTCAAATGCAAAATGTTTATTTGAGTATAAATAAGTGACTTATCTTACAATCCAGACTTACTGCAATAAGGAAGTTTAGTGCAAAGACGCAAATGAAAATTCCCATCCGGCAACCAAATCCAAATTTAGCAGGCCGAATCCACAACCAAATGGCCAAGTTCAGACAAAATTCCAAGACACACAGAGGGGGTCAAAGAGACCCAATACCGCAAGCAGAAAACCACAAATAAAAACCACCAATAAAAATAATCATGATTGCTGAGGCTTTCGCGGCCATTGTCATTAAGTAACAAACGATTTCCGGGTTTGCCCACTTTCGTAAGGGGCTTTATCAGGGGGAAAAAGCAAAAGAGCACGGTAACTCAACGTGTTAACCACGACAGATGCGAAACTCTTTGCAAGGGAAGGGATAGAAGAGCACGGTAACTCAAAGTGTGTTGGTACTTAAAAATCATCCATAAATAAGAAGCTTTCTAATCACGGTGTCAATAGTTCATAGGTGTGTCTTTCATTTAAACAGCTTATTCGAGATAAAAAACTGTTATAACGTGCGTTCCCCAGTCTTACGCACAATAATCCGAAGGTGTGGACTCAATAAATAATTTAAAGAATAGAATGAAATTGCATCACAGAGTTGCCAACATGCATATTTACGACTTACTAAACATCGGTTAATTCATTTAACTCCACCGCATAGGTGCTATTCTAAAACTGGTCTCAAACAAGAGCCGGAAGCACAAATCCTAAAAAATCTCGACAAATTGTTTTCGACTTTGTCCAAAATGTTTTTCTATCCCTAAACAATGAAAACAAGAAGCGGAATACCACTACAATGTGATTCAATGACACTAGAATTTCTGATCGCAACTGAAAGTAGCTACAAATCAGTTGTCAGCTAGGGTCACTTTTATGAAACGGGAGGCACATCAATCCGACTCCACACGTGAGATGCCTAACCTTCAAACGTCAAAGTAAGAAGACCAACAAAACTCGATGAGTAATTTAGTAGTCCCGCGACCATAAGCAAAACTGCTATTCCATGACAACCTTATCGGATATCACTATTCATATCCTTTTTACCTTTGTATAGTAATTAAGTGCCTTTAGGATAACTCAGTTAAGGTATAGGTTTAGGGTTATGTCCCAAATATATGCTAACGTCAAAATATGTGCACTAAATCACCGAATAACGCAATATAAGCGTAACATACTTCCGCGTGAAACCGAAGCAAACGCTAATTTATTCTGTCTTTAGCCTTAGATACTGAAGTTTTTTTTTCGAATTGTTGCAAACACCAATATATTGAAAATAAAAAAATGCAAGTCGAATCAAAATCAATTAAACTAGATTTTTATGTAAATTTGAACACGGTAGTGAATAGACCCTCTATAAGTAATTCTGCCTTTTTGTTTATTATAGCAAGATGTAGTAAGATTATTTTACGTAGAGCATCAATCGACATTTTTAAAAGCACGCTTTAATGCAGTTTCTCTCACCTCATCTGGCCAGTCACTTTCCTTCAACGACCTTTCTCTAATACCATACTTTATACGAGTAGAGCCTTTTCACTGTTTTCATAGCCGTGACCTCCACTTCCTTTCCATTAGTTTTTGCTTATATACTTCTAACAGTAACCTGCATTCTTTCCATAGTTGTATATGCCCTTTCCATGTTATTTTCATCAAATCTTCAAAAATACTATTTGTGTTCAAACGTCAAGAGCGTTATTAAATTTCCTTTTCTTTTACAGTCTAAATAATAAGCTTTTATACTATACTGCCTTGGTTCCCATTTTTTTACTAATTGTAAGTTTTAATATCATTCCTCATCATACATTTGTCTGAAAACGCATTATCATCTGCTATCTGTCTGTATTTTATATATCCCATTCCATCCCATCCTCGTCCCCGTCCCTTTCCCCGTCCCTTTTCCCGTCCCCGTCCCCGTCCCCGTCCAGTCTCGTCCCGTCCCGTCCCGCCTCGTTTCCTCCCCACCCCTCCCATCCCATCCCGTCCAGTCCCGTCCCGTCCCCTCCTTTCCCGTCCCGTCCCGTCCAGTTCGTCCCTTCTTCCCGCTTCCGCTCCAATCCCATCCTATTCCTTCCCTTCCAGTCTCGTCACGTCCCGCCCCGCCCCGTTCCCTCCACTCCCCTGCCATCCCATCCCTTCCCGTTCCGTCCCTTCCCGTCCCGTCCCGTCCCGTCTCGTCATTTCTTATTTTCACCTTCAGGGGACAAATTTACAAAAACTTTGAATGACAAAGTTCAAAATTTGATCTTACAAAATTCCAACCTCTTTTTTACCCCTTTAGCACTATTGCTAACTTCGTTATTATTGGAGCTACAAAGTCAGTTAAATAGGCAAACTAGTAGTATTTTTTTCGCCAATTACGATGGTGAAAACGGAATCAAAATCGAACATCGCGTTCGCGAGTTATGTCATTGCCAGGGCCGCTAGAAGCGTTTACAATCGGGCTCAAGAATGCTTGGAGCAAGAGGGTGATGTTTTTGAGCATCTAATTTGAGTTTTGTTTTTATAAGTTCATAGAATAATTTGAAATAAACAATATTGTTTCACTACATGGATATTCTTTTTAATTTCTATTTTATGATAAGGAAAAATTGCCACTAACACAGCCACCTTGACGAATTTGAAGAATCATCAATACCTTTGTCATTTTTGACATTAGGATAAAAGGACATAGGACACTTTTTGTTCAGAATTCAATTTCCTATCGATTGTGAATATTGTATACTGAGTGTCCCATTTGAAAAAATTAAACTTTTTGATATAACTCGCGAACGCGTTGTTCGATTTTGATTCCGTTTTTACCATCGTAATTGGCAAAAAAATACTACTAGTTTGCCTATTTAACTGATTTTGTAGCTCCAATAATAACGAAGTTAGCAATAGTGCCGACTTAACTTTGAAAACCCTGTATACGATAAATATTTTTACTTCATATCCAATCATTTTATTTTCCTTCCTTTCCATTAATTTTCATAATAAATTTTCGATGGACAAATATTAATAAACTGAGGAACAGTTTGAGGTTTTTAAAACTCATGGAACTCCACAGCATCCAAACATATTTGAAAAGGTTACATATATAGTAAATATTTTAAATGTTGGAATAAATCGTACGCTGGCCAAGCCAATCGTCACCCCACATAAAAGATTAAAACAAACCAATATTGTTGGATTCATTCGACCCCAAGGGGGATTTCCTTATTAAAATCTGTTTGCATTAGTGAGCTTTCATTAAAAACTAGAAACGAGCAGTTACACAGCGAGCGAGCAGGCTGAACAATACAACGTAGCAGCGCATCCGCAAACGATTACAAGTTCTGGCTACTGCAAACCCGCCGTTGTCGAACAGAAACTAACATGAAACAATGGAAAGCTTTAATAACCGTGCACCACAACAGGAAGAGTTGTTCCTTTTTATTTTTGCAACAAATTGAACGCAGAAGACAATGCGAGTAGTTGGGCTGCTGTGTCGCTTACAGAAAGAATGATACCTGCCTCAACGGTTTTTAAATGAATGTACGTGATGAAGCCCTGGAATGTTAAAAATCGGCTATATCCATTAAACTTTGTCGGCATTATTTCTACTGACATTTTCTCCTACTTTGTTAGCACCATTTACTAGAAACTAGATTCGGTCTAAGTAATTCTTTAAAAATCATTCGATTTGTTTCCTTCGCAATGAAAAAATAATATTAATCTTGACTCGCTTGTCACAATATTCCATCGCAATTAGGGATTTACAGGCTACCATAGATTATTCCTGGTGCCTCAGGTAAACTATGTGTTGGAATGCAATGCTGACCAAAACTGCCATGAAATGTTACTTTTTCAAAATCGCTATTACTACTTCGTAATAAAATTTGCAGAACTTGTTATATCTGGGCTTTTTGATATTAGAATGTTATTAATAATTTGTTGTCTTGAATTAAAGAAGGCGTACAGATAAACGCCCTTGTGGAGTTTGGCCTGAGACTGCAAAACAAGACTACCGATTATCTTTTCTAAAGCTCAGTCTGTTCCCTAATTAGAAAGATTTTATAGTCGATCATAATCGACTTTGTCCTAGGCTGAGTGGTTAATTAAAACAGAATAACAAAACAATGAAAAAAATAAACGAGCGAAGATCATAGAGGTTTACTTTGTGAAACATAAACTTGGTATTTGATCTTTAAACAGATATAGCTGGCTACACAAGGAGAAATGACCGTTCGCAGAGAACCAAACGTTTTTAAATAAAGGACAAAATACAAGAAACCGTACAAATTGGTTTCATCATGTATCTAAAATTGGCGACACCGCCGCCCAAAATGTCCATTCGAGCACAAGCCAAAAAGTAGAAGAAATATGGGACGACCAACAAGAGAATGAAAAGACCAGAAGGGCGTGGCGTAAAAAAATATTATCGAGCAGCCCCACAATAGTCCTTGAAAACAACGAAGATCTTTAAAATTTCAATCACAAATAGCAAACCTGCTTAATTATCTGGTACAATTTGACTATGTGAATTACTAGCAAAAAATAACAAGTAGCTAAAACATTGAGGGCTTAAACACTTTCTGGTAAAGTGATTGTGCACTGACAGTGCAACTGAAAGGATTCACTATATTCGTTTAGGAAAGTGAGGATACATATTATGTACAAAGCATTGTTAAGGTTGAATAAATCTAGTTTAAGCCCTTATCTTGCACCACTCGCGGGTTTTGGCTACGCATATTGAGAGATTACGTAAATGTCTCATTTTGGGTTCGCTTTTACAAGAAGATATTATATTGTTTTCTTGTTCTTAGTAAAAAAGAGATGTATTCGACTGAACCTTGATTACTGATTAAGTATTTAAGCTTTGTGAAAATTTAATACGAATTCAAAATAAAATTAGATCTATTCTTCTTCTCCTTGGTCGTTTACTTAGATTCATACTACTAGTGAGCAACAATTCGACCGCATTACTTCTGTAACTGACAGATTTGTGAGGATTTTGGCGTGATCAATATATCTGTTTGGCAATAGTCCTCTTTCTTTTGTTCCATTTACTTTATTCTAGATATATAGAATTTTTATACTGATGCCGTCACGTCTGATAATATGGCCGAAGACAATAAGTATCCGTCTCTGAATAGTCGACTAGATACTATTTATCTGTAGAATAATTGAATTCCTTAAGAGTTTAAGCATTTGTTCTGTGAGGACTCCATAGTATTCTCATTTTTTTCTGTAGCACGTCATTTTAAACGCTTCAATTTTGCTAACTTCGTGTATCGTTTATTGTCCAACTCTCAGAGCCTTGATCAATATTACCTTTGTAATTTTCGCTATTCCGTGGTCCTTCCATATTCTCGTCAGTTCTACAAGAGCTGATTTTCCGCCTCTTCACTACTCCATTGCAATCGCCATTATTTGCGACGCGGGCACCAAGGTACACAACTTCCTCTCTTCTTGTAATATCCAGAATAAGATGAAGCCCTAAAGGTAAAGTGCCTGATCTATATACTAACATTAGTTGACATTTCGAGCAGTTAAGTTGTAGATCTGCCTCTGCACTGAACTCCTCAATGCGGTTGAGGAATACCATAATTTCTTCTTGTGAGCCAGTTACGAGTTAGTGTCATTTGCGTATCTCAGATTAAATATTTTTCCTCCTATTGACACACCGCCATCCCGGTTTTCATTGGCTTTTCTAGTAATTTATTCTCCACAAACATTGAAAGGAATAGGGGAGAGAACATATCCTTGTTGCTCATCTTTTCTGACACTGAACTCTGATGATAGGCCATCATCAACCAAGACAAAGACCCTATTGTACCCGACATTCGTTAGAGCATACACCACAGTTTGTTCTCACCTCACAATATCGAAAGCTTTAGAAAAATGAAGAAGACAGAACATTACAGCAACATTGTGCTTATAAGATTTCTCTATCATTTGCTTGATATTAATTAGTTGGTCTCCCGTTCCGCTCCCAAGGATAAATCGCGATGGTTCTACAGAAAAGTACTATACTTATCAAGAGAAGCAGCGCAATGCTAACATTAGTATCAATGTAATTTGGGTTGCATATCTGTATTTGTTTGGAAAATTGCACATTTTAGTCGAAAACGCCCCAGGCAGTCCATTATACAAAGGAATTTTACCTGCACACCTCAAATTCCACAAGTAAACAGGTCGTTATCGTCTTAAGATTTTACAATGTTGCAGCAAGTCTAAAGTTCATCCTTGTAAACCAAATTGTTTAGCTTTCAACCTACTTCAAGTTGATTCAAACAACACACTGTTAATTTGCTTTCTGAATGCAAACGTATACATTAAAAAATAAACTAGTTTCTTTACTTTACAATCACGATTTACTTTTTTACATTTATGAAAATAAACAATAATCAAGAAAAAGTATTCATTAATAACCAATAATATAGGAAAAATATTTATTAATTGGTAAAAAAGAATGTTTTATAGCCGGTATAGAATTGAAAAAATGAATCTAGAAAAGAATCCGCCTAAAAGAAGCTTCAGAAAAAAGACTAAAAGAAAGCGCAACAAAAAGCAGGTTGATAAAGCTGAGAGAAAAAAATCCGATAGGATAAATATTTAAACTAAATAAATACTTCAAACGAAGAAAACAATCATTTGATCCACTACTAAGAGAGCATAGAATTACAAAAAAATTGTGAAGTTGTATTTATTTTAAATCCCAAATTAACTACAATAATGTCTATAAACTTTATTTTATGTCAGAAGACAAACTGTTGAAATACCTACACGAAAGTTGTATTGATTCAATCTTTTTGGAGGAAGTATTAAAAATACTGATCAAGCTAGCAATCAGTTTTGGAATCGACTTTTGTGCACCGGCTTTCTTTCCGACGGCTTTTTTCCGCGGCTTTTTTTGCCCTGCTTTTTTTACCGCAGCTTTTTTCACGGCTACCGAAAAAATTGCCCTATGAAATCCAGTGTTAATTATTTTACATTTATGATAAGCATTCTGTATTTATCAGTTCATGTTTTCATTAAAAGAATAAATAATAATAAATTAAAATTCGATGTCTTATGGCAACTTTTTCAAATCTACACGGGGTACTATTATAATAAATTTAACAAATTTAATCATTATTTAAATGTTCAGGTTTTCTATTGCGAGTATTTATTTGTTTTGTCGCCCTTAAATCTTGTGACATCCACTTAAGGCAGTTATACAGTTTACATTTAATTAAATGTTGAATTAAAAACAATGTGTGTTCGTAACACCCATCTTCTTCTCGCAGCCACTCTGGTACTGAACTTTTCAGTTTATCTAAGCTAGTTGCAAGAAGTATTGTTTTGAAACTTGTGCACGATTGTTTATTTTTAAAATAGACTTCAAAGTGCTTAAGTACTATTGCCACTACTTTTATTATAATATTAGATGGTACTTTCAGATGAGCAATAACTTCTCCAGCAGCATAATATTTTTGAATCAAAAAAAGGTCAGCTTTACTTATTGAAGTATCACACTGTTTACAGTTAAAGCGCTTTAGATTTTTATAAACTACATAACCGCCAACGTAAACAACTACACAAGTCTCTAATTTTGCACACGCGGAATCGTTTTCGCTAATGTCTTCAGCAGCGTTATTTTCATAATTCCTTTCTGAATGTGGAGTTTGTTCAATTTGCTCGTCTGGTGCTGGTGCATCTTCATGGTAATCTACAAAATCTTGTTCGGAAGGTTGAATGTCTACCACATTGACAACTTCATCTTCATCGACTTCACAATTTGAGTTTTCGGTAGGATGCTGCAGTTTAACAAGCTTATTGAACTGAAGAGCCTGGCGGAAAGCTTTAGCAGTGTGGTTATATATGTCAGCGCCTCAAAAAAATTTTTCAGGGGGTCCTGATCGAGCCTATTGGTCAATAAAAACTTGTAGCCCTCTTCTTTTAACTCTTTCCATAATTGAAGAACAGACTTAATTTATAAAGCTAGACCGTTAAAACAGTAAATCCCTTCCTTTACCCTATTATTCGCTGTATAGGCTTGCCAGGTCTTAATCCACTCCAGAGATTATTTCAAATAATTTTCTGTCCTAAGCACCTTGATAGACAGTGCACACGCGTAGGGGTTCCGATCGTTTAACATACGACTATTTAAGCAATCGAACAATTTATTCATTTTTTGTAAGAACTCGGCAGTGTTAAGTGCGGTGCTACTTTGTAGCTCGCCCGTTCCTACAGCCGTATTTATGGTAGCACTCATTGTATTTGAAAAGACTTGAGTTGCAAATTTAACCTTAATTTTTTGAAATGTATTGGGGTTAATATGAGCGTCCGTGATTTTTACGGCAGCTCGTGCAGTAGATGATTTTCTGTCTATTCTGCACGCATCCTCGATGCCATGCCATGAAATCTTCTTGCCCTCCACGTATAAATAATTTGAAAGAAGATTGTTCCTTACGCTTTTGATTACATGTGGAACGTCATAAATTATAAAAATGTTGGCATCATTCACATAAAAGTGCGTTTGTGCTTCGATAATGCCCAAGCTTGAAAATGCACTCCTGTTTGTGGCTGCTTGATCAGATGTGACAACGCGTACTTTAAGTCCTATCCCTTGAAGTGCACGTATGTTTTGAACAATAAGCCGTAATAATGATTCGTGCTTGACTGCATCCGACGACAAGTAATAACTAATAGGAATGTTCCACTTCTGGAGTAGTCCTCTCGCCATAAAAACTAAAGCGTGGCTAGCAATTTTACTAGTACCTCCAAGATGACTTAAATCTTCGAAACCTTCAATGATATCTTGATTTGAATTGTACTCAAGACCTTTTTCCAAATGTATCTCATTCAACAATAGGACACACTGTTTTTGATCATTTGACATAGTTCCTACCTTAACAGTTAGCTTTTTAAAAAGTTCTGTATTGGTACCGGTCTGTAATTGATTCAGTCGCAACCACGACCTTATTGTTGATTTCGAAGGTAGCACGAATTTCAGTTTTCCTCTCTTAAAAAGATAGAGTGCTGGTACATATTCAACGCTAGTTCCTTTTCATCTTCAGTCCAGAGTTGATTAATTTTCTTAAAAAGTTGCATATTTATAAACACGCGAATACTTTTTGATTTGACACTCAGCACATCTAAATTGTTCCCCTTCGTTGCAAATTTTTTCTCCATTTGAGTGACTGCTGAATTTTTAGCAACTAGTTTTCTGCGTAGCTTAACAATTGTTTGGTGTAGCACTGAAGAATTGCGACGGTTCCTTGTTTTGGCTTTTGGCTTCTACGATATTATCTTGCCCTTCTGGTTCTACTCTCGCATTTAATGTTCGTTCCTCTTAAAGCTCAGTCACGACGTGTGCTTCTAGAAGTTCTATGAAGTATTCTCTCTACCTTTCCAAAATATTTGCACTCTCACTGATCACTTTACCCATTTATCTTATCATATCATATTTTTAGTTATTTTATAGAGTAGTTCTTTAGTTCCTTTGGCATCTTGTTCCATCTTTGTACTGAAGTTCTCTCATTGTATCTTTTTTGGCGTCAATACTTTGTCTTTCATTGTTTTTTTATGTTTTTATGGTCTTCATATGCCATAGCTGTGTTCAAACTTAGGCTTCCTTCTTTTTTTATAATTTCCTCCGTTTATTTTGACCATCAGCTCTCTTCTTATTTTTCTTGATATGAGTAGTTTTACATATCTCTGCAGCAGTATTTAAAACTATTTTATTTCATTCTTTCCAATGTTGTTCTATATCATAATTTCGTAATTATTGTTTATTCGGCAGTTACTCTCTAATTTTTTTTGTTTCTTCTTCTTTTAATATATAGGTCTTGATGGTTTTTACGTTCTTGATCTTTAGTTCATCTGCTATTTGTTGCAGTTTTGCTCCATATGTTGCTGTCACCAGGTAGTGGTCTGTAGCCAGTTCAGGTTTCCGATTAACCGTTACATCTATTCGTTTACGGTTACTTTTTTCTGTGATTGTATCAGCTATTATCGACTTTTTGTTACGTCCTGGCTCATATCTTGTATACTTACGACAGTCTCTATGTTGGTAGAAGGTATTTAGAATAATTACATCAATTTTCATACACAAATCTATCAATCTTTTTCCATTATTGTTTCTTGTGCTTTCTCCAAATATTCCTATACAATTTTGAGTATCTCTAATGCTGTTTTTTACCCTTGCATTTATGTCACCCATTATTAATACTGTATTGCAGGTCTGTTCATACGTTTCTTCTGACCTATACCAAAACTGTTTTATATCAATTTCTTCGTTTTCGTTAGGTCCAGACACTATCATAATGGATAATTTTCCACATTTATAAGTTTTCGGTTAAGAATCACGTCTTAATATCTCTTGTTAATTATGAATACACTTTCACCTGTGTTCTGTGGCCTAATCCTATATCTTTGATTTCTTTTTTTTTCAACCCATGTATGGGTTTACTCCACCATTTCTTTCGGCGATTTCTTCTAGTGCGGATTTTAATTTAATCCATAGTTTATTTGAGTCTAAGGACGCCGTATCTTGTTTGATGATTTTTCTACAGCTAATGAGAAATTATATTTATAGCATCATCAATTCGTCATCTGTTCATTAATTTTGATCTTGTAGTTGGTGTTCTTAATTTGAGACATACTTCGGCTGCGGCTGCTTGCATAATTCATACGTGTTTGCACATCTCTTAGAAATATTCTCCATCTTGGTCTCGTCAGCATATGATCAGTCTGATTTCGAGTTTGTCTGTTCCGAGATTGCCAGATATATAAACCATGTATGGGATGTTGGAAATTTGAGTTAGCTGTAAACATATTGTTCTCAGGGCAGAACTTTAGCAGCATCTCAGCTCTTTCGTTCCTTGCTCTCACATCATATTTGACGTGAATGTCCATATAATATAGAAACGTCTTAACTATGAATATACTGTGAGAATAATGTAAGATCTTACATGGCTAAATTATGTAAATTTGGACATAGGGCAATTATTTACTGTTACCATGGTGTTTGTAAACAAAATAACAACATAATGACTATAGAAACTATTTGAAACGAGATTGTAACTGCAAAACCGGCAATTGTTACTAGCATGGGTACACTGATTAATTCTAAAATAAAGTTGCGAATGTATAGTCTTACATTATTCACACTGTATAGCTAATATTCCAATAGTCATTTGGTACGAAATAGATTCTTAAAATAAATCGTTCTATAAAATTAGGAATATGCGTGTGATTATGTTATTTTGTAACAAGTAGCTAGGCGATAAGGCAACACGTATTGCAGCTGCTTATATCCCAATAGGTATCTCAGTAAGCTTTACATTGTTTAACTAAATAAAAATCAAAGTAGTTACCTTGCCCGTATTAAAACACTACAATGCAACTATTAAATAAGCCTGAACAATGTAACATTTACTAAGGTGCCAATGTAATACAAGCAGTTGTAATGTGTGTTGCCTACCTACTTGTTACAAGATAAAATACTCCATTGTACATGCAAATTAATGATGATGTATTAAGAAGGTGCAGGTACGTTTATAAACCGTTTAAAAGCTGCGAATAAAACTTCTTCACAATAAAATGCCTCGTCAAGGCAATTCGTCATTGTTTTTTAATATTTCCGTAGCTTCACTTTTCTGATAATTTTAGTGCAACATAGGTAGTTTCAGCAGAAAGTTAACTGTGCTACTGTGAATTGTACATTTAAAAACATTCACTCATCCGTTGTAGTAGCAATTTTAAGTTACTAAATATTCCTCTTAAATCAAATAAAATGTTTGCATGTTTTCGTTTTTGTTTGTATAGAAAATGATACGGAAAGGGAAGTTATACTGGCCAAAGCAACCAATTGCCAACTGCATGATTTTGACTAAACATACTTTTTAGAATCTTAAATTATCAGAAAATGCCACAATGGCCGCAAGGTAGGTTATAATATGTATATACCTAAGGTAAGTTTCAAGAACGCACAGAAATTATTTAAATTTCAATCTGAAGCGACCGCCATACATTTCAGCTATACCAGAAGTACCTAAAATATCATAGACTTATATTATACTGATGCAATACCAAACTGGTAAATGTATGAATTTGATAAAAATTATTTAGCAAAGCTCGATTTTTCCCAACTAATATGAGGAATGGGTGTTGTTAAATCATTTTACAGACACATGATGCATTAAAATGAAAGTACTTCAACATTATCGCGCTTAAAGCCGTAATAGTTCAGTTTTAATGCGATGGGATCAACAACCATTACAGAGGGGCAACCTGCACTTCGGATTATTATTCAAATTAATTTGTTCCTCTTGCAATATTAATACAATATGTACAGTGCAATCTGCATAATGAACGAAATTAACAAACAGGAGAAGCGCTTTTAGAAATGAGTCGGCAGAAAAAGCGGATGAAAAATGCGGTCGTTTTATCCGAGGGCTGATGGATGGCTGGTGTAAATGACGCTCTGAGCTTCGCTAAACCTCTACCGCGGCGCGGCGTTCGTCCCTGCCTGCTGGCGGTGACGTCATCAACCGATTATCCTGCAGGACTAGACCAGCCCTGTTTGTTGTGCTGATTTATTGCTTTTATGATTTTAGTTCCGCCTTCTCTCGAAGTTTCAGTCTCTTAAAGTTTAATTCAATTGTTTGAAATAGGTGGGTTTTTGTCGTCAAGATAATAGAACAAGGATCGCTTAAAACTTTTTATGGTTTGGCATAAAATATTT
Source organism: Agriotes lineatus (assembly GCA_940337035.1). NCBI lineage: Eukaryota > Metazoa > Arthropoda > Insecta > Coleoptera > Elateridae > Agriotes > Agriotes lineatus. The sequence goes on along the minus strand of OW679202.1, from coordinate 107,659,614 downwards.
AAGGGCTCTCAAATGCCATTCGGTATTCGGTGGCAACGGCAACCACGATATTGCACCCATTTTTAGTGTCGCTCTGTTTTGTAAGGATAAACTTCTTTATGAAATTATTATATCCATCATATTTCCTTAAAATGCTTTGCTACATAAATCCTAGTTAGTATTAGCAATTGTAATTTTGTAACCACCAGCCTCCATATTACGGTTATGTAGTACACACCTCTACATGTAGTATCTGTACTTCAATAGAAAAACTACAGAGTCCCAATTTATCAACGATTGTTCGTGTTAAAGAAATGTGCGATTATCAAGTGCCTATTTCATACGTCATTATCCTTCTTTAGCCTGTATCGATAAGCGAAAGTTGCCAGCTATTCAGTATAATTCTAGAATACATGGATCTCTTTAGTTATGTACATATATACCTGTACTAATAATTGCAACTACATTAATCAGGCAGTAATATTTATTTACGAATAAAATTTTATAAACCACTATCAGTACGCAATTAAAAACTATTCTAATTATGCGATCATGTTTTATCAATGATAAAACATCAGTGAAATATGTATGCAACTAGAATTAAACAAAATAAACTGAAAGTAAAACAAATGTGGCTTGAAGTAACCTCCTTTCTATATAAAATTGCAGTCAAACCTGTCTCTTCCCTTAGATATATGAGTTTTTAAAGCTGTTGAAAAGCGTTTGTGCATTCTATTTTTATTATATAAAAGCTGTATTCGCTTCTGTGTGTGCAGTAGGGTTCTGGAAGTACGTTTTCCGGTTTTCCTGAAACTGTACAGGCTTCTTTAGATTGTTCTAAAATTGAATATTTAAAGCTTGTTTTATATTTTTGCGTAGTATTGTGGATATGCAAATTATTAGCTGTCGCAAGCTAATTACAAATTCAGTAGTTTTATAAAACGCCTAGCCGTTTTCTAAATGACTGGATACATTGTAAAATGATAAGGAAATTCAGAATTTTTTCAATTCAGCTGAAAATTTTAGGTGAGTGTGTTTGCAATAAGCATGGAATAAACTAGACATATTTAGGCGTATTATAACTTATAATATGACTGCTCTCGAGTCAGTGAATTGTCAAATGGTGTGGAAGTTTGTATACGACGAGTTAGCTGCATTTTGACAGTTTTCACTTGAGAAACTCATTTCAAGATGTTCGAAGAGTCTAAAAGTGATGTGTTTCTTAATAAAGAGCTGTATTATAAAGAACTACAAAATATGTATGCTGGTAATTAGTAAAAAAAACATGAGCTCAAAAGTCAAATCGTATATTTTCACGAAGTACTTTAATATTGTCTTCAAATTGGTACTGTACATGGATTTTTGAACCGATAGTTTTCAAAGGACGAATTTGTTGGCATTGAAAATTTCGAACCAATTCATATTTTGAATAAAAAACCTTTCTTTGAGAGTAGCTTTGACAAAGTTTTCTAAATTTGAATGGCAGGGATTAGAGAAATGTTCATGTAAACCAAGCAAAACTCAATGCCATACAAATATGTGTATTTGTTTTAATGCTTACTTGTAATGCAATAGTAAATACCATTCAATCAGACCCTTTCAAATAAGTAAAATCATATTACTTAAATTATGTAGATTATATTCAGCTAATATCAGAAAATGTGTTGCAAGAGCTACTCGTTGTTTTTTATGACAAAATGTAAAGTATCTGACCTACTTTTTATTTGTTAGAAATATTATAGGATCAAGCAATAATTCGATGTTGATCCATTGGTGCTTTAAGTGAGGTTGGATTTAATAAATGTAAATGAAGAACTTGAAGTCTTCTCCACAAATTTATTGATGTACAAAGTTATAATGTGTGTGACTAGTTTCGACAAAGTGTAATCATCAGACGTAAAGTGTAAGGCCTCAGGGTGCAATAGTCGAGTTAAATAAAGGTGCAAGTAACATTTGGGGTCTGAAGATCAAAATAAAAGTTACAAACTTTGGATGACATTTCGTAAAGAATGTAACAAGAATCAAACATAAATTAATTTAAGTTAAGCGATAAACCTCATCTCTAGGAGACCATCATGTGAATATTTGTAGGGAAGAATATATACAGAATTAATATTCAAGATCGAATTTAAACTTGAATTTTCCCCTAGAGGAAGATGATCGCTTATAAATTGAAATGACCAAAGGCCAACATATTGCAATCAGTCATATTCTAAAACAAACAAAATTGATTAACGTTTTACAATAAGACTGAGGGACGAAACGCCTAAAATTCGTATTGTAAGAATTTTGAAATTACTGGTAATTTTACAATGCACCTAGTCATTTAGAAGACGACTAGGCGTTTTATAAAATGACTTAATGTGTAATTAGCCTACGACATAGCTGCTTCTTACCCCTACTAGATAATGCCGTTATTAGAAAAAGAGATTTTTACAGCTGAAACTTTGTTAGGAAAATTCAGTTTCTCAGTAACTAAGGACATGGACAAGGAAAATTGTGTATGAGTTGGTATAATAAATATTATCTTCTCCGTCTAGGTGTTGCGATTTTTATGGAAGACAGTATATATTGTAGTGACTGCTCTAATATTTTGAACTTAAATTATTTCGTTCGAATTTTAATATTAAAATTACTTAATTATTAAAAATGACAGCGCCTTGAGACTCTTTCAGGGTTGGTTCGATTATCTAGTTACTTGGTTATGTAAATTGTTTTTCAAATATTTCTCAACTGTATTGAAATTACTTGTCATTTTTTATGTTAATGTAAATGTCAATAACCAATCTCATATCAGTTATGACAAATGCTCAATTCCATTAGTATACTATTAGCTTTATATGATACTGCAAGTAATTGTTTATAACTAATTGCACTTTTTAAATTGTCTTTGCTTTGCTTTAGCGTTGTCAAAACAAGAATATTACCCACCTTGTATTAGTACTCACTTCACCTCCAACAGAGCAATACACTTATAAAAAGCAGCTGGGCCCCGCTTGCATCCTGCTGTAAGGTCTTGCTTACAAACACTGACAGGAAACCCTTACTGATGAACAGCTGTCACTCTCCAACTTCTGGTAGCTCCTTCAAACAACTCTCTGGCAAGCAGCTGTCACTGACGCACTGGTACCTTCTGAAATGGAACTTCTTCTATCAGCTCTGTAGTAATCAGATGTCACTGATAAACTGGAAATGTCACCCCTCTTCCGAAGCTCCAAGACTCATCAACCTCTGTTGTCAGTAACCAACAGAATACCTCAGATATGGTCCTGCCTCTGCTATCCGCCTTTGAATGATTTTTCATACTCCCTAGATGTGTCCACGAAGTCACTATTCAGTAATACTCTACTTGATGTAAATCGTTGTGAATTGTAGTTCTCAAAATAAAGCTATATCAATCCTATAATTCTTCATTTATTAATTATTCTTCTTGTATCTCCAGTTAGTTTGACCATCTTCCATTATTCTTCTTATAACTTATACTTAATTTTTTTATACTTCTTTCACTTCCATGTTACCCACGTATGTTTAATAATTACTCTTTTTAATATTTTCACTCAAATGCATTCAAAATAGGGTAAAATTTATATATTTTTAATCAGACCAATTTTTTTCAAATTACATGTTTATACAAAATGGTTTTTCTAATAATAGTAACAAATTCGTCTAGCTACCATTTTCAATTATTACGTAATTCCCTCTATAATTTAGGTTCATTTGAGTCTTACCTACTTCAACATATTTCTTCTTTCGAATTTACATTTGTCATGTGTGATACAAGCATGTATTTGCTTTCTAAATTTCAAAACCCCTATAGAATACTCAAAAGTTATCCTTTTCATATTAAATTTGTCTCAAATTAGATTTCTTTTAATGAACTTCAACAGCCTATTCTTTTTAAATTTTTCCAAATTGATTCCATTGATCTCCCAAATTCTATTTATACATGTAATCTTCAGCCAAAACTACTCTTAGTGTACCATAACAATATTAAGCCTTAAATATACTATTTTTTGTCAAGGATAAAAACCTTAGATATGTGCAACGTATTACTATTATTTAACTAATAGTTCCCGAATAAAAGCAAAAATCGGATGAATTTTATTCTTTAAGGTACTCACTCTGAATATATTTTACTGAAATTCTCTCGGTTTCGAGCTAGGTAGACATATAATCCGCATGTAATATATCATCTTCCTCCAACAACTAGTTTTCGGATTATACCGCCAACAGACGGACAGGCAGACGGAATTGAGAAAACATGTTTTTCGTCATCTAAGGACCCTGAAACGTGAAAATCTGAATAAATCTTGGAAGGCTATTTTTTCAGGATTACAATATTTCCTTCACCTTTTGTCATTTATTTAGGACCGTAGAAAAAATGTTGTATGTATTTCGAGTGTAAAGAGCCATTTTGGTATTCGGTTGCTTTTTCGCGCCTCGCTGCCGTTCGGCACGAAACTCACATCCTCATACCAAAATGACTCTCTTTACACACTAAATACATAAATATCTATTTCAGTTCGACTTCAGATCTTGTGATGCACTTACCCTTTCTGCTGATATAAATTTTCTTTTAATTTTATTCGTGTCCTCGTAGAAATAGAACTACTTAAAGTATGTGTCGAATGCAAAGATACTGCTTTTATAAATAAAATGTCTGTTATCTATATTTTACCTATTACAATAAATGATAAAAACGTCCCCTCTGACTAGTAATTATTAAAAGGCGTTTTATCATAAGGTTTCGCTAAGTTGTTTTAATTTATTTTCGTTCCCCGAGGAGAAGTATACACTTGCTCCCTTTTGCCAGCCGGAATCTTTTTTAGCTGTGATTAATACGAAATCTACCTGCTCCTCTCTCGCGTACTCTGCTGATCGAATTTCAAAAGGAAGCACACTTCTATTAATAAGAACTGTCAACGCAAAGCCCTTCGGAATGAAGGCGGGAATTACAATGGAATTACATAATCGAAATCTTTTAGTTTCATTTCTCGTTTTCTAATCCCTAGCATTAAAAATAGACGATAATCTCTGCCTGTTTTCTCAGATAAAATCCGCCTTCTGTAGTAAAATTTATCAGTAGAAATGCCTATGCAGCTTATTTTAGTGTGCAGTCTATCTCCTAAATATTTATTTGGTCCATCTAAATTCTTGCGCCACAACCGGATACTGAAAAACGTTAAGAGCCGAAGGAAAACACAAACTAATTTATCTAAGACGTTCTGGCCATTTGTAAAATCCTTGATATTCATCTCAACGTATACATCTGCAACATCATCATAAGGGCGGCAATTCTTTAGACGCCTGCCGCCGATGAAAATCTAAAAACGATTCTTTTCTCTCGTCCCCGTCAAGTATGTCCCGCACTAATAGATTTTCGTTTAGACACCTGGTCGCCCGAACCGCTTGTTATACATTCTTTTCGTATTCTTATATACCAACTGCGTTTCTTTCATGTTCGAGCTGTCATCCCGCTTGAAAGGATTATAGACTTTTTGTGGCATTTTTCGTGGCATTAGTAGTCGAAAGGAGCACATTACTAAAATGACGTATGCCTTCCTGTCTTTCTGACGCTTTTGTGTTGTCCCCTATGCTTTTATAGATTGTGGAATCCCCTCATACTTTCTTCATATTCCGTTCGTACAATTTGCCGATATTATTAAAAGTTTTATTATTCGACAAAACTTGTGCATGCCATTTATTGTTGTTTGTAAGGGTGAGTCGTAGAAAGTTTTCAGCAAGAAATATTATTAAACTTCCTTTCGAATCCGGGCTGTTTTTGAAAAGGGTTGCTAGCGAACCCAACCCTTCTCATAACATTTTATAATTGCTGCACTACTAAGCAATAAATTTTGTTTTCAGAGGGATCTTCGGAACCGTCCTCAGATGAAGACTTCTTTGGACACCATATTTCTTTGGTTAATCCCCAGGAATTAAATTCGCCCGACAGCATCGCAGAAGCTATACTGCCTCTGGTAAACGTACAGTCACCTGCATGCACTGATGTTAAGAGACATCCCTCTCCATACTACTACGGAGATCTATACAAGAACAAAACCGACGAATCTCCTTCCAAACCTACTGCCTCCAAGTATAAAAAAAGTTTAAGTTTAGAGAAGTCTGAAGGGGAAACTTCTGCGCATTCAAAGAACTCTCAGGGTAAAGGTTCGGAAATTGAACCCTATTTAAATCAAAATTCAGATAATCAAAGGACATTTTATCAAAATAAGTATCGGAAAAGCTCAAGTCTAGATACCCCTAACGTAGAAGATCCTTTCCGAGCCAAACAATTTAGTCAATTACAGTGTAAAAAAAGTTCGAGCGTTGATACCCAAAGTACCGATTCGCGTGATGCAGCGACTGAATCGGTTATGCCTCCTAATAGACTGACCTCTCCTTGCGCTTGCTTTACTCCAGAGGATGGCTTAGAAGACGACATGACCCGCCAAAGGCATGTGTACGAGACTGCTTTCGATTGTCGCATTAGTAAGTCGGACGATGACTTGGATCAGATGGACAAGGTATCTAACCATCCAGTGCTTGTGCAACTCAACGGCAATAAAACTATACGTCCTGGACCTTCTACTGAGAATGAAACTCCTCGCAATCGGCGTAAGGTTACCCTTGTTTGTCCCAAACTAAACCAAGACGACAATAACTCAGTATCGGCATTGTCCCAGACTCTGCAAGATATGCAATTAGAACCTGCCGAAGAAACGTCCACCGCTTCGGGAGCACTTTCGTTGCCTTTGCGAGGCTATACTCCATCTCCTCCGTCCACAGCTCCTCTACCAACAAAATTTCATGGCAAGGATGTCGTTATGAACAGTATTCGCAGCGCACCTAATCTGCCATCTCATCCAAAATCGCGATTAAAAGATTTACGCTTGCCTATAAAATCCCTGAGAGGGCGAACTCCAGCTAGTAGTAGCGGAAGTTTACAAACTCAAGGTAGCGTGTTTGATATGGAGTTTGAAGTGAAGAATGACCTTATCTCAGAATTTAAAGGGCGGCCGGGACAAACTAAAGATCACTCAAAAACAGGAAAAGAACGAATATTGGAAATCAAAGACCGGCCGCGTAAAGATCTTTTGCTTTTAAAGCGTTCGAAAGATTCATCTAAAGACTCTATTTTAGAATTTAAAGAAAGAAGGAGGCGGCACAAGTATTCTAGCACGGAAAGTATTACGACTAGCAGCAGTGGAGGAAGCATGGAAAGCATTAGAAGTAGCACCAGCGAAGGAAACAGAAGCACTACCAGTTCGGAAAGCCATCACTCTTCATCTCTCAGTTCTCATGAATCCGACTCTGGGGCCAACACGGGCTTCTCAGCACCACAGAGCTCTGGATTTCTGTCTCACGCCAATAAACTACATATTCTTAGCCCAATTTCGGACAAATCATCGCAGGAGCCGATATCGGAAACTTCCGACAACAACCGCAATAATAACTCCCAGAAATGTTCTCCAGAAGAGGTGGCGACTCCCGAAAACATGAAAACAAAGAGGCGACTACCTCAGAATAAAAATTTATTGAATCTCGGATTTCATACCGGAGATCCGGAGATTCAAGGCTCGGATAGCGGCATTTCGATTCAATCTCGCGAAGGTATCAAATCCAGATTTGGATTTACTGCCGAACTTTCGGCTCCTAGTCAGCAAGACTTCTCTGATCTGCCATTTGACATGCCCAAACTAAGACGAAGAAGACTAGTCCCTCAAGATGCGTGTACTTCTGGCAGCGCCACTTCAGTAGATTTACGGGATTTACCATTTGACATGCCGAAACTAAGGAGACGGTTGCGAATTCAACAGTCGAGTACAGAATCGAGCGTCTCCCAAGCGTCTTCTAGTCAAAGTGTCGTAGAAGCTGACAGGCAAGGTTGGTTAATGATTAACACACGATAGTTTAAGTTAATGTGTTTTGTAATTCTAGTCCTGATCTTATCATAAGAAATTGTTATCGATTGCACTCACGAACTACGTAATTACGAAACGAAAGTTTATTTATTTATTTTTCGTATTTTATATGATTATCTGATTAAATTTGTCTAGCATTTTACAATTTTATTTATTAATTTTAGTTTATTTATGTGTATATTTTTTCAGCAACGAATTTCAGACCTAAGCTTACGTTAAACTTAGGCGACGTCGGGAAGCGGCACCGGCTGGGGTTAGGTTTAGCTCTTGTTGAATTACGACCAAACAATCCAGAAAATCCTAGTGGTACTAGTGATTTCATTGACGTAAACTTACCCCTAGAGAAACAAGGGTAATAGTTAACTTTTTCTTAATTACGATTTTCTAATTTATACATATATTTCAGCTGGTTCCATGGTGCAATAACTCGAGTAGAAGCTGAAAGTGTTCTGAGATTGCTAAAGGAAGGCAGTTTTTTAGTGAGAAATAGCGAATCAACACGTCAGGATTATTCCCTCTCGTTAAAGTAAGTATTACCCTTAGCTACGAAATTAGTAAAATTGTGTGATATGAACACAAACGTCAACTTATTATTATTACAAGAAGTAAGCAGTGTAGTGGATTTAAGCAGAAGTCATTTCAATTAGTTGCATATTTATTTATCTTTAAAAATTGTATTTAAGCTTTTCTAAAAAATTAAGCTAAGTAGTAAAAGAATATTCTGTTTCAAAAAATTTCGTATAGAATGTAAGTTCAAATTACAGCAAAACTTTCCAAATTTAATTTACAAAAAAAACTGGAAAGAGCTTTACTCAGAACTTTCCTCGTAAGTGGAAGTTGTAGCACTACATATTTTGAAAAATCAAAAGCAACTAGGGGTAAAAATATCTTAACTTTTCTAATAATACTGATACAATAAAAGGAAACACTTGGTAATGCAAATTACATCAATTTGCAAATTTAAAAAATTTGTAAACTGCTTTATTCAGAACTTCCCTCGCAAGTTGACATTGTAACACAAAACAATTTTAAAAATTAGAGGAAACTAGAGATAAAAATATCTTAACGTTCGTAATATGACTGAAACAATAGATGAAAATACTTGGTAATGCGAATTGCATCAATTCTCAAATTAAAAAAAAACATGTGGGATCCGAACTTCAGCGCCTGCGAATGCGATTTTAACGGCTCCTATACGTTGCACGCGGCCACTCCGGACCGCATTACATGTATCTTTGCGGCTACATTATATAGAACAGTCTTCTTGTTGTCCTCTCTATATTTTTTACAACATTTTCCTGTATTTACTTTGTCCAATTTTCGTCAAAGGTAACGCCCTAGCTCTGTACAAATTATTACTATTATCTATTTCTCAGTTAAAGCAAAAATTTACATTTTATTTTCTAAGAAGCTCACCCTGTATATGTTGGGTCCAAAATACGTCCTACTTTGTCAAAGGTAAGAACCTGAGCTATTTGCAAAAAATTACTGTAATTTATGTAACAGTTCTTGAGTTAAAGCAAAAAAAGCAGAATTCTATTTTGTATGGTGCTCACCTTGTATATATATTTTAGCGAAATTTTCTCGGTTTACACGAAAGCACATAATCCGCATGCAAAATATCGTCTTCCTCCAACAAATAATTTTTGAATTATACCGGCAACAGACAGAGAGACAGACATAATTGAGAAAACCTGTTTTTCGTCATCTAAGGACCCTGAATCGTAAAGATCGGAAGAAAACTCGGAAGGTGAATTTTTCGCGATTACTATACTTTCTTCGCCTTTTAGAACTTATTTAAATGAAAGTACTATTTTGCACATAGCTCAGGTTTTTGCCCTTGACAAGAAAAAGTAGATTTTGTAGCCACAGCATACAGGGTAATTATTTTGTAATTTTTTATATTTGCTGTAACTGCGAAATAGATAAAAGTAATAATTTGCATATAGCGCAGGCTTTACTCTTGCCGAAAATGAAACTCAACAGATACAGAATAAATGTCGTAAGAGACAAAAAGGGGCAACGAATAAGTAGGTTGCGTTTAATACAGCTACATCGTGGAGATGAGTAGCGTCCAGCGTGGCAGGGTGCGATAAATGGTCACGTTATTGCCTACCGTTGAAATTGCATTCACGGGCGTTTAAGTTCAAATCCCACCGCCCGAAATATTTTTTTGTTATTCGAAAATTGATGTAATTCGCACCAAGTATTTTCTTTTGCTGTTTCAGTATTATTAGAAACTTTAAGTTATTTATACCACTAGTTTTCTTTGATTTTTATAATTGTTTTTAGTGTCCCACCGTCCAGTTGGGAGGGAAATTCTGTGTAAAACCCTTTACAGATTTTATATTCTGTTCTTTATTTTTTCTTTTCACCAATTATTTTTGCAACAATTAATATACGTTTTCATAATTGATTGTTGTTACTAGACATTATTAACTTTTGTTTCAACATCAACAGTAGCTTGTTTTCAGACACAAGAACGTCTTTTTTATACAATTATTTTCTTATTTTTTAGTTTCTAATACGTCATACTATAGAACACAAATTTGGAATTCACATTTTATTTTTTAAACCATATGGTGTACTTAACTTAATTTTACATTAAAATTATGAAAAATATCTAATTATTCTATGCCAATTTTTAGGAAATACAGATTTCAGATAATTTATAAAATTTCTTAATAGACATAGTTATATACTAAACTTGTGTCAGCAGTTGCAAAACCGGCAGTTATTTACCTTCATTAAATCATTATATTCACATGTTTTACGTGTATTCGAAAATTCTTATTTCACGACAAATCAAAACTAACATTGATTGAAAGTTAATGCACGTCACAGTCAAGCAATATGCAACCCAGCGTACACCCGTGTCCTCTAGATCATGCATGCCCACTGTGCCGTCTCATTTTATACCACAGTTTTAACTAGTCAATCAGCAAAAGGTTACTTTACATCATACTATGTTATATTGGAGCTACAATCTCTATATCGCTGGTTGAATATTCAGTTTCGTGTTGTATGTACTATAGAAATCTGCAACTCTAGCAGATAATTGTAATGAGCATTTTTGTATGTGACTTAACTTGATTAATATTTGGTAATCACAATTTCTTTCCATTAAAATTCTCAATATGTCACGTTTCAAGTACTCATAAATTAGTTTGTTCTGGTATCACAGTGTTAAATGATAGTGTCGCAGTAAGAAGGTTATCGAGTTTACGTAAGAGTTTGCATTAATGTTTCTAACATATTCTCTGGTAAAATATTGTTGTAAATTATTTTTCAAACTTTAGCAAATATTTGTATATTTTTAGATAGTTCCTAATGTTTTAGTTTTAGCACGTATACTTAAATCTGGGCCTAATTATTACTATACATGATATTTTATCGCTTATAATCGGTATATCAATGTTAAAAAGACTATATTGAGGTAGCTTTTTATAGGTACTTAATATTTGAGTATGAATTATATAATAACAGCAAATCACTAATCGAAAAAAGTTTAATTTATCAATTTCCACATATAGTTGGAAAAGAAGTACCTAACAAAAGAGAACGTATTTACATAAGAAGTGGAAAGATGGAAATACACACGACTGAGAATAATAAACCATAATTTTTCTATATTTTCCTTTTGATTTTGATTTATCTATGTATTATATTTTCATTCATAATTGAATTATTATCTCACGTAGTTGAGGTTAATAAAAAAGAATGGTACCTATCGATGATTATATGTAATCCTAAGAAATACCATTAAAAGCCGCTTCTAGCAAAACCGATTTTAATTGCAATATTAAATGCAAATATGCTATTAAAAATATACGAGTATTCTAGGTGTTATAAGAGTAATAGTTGCTCACTATGAAGCTCAAGTAACAGCAGAAGAACAGCTACGCCTTGATTTCACCAATTTGCTATAAGCAGGCGCAGCTTGTAGTACTATCTAATCCCCAATCACGTTTAAGACTCTGTAGTTTGAATATCAGGGAAAGATCTTATTCTTTTGACTCATTATCACATAATTACCATACTTGTGATGTGTGTAGAAGAGAAGAAATTGATACACGTCATTTGAAGTCATACTAAAGATAAATAATTACATAGCTATAACAATCTGCACATAGTCAGTTATTTCCAGAGTCTGTCAAATGCCATTTTGCCATGTTTCTTACTGTAGGCCCCGTTAGGGCCAGATTTCGTATATAAGCGTTTCACGTAGTAAGGGGTGGAATGAACCACATTTGTTGGTGCCATAAATACTATAAAATGCCCTTTTTCATGATAAATGCTATATTTTGAATAAATTCCATATTTTAATGCTATATTTCAATCAAAATCAATATTATGTGGCTAATTCACAACAAAAGTGCTTGCAAATTTCAAAATAGACATGCAGAGGTTTTGGTAAGTGCCAGGTACAATGGCGCCTGGCACTGTTTATGTTGGTGACACTAAGTTTATGTCAAATTCGAGGTTAGCAGGTTAGGTTTTCCGTCAGTTTTGACACAGACTGACGCAAAACCTAACCTGCTAACCTCGAATTTGACATAAACTTACAGTGCCACCAACATAAACAGTGCCAGGCGAATGACAGGCCGGCCTAAATTTATTGTCTGCTATTGTACTAAGGTTGATGACCCGGGGCGGGGGTGACCGCTCATCACGCACCTTAACACTCAGGTAAGTATCCCGTTACGTCCACTTGTCGACAACAACCCCGCGCTCTCCCCTTCCCTTCAATGCACCTCGGATACCTACGTTCCACTTATTTGCCTTGTGCCCGTCATTTTGATCAGATCAATTTGTCTTTTGTATTTCTGTTGTGGGATTTTTAATATTACTGGTAAAATTTTTCTAAAATTTGAAATTTTTGAAATAAATACTTACCATTTTTATGCTTTATTTTGAAATAAATGCCATTTTATATGCCATATTTTGAAAAAATAAATGTCATTTTGCTATGCTATATTTTGAAAAAATACGGGAATATTTTGACGGACTCTGGTTATTTCTGAAATATCTAATAAAAATATTTGTTTCTAGAAAGGAATGGAATGATTTATTAGAAGCCATGTCATGAGTCATTCCATTTCTTCTCATTTTTATAATACTCATGATTTGTTAAGCATGGTGACAAATTAATTACATAACACCAATTTCCAGAAGTGCTCGAGGATTCATGCATATGCGAATACAACGAGATGATGCCGATGGTTCCTTTATTCTTGGGCAGTTCAGCAAACCATTCAGTTCCATTCCCGAAATGATAAGACACTTTTCCCTGAATCGGTTGCCAATACGAGGAGCTGAACACATGTGCTTGATTCAACCAGTCATAGCACAGCTTTTGTGATAAGGATTTAAAATGGTTGTGAATGTTTGGATGGGTTGTTAGGATGTGGAGAGAACGAAAGCTTATTGCAGATATTAAACAATAATCCTCTTACTTTCATAAAACGCTTTTTAAATACATTATATTATTACATGTACGTCTAGAATTTCTTAGAGTTTACTGAAATGCCGTTTTATGTAAGTAGGAGATATTATACAGTTGGCTTCCACAAATTCAAAAGAAATTAGTTAGGTATATTATATGATGTGTTTATATATTATGTTTAACATTTTTAAATATATTCCATATATAATATGGTTTAACGAAAAGGTGTTTACAGTGAATTGCTTTATAAGGTTGTTTTCTTGGTTTTGATATTTATATCATTTGGTAGAGAACCAAAGTAGTTATATATAGCAAAGCCACACATTACAATTGTTTCACTATAGATCGTTAATGACTGTAAAGTAGGTACTGTGTTTCTAAAAACAATCGATTCTTAACAAATGTCTCACTGTAGATACCTTTCTTGGTACTTAACAGAAACTATTATTATGATGATCTAAATGTGCAATATCATTTTCTAGTGTTTTCCTTTAATCATTTTGCTGTGTTTTCTTTAAATTTATGCAGCTAAATAATTTTATTAATGTATTTTATTAGCATGACTGCAAAACTTCTTGCCAAAGAAAATGACTGTGAATATTTATACATACTTACCTATATACATTTCAGTGTTAAAATAATTACATAAGTATAGTGAAATAATACATAGATCTTAGATCAATGTTATATCTAGGATAGTCTTTTGGATCAAAACAAAAGCAAAGACTTATCCGAATTTATACTTTATTCAATTCTTATTTATTTACGTCTCAAATTTTCGCTCAGAATTTCTTAGTTTAAAATGTAAAAGAGCCATAGCAATTTCTATATTTTCTGATATGTGATCTATATATCAAAATGCAAGAAGGAAAATCAAAAAAACATTTGAGTAAATAATCTGCAAATCTGAGCAAAATACACCATATTGAAATCATTTATCATTACTGAAATTTTCACATATAATTTCATGAGCATTAATTCTTTCCGGAAATTTATTTGAGTGTGTTCCAACAACGTCGTATTAATTTGCCAGAGCGGGACGCGAGGGCAAATTAGTACATTGTTGGAATGCATGAAAAATAATTTCTGGATATGAACTAATGCTCGAATGCAGATTCGGTAAGAAAATCGTAATGACACAAACCCTCACAGTTAGGTTGGTCTACCTACAAAAAAGTTTCCAAGAAATTTTGTTGTTGTCTTGGTTACGGCTTGTGAACTAATTTTTCTATTGGTCATTAATGCTTGTCGTACGATTTTCACTGTAATTAATTTGCAACAACGAAGTCACTACAAAGACCAATCATTAAGATCAAAACCTTATTTTCCATACCTCTGATGACTAACAGATAGCCAAAAATTGTGGTGAGACTGGTTATAGATTTTATAGATGGAAAGCCTGAACTCTTATTTATGTGGTTATTTTAGTCTTGTTGAACTTAATTGTATCAGTAGTTTTATTTACTTTAAAAGTATGTATATATGTTATAGAGATTACATGGAAAGCATTATTTATATAACACCTTGTATAGTTTATAGACTTGCGATGAACGTGTTAAAATATAGGATTTAACTACAAATTTGCAGTTCCTCTTTTACTTCCATCTACCCCTTAGCAATTACTTATTAAAGTCAATACTTACATGCTAAAGATAAGAAAAAACAATGTTTCTACAATACTACAAAGAAAACTGAAATAATAACGTGCCAACACAACACATGCAGTTAGAGAGGAAACCAAAGCAGTTTAAAAGATATACAATCAGAAATTTGAGCTGTAAATTCATTTAAACTATGATTCTAAAAATTATTTAAAGTTGCTCAGGTACTTGACATAGCACCCTTAATGGAAGTAATTTTTACTACAATACTTATCAATTTCATGATATGTTTTATTAATAGTATGAATGATAAATAAAATGAATTAGAAAATAAAATCTAGTAGGTAATATTACCTCTTTCTCTGCTTGTATATAAAACAGTATTAATATATTCTTTGTTATATTATGTTAGTATATACATACATAATCTGTAACCCCTTATACCGTTTACAGTGTCGGGGTGCCGGGCGCACCGAGCCGCTGAGAGTGTGTGCATTTGTAAATTCGGCGCAGGTACTTGGGGTAGTGGACCCTGTCTGGCTAGAACACTACGCCCGCTCTCCAGATGGCCACCCATCCAAGTTCTGACCGAGCAGACTGGAGCTTAACTTTTGCAAGTGCCGTGAGAGATGCATCACCACTCAGCCGTACTGCCGGCGGAGATTTTTTTATCCAATTACATGTTCTAAACAATTTCCTCATTTAGACAACTGTAAAAACACATTTACAGGATTTTTGTAACAGTAATTTATTAACAGGTCTAGATTAGGAGTTTCTTGAAGCCATTTAAATCGATATTAATTAGAATTGTAAAATATTTCTCCTAAAAAGCGCCTTGCATAGAAAACGTGAAAATTATACAAACATACTACTTTTCGGTAAATAATAAAACATCTAAAGAAGTAATTAACATTTTATATTATATTCACCAATTATAATTCTTTGAAGTGTTCAAATAAAAAATGTGAACTTTAATATTAAGTCTTTGTATGTGAAATTTTGAAAAATATTTAAAAAATTAAAAAATTCAGTTTTAACTAAAGTTAAACAAAATTAGGGGGTTTCTGGCTTTGCGATTGTTTAGTTAGCTAAAAATAACACACTCTAAAAAAATCTCATTAAAATATTGCTTAATTTCAGAAAATAGCACTTTTTGGATTTTGACAATTTCGAAAAACTCCATTTTCTAAATAAGTAAAAATCACTCGGTATATATAATAGGGGTTAAATAGATTTTTAGACAAGCACAAATTATTGACGTAAAAAGTTTTTTTGAAAAATCAAAAATAAAAAAATTTCCCATATTATGCCGAATTTTTGGCGGACACTGTATATATACCTGGAATGAAACCGGGAAAATTTCAGACAAATATATACAGGTTGAGCACCGTAAAAAAATACAAATTTGTTTATTTTTGCGTTAATTTTGAAATAGAAGGAAGTAATAACTTTCACATAGGTCAGGCTTTACACTTGCCAAAAATAAGACCCAACAGGTACAGGATAATGTCACAAAAGAGTCGAAACGTTTCAGCAATAAGACCGTTTCCTTAAATGGAGACGCGCGCCGCACTCATTTCAAAGAGGCTTGATTGGATTTATCGCTGCAGATACGATCTCTATACAGGTGCGGTTACGATCGCTCTGCAAATGAGGCGGGTTCAAACCCCAGCGGAATACATTTTGTTAAATAGAAAATGTATTTAATTTCTTAGAAACGTGAAGATATTTCTACTCCTAACTTAATTTGATTTTTAAAATTATTTAGTGTCACAAAGTCGACGAGGGAAGTTCTGGGTAAAGCCATTTACAGATTTTTGATGAAACTTTCATTATCTGCAAATTCCCATTCTTCTTTAGTAAAAAGATCAGCAAAGCCATTGAGATTTACAAACACTCTAACAATCGCAATCGGGACGAAGGCTTTCCCCTTCCTTCTATGTGGAAAGTGCTAATTCCGCCCAGCGCCACGGAACCGCGATGGCATTGCCTATAAATTTTCGCCTTACTCCTTCCGATAGTTAGGAGGGTTTCGCATCTGGCGTAGTTTACACGTTGAGTTACTGTGCTCTTCTATCTTTTTCCTTGCAAAAGAGTTTCGACTCTGGCGTGGTTTAAACGTTGAGTTACCGTGCTGTTTGGTTTTTAATCCTGATGAAACCTTTTACGAAAGTGGGAGAAACGTTGAGTTCTTCGAACTCATTAATGACACGGTCCAATCCCGGAAGTCGTTTGTTACTTAATGACAATGGCCGTGAAAGTCTCCCAAATTATTTATAAAAAATGTTCGAAAATGTCCCCATTGCGGTACATGGACAAGACTGTGCCTCATAAAAGTGATCGTTGGGTTCTTAAAAGAATTGATGGGTAATTCCGCCAAAGTGTGTACCATAGAATAAAGTAATTGTCTCATGTGACCCCACAAGTAAAAGTACATGGGAGTTAGGTCTGGCAAACGTGGTAGTCATGCCACTGGAGTGTCTGTTCCAATCCATCTCCCTGGGAAATGTGTGTTAAGCCAATTTCTTATCGTAAACTGGTATGAGCGAATCCCCATAGTGCTCGTACCACATTTCATGTCTAATATTTAACAGGACATCTTCCAGTAATATAGGCAATGAATTCTTTAGAAAATCTTTGTCATTTTCAGCATTTAAACGTTGTGGTAATTTAAATAGTCTAATTAATTGATCATTTATGATACCAGCCACCAAATTCATCCTAAATCGTTTTGCGCTACCAACCTGTTCTTACTTGTTTTCGGGTTCGTTATCTGTAATGAAAAGATTAACTTCCAGTATCCTTGTTTGCTGGTATGACAACAAAATAACAAGCTCGTTATGAATATAACAGTAATAGGACTGTTATAGAAAATTGTTGTGTGTGGTTACTATCGAAACGAAAAACACACATTTTTTAAAGCAAATAATAATGTAACGTTCAACAGCATTTGTATTTTTATTAGTTGATAGCGCAAAAAATGTTATACGATACTCAATCGTTAAGTGCCTTAAGTGCCCCTTCGGGCTTTGTTTTTCTGACTCTTCTTCGACCTGTTCTAAGGCACTTATTACCGAGAATTAGTAATTCCGTCTTTCATAAAGCAGGCCTCATTAGTCCACAAAATATTAGGCAGAGTGTCTTCGTGCTCTGAATGCAGTTACAAAATTTTAAATGAGCTACTGCATCTTGCCCAAGATTTGAACTTTTTGTTAGGGCTGTATGGATGGAATTGCTATCGTATTATTGTTCTCCAAGCCTAATGGGTGACAAAACACTGGTTTATAGAACAGTATTGGTGTAATTATTTATTAATAATAATAATAATGATTTCTTCTGCTTATTGCAGTAAGGCTTATGGCAGCACATTAATATTCAACGCCACTCTGATAGAAATGAATGTTGTCTTGGCTTATAGAGAATTTACACAGGAAATCACTTAAAATTATTTTATTAAATATATAAACAGTGTATTCTCGTATACAATTTATTCAGTAATTTAAATAACTAGTGCACTAGTTTAAAACAAAATTCTTGTACAAAAAGATAAGCAAGGGATTAAACCCTAACAAAATTCACATTTATGCTACATACACATTTGACTACATGGAATTCACAAGTGCAACGATGGTTGCCTGCTTTTATATATACCACAAATTAATGAATTATTCAAGCAATTAAAAATAGTTATACGGTACACGCAAATTAAGAGACAAATAAACCACTCTAATCATCAGACTGTTATTTTACCATGGATATTTTAGTGGATAAAATATAAAACAACTTTACAAGTAGGTATGGGAAGATAGCTAATTTTGTCTTATGGAAATCTTAGCCACAAAAACAAACTATATTGTGATCAAAAAAATGTGTAGTTACCTTATTCTTGTAAAAAAATGTCACATCACACCTTCATTAAAAAAATATTGAACGTAAAAAAACCTTCATAAAGCTTTCAATAAAATTATCAAGCCTCTCGACAGTTTAAGGTTATAATGATTACAGTGGGGACACGTTCCAATTCCAAGTCATACTTTGGGAAGAAAATTTTCGATCAGTCGTTGGAAATCAGTTTTCCAATGCACCACCAAATCCAAGGATTTGCACTCAACGTACGCTTTGTTATTAAAGATACATCATCAGATGACACAACAAAGAACAAAGTTTTATTTAAAAAAGTATAAAAGAAGTAATGTATCACAAATATTAACAAAACAAAAAATATTTTACATCAACTGTTCAAAACTTCAAATTACTATAAATTATTCTTTTGTAATAACTAACTAACAAACCGAAAAGTCAGTGATCAATTGAAACAGTAAATTAAACATATTATACCCTACAACAATTTGAAGTTTGAAACAATTATAATTATACTCATTGCATATTACAACAAACAAAATTTGCAACAAAAAAGATGCATATAATTTCAAAATAACCTTAGCATCAGCTTTTGCACATGAAAAATACAGAATGATCCGTTTGCTTAGGGATAATTTAAAATCTATGTAGCTCCGGATTTTAAAGGTATTCAGAGATGTCATTATCATAATATGCACAAAAGACAAAAGTTTTACGTGATCTAGTTATCTGATCCAGTGTATGCTTAAGATTGTAAAAAAATCAACAAAACGGTACCAGCAGCGTGTGCAGTGTGTTTTGTGGTATGAATAATTCCAAAGTATTAGTGTACGACCGCACTACAAGCATTTTAAACTGCACTTGCTTTTAAAGAGTGTTTTTACTAATATTGTTTTGTCTTAAAGAGCTTCAAACACAGCAAATGCTTCAAAATCTTTAACACTCTTATAATGCCGAAAACGCATTTAGTGCGGCCGTAGACTTCCACGTGATGAAAAACAGTTTAGGCTTGAGTTTGTTATCAGAAAAGCACCTAAGTATAATGATATTATGCGATGATACCAGACGCTTTAAGGAAAGCGGCAGCATTTCTGATGTTCAAATGCTGTCATTTTCATTGAGGTTGCTCTGGAGAACGTTCTTTATTGTGGAGTCTTTGATTTTCACCAGCGTCTCCCTGCTGAGCTGAACGAGCTGCTGCTTGTATAGAGGGAGGCTTTAATATAGTCTACCACCACAGCATGGTTATGTTACATCACAATCTTTGTGCAGCTGCAACAAGAGAAATATAAAATAAAAAAAACTGCTAACCGTTACTCATACATGTTTTCCATGACTATATTAATACAATACATGATTATGAGCAACTGGTAAAGTTGAAAGTTAAAATTGTTACATTTACATACTGTTGAGAGACACATTTTAAAAGATCAATGTTATATACCTACCTATATAAAGAAAAGTCCTGACCCACTCATTAACGTCCAGCCCAAATCCTTGAACCTAGAATGCTGAAATTTTGCAGAGAGGTTTCCTTCATGATGTATACAAAGAATAAGAAAGGATATTTCAAAATTCAACACGTAAAGGGGTAAAATGGGGGTTTTAATTTTGTATAAAAAAATAATATTAAATACACATTTCGACTTGAAACTTCGTAGGAGTACTCCTAAAAACAAATAAGCTAACACGTATTTCGCAATTTTCCGAAAATCAACCCCTTAGGTGGCGAAATGGGATAAATAAGCCTAAAAATTGATATGGGTGTCGTTATTGAGGTTTTTTGGGACGTTGACTGCGAAAATGGCATTTATTTTTAAGTCCAAGGCGGTGAACATGACGTAAAATTAAAACCCTATAGTGGTGAAATGAGGTTTCAGAGACAAATTATTTTTAAGCAGAACGTTTGCCGGGTCAGCTAGTAATATATACTGCTCAAAATGAATTATAGATCAGTTTATAAATCACCGCTATCCTTTAGTTTTTATATGGGCAAATGTTTTATTCTCAGACGAGTCACGGTATCGTTTGAGTAACTGTGATGGTCGTGTAAGAGTCTACAGAAGGCAAGGTGAGAGATTCGCAGACAATATGGTGCAAGAAAGCCTGCATTTTGGAGGAGGCTCTATTATGGTATGGGGTGGAATATCTTTCAACGGCCGCATTGAGATTGTCATTGTAGAAGGGCACTCTCTAACAGCTCAACGCTATATAGATGACATTCTGCAACCTCACGTTCGACCGTATGCTCAAAATCATGGTCAAGGGTTTATTTATCAACAGGTTAACGCCGGCCCTCATTCTGCAAGAATTGTTCAAGAGTACCTGAATGCCCATAATATTTACACTATGGACTGGCCGGCTTACAGTCCTGACCTGAACCCCATAGAGCATGCTTGGGACAAACTAGAACGACGGATTCGAGCAAGAGAACGTCCTCAAAACTTAAATGATCTCAGAAATCGTCTTGTGCAGGAATGGGAGCAAATACCACAAGAACGATTTCAAAATCTCATCAACAGTATGGGTAACAGGTGTCGAAGTGTCTTACTTGCGAGGGGAGGTCATACCCGTAACTAGCTTTAATGCCAGAAAGAATTCTGGGCCGTCTTGAATTTTGTACGTTTTCTGTTAATGTTAACTTAAGAACCTTGTTGCTTGTTTTTGAATTAATTTTCCGTATTTAATAAATACTGTGTTAGTCCATAGATAATCACTACAAGTTTCATTCAAATCTGTGCATCCTGTATAAAGTAATAGAAAATATAAAACTGATCCCTAATTCATTTTGAGCAGTAAATATGCAATCATCTTTGCTGAAAGCTGACGATATGTAATTTTTATAATAATTAAATAAACTATCCCCACACTGCAAATTTATTTCGTTTTTGCTTTGAAATTTATCTTACTCAAATTCTGACTGATATAATCAAATTCTGCTGGGTTCGAATTTTATGGAAGTTTAAACAGTGATTTGCCCTTTATTTATAATTTACACATCTGTTATTATAATTTTGCTAGCTCTAATTAGTGCATGATACTCGTCTCTAACAGGGTTGGGTTTTTGATTTGTTAATAACTTTGAAATTTAAAATGTTACTAGCACGCCACTGTTTGCACCTTATACTGAAACTGAAAGCGCAAGCGCTAGTTGGCATTCACCTTGACTGACATAAACAAATCAAAATGGGATGAAGTTCGTGCGTTTTGATTACTTGAAACCAAGGGTTAAATGAGCAAATTACTCGGTAAGTATTCAAATTTAACGCGCGTTTGAATAGCGTCTGTTAGTTCTTTTGTTTTTCATTCTAATACGTCCATTGGCTTGCTTAAAAAGGACGCATCTGCGAGATTGTTTATTTTAACCTCCAACTCACAATTTTAATTACAAATCCTGGGATAATTGCTATTCATGGATACGAAAATCGACCGGGATTCGGTTCCTCAAATATGACTTCAGGTACTATGATATTTTCAAGCAGTTTGGGCGGATAAAATTTAACACTACTAACCTCACTTTTGGTTTCAGTGGCTGAGCTTTGTTGGGGCCCCTCTGCGTTCCTAGCTTGTTGCAGGGCCCTCTGGATGCTGCAACGCTGGCTGACGGCTCGTACTTCCTGCTGGTAACCCAGTAGAAATGCTGGCACGCCTGTAACCCCTCGTACGATGCTTGTCGCGATGATAGGAACGGCCACCGTTGGGATCGTCGAAGGCAGCCGGATGAAATTTCACTTTTTGAAGTAGAAAACCTTTCCTTTATTCGTGCTGGTACACAATCACGTGCTGAACACAATGGTGCTATTTATTTTAATGTAAATTTATGCTAAGTAGCAAAATTCTTTATTTAAAAACTGGAGTAAAGCTTGTCTGCCATGTTATAATTTATTTCAAAAACAATTGATCCAGGTTCGTTAACAACAAAACACAATCTAAATTATTTAAAAGGGATATGAACCAAGTCCAAAAACATTATTTATAAATCTAATTCTAACAAATATGCTGAATATTTACAATGTTTTACATCTAGAATAATTTATTGTCCAATGAATTGTCAATTTTTCCTTATATTATAGCGCCACTTAGTTTGTCGTAAAATCACTTCATTGTTTAAACTGCCACTACATTGATTAATTATCTGTTCACCAATTGTTTTACATTCGCTTTGCTTGAATTTCCTACCTTTTTCAAACCTGTTTGCTTTTCCTCAAATCTTCCATCTTGATGCTGCATGTAAATTGCCTGGCTTTGTGCTCTCTTGCACATTTCGTTCCTTAAACTTTCTCTTACCTCTAATATTTTAAAATGCTCATCCATCAGACCCATTAATAATTTACTTTGATTTTTTTTCGCATTATTTGGCTTTGCACATTTTGCATTATTTATTGCCAGTTTAGTTTAAAATATACAATACTGCCTCCAAACCTATAAAATTGGAGTTTCATTTCATTCTAGCTTATTCAAATAATTTGAATGTTAATGGTTAATTTTTCTAATGTAATTTCAAGTGACAAATTTATGCGAATTTACACAGTTGCGTGAATCATATCAACTCTGTGCTTTTGTGATTTTATTTTCAATTTTTCTGCACTGCGTCCAGAGTTGTTTTAGAGGGCCAAAAACCATCTCAATATAAATGTAGTTATATGCTCATCTGATGGCTGCTTAAGCACGGGATACTCATTTATATACTCAGCAATGGACGGGCCCTCCAATTTCATAACCATCTTCAGGTTTTCCTTCGCTGTAAGACCCTAGCTAATCTCTATAAGCGACCACGCGTTTTATGTATTTTTCAATTACTGTAGCTTCTCATGCACTACTCGTATATCTGAGTTGTCATAGAACCCCGGAGGTACTTGCAGAGGAGGGTTCACAAGAGAAGAGAAAGCTGTCCTTGATGATAATCGGGAAAACGTTATCAGCCTTCTGGTATTCCCTTCTCAGACAGTACAGAGGTTTTTCGTTCGCTAACCCCTTGAATCTGTGGCCCAGAGTGGGGCATGGAATAGAGGTGCTTCTGTGTTCCTTTGGGAAGATTCTTGTAATTTGATGCAAGCACGTAACCCGTTTTCAGGGATCGTCCCGAATTTTGTTGTGTTTAATCAGATTACACAACTGCCTCCACCCCGCACTGTCTAGAAGCTCTCCTCTTGGAAGAGAGACAAGAAGGACTTCCCTTCATTGTTGCTGTTCAGGAAACTGATGGTTACTGCAACATCAGATAATAAACAATACATGTTTTGGACAGGGTGAAAGTCAACATATTGAGAGGAAAAAAGATAGTGTGCTAAGCGCGTACTGAAGAAATTGTTATGAAGTGAAACTTTCTTGTTTATCAAATTAAAATAAATTTTAATTTACCTTTACCAAGTAATTTCCATTTCTATATTTTTAATAAAACGAGATACAATATATTTTGTTTGGAAACTTTCATCTTTGTTCAATATTTTCGCTTTCTTTCAGCATCTAGTTTTTGATAAATTTGAATTGTGAAAATCATGTCAAATGTTGAATGAGTGGCAGAGACGAGTGCAGTCACAGTGATATTGGATTGGCAAGGTGCAAGAATATTCAGCGCAGTGAACTATGGCTTGCATAAACTGATAGCTTAGATTGGCCTGAAGGAGACTCAGAACTGCAACGAGCTGACGATGAACTGTGGAACTTATTTTAATGTCCGCTTTTATCGTGGAACCCCTGGTTTGTTTCAATAGTATGATTTTATTGCAAAATTCTGTAAATGGATTATTTGCTTGGCATGCAAGCAGTGTAGAGGTGTGTGCTTGTTGCTCTGATAGTCTACAGAAATCGTTTTAAAATGCCTTTAAACTGGGTTATTAACAAGTTCATACCTGGCTGCCGCTCGCTTAATTTCAAACAAAAAAGTTCCCCTGAAATATCTTTTAATTTGCAATATATTTCAATATCTCTTTTCAATCTCTCTAGATCTTCAGTCCAACGGTTGTTCTGCATTCGATATTTATAGTATCGTTGCTGCTTTATAATGTGGATGTGTGTACAACTCAGTCTTCCCATACTATAAGTACATTCTCAGACGATGACATCATTCCCCCCATTTGCAAGTCCTGACAAGTCTGGACAGGTCTGGACAGGTTTGTACAGGTCTTTTCTTGCAATTTTACTAGCAATAAACTGGTAGGAAGCTCACACAAGGCGTCGTGCAAAAATTGCAGACATAAATGCCCGCAATTTACAAAATCATACGTTTGAAATGCCTGGTGATCATATTTAATAGAATGACAGCTGCCATTTGTGCCACTTGTCAAATATTTCACAATTTCTATTGGCGGTTGTAAGTTTCCAAAACTGTCAAAGTAAATTGCGTTTTTTCCCCGTTTTACGTAAGCCACCCAATGTGTACCAAGATTGGCTTTACCATCCAAATTTACAATACCGCATTCTAGATTTCGAACATGCTTTGGTAAATCATCTCTTATAAAAATGCCGAACAGTTAGGAATTTTTAAACGTTTAGCGTATGATTGTAAATCGATATTTGACAAGGCTCGGTTTGGCAGCTGCATTACAAGTTTGTTGTGAACAATCCGTATCCTTTTTTATAAGGTTTTAGATATAACCCTTTACCTAAAGCTATTGCTTCCGTCGTTTTATTATGTCTTTCAGACTCAGCTAATTGTTTTTTTGCCGACTGGGCATCTTTAACCACCTTTTGCAATTCCTGCAGCTTCACCGCTAAGAGCTCCTAACGCGCTAAGTCCTGCAAAGATTGGAATCAAGGGAAACATTTTTCCTGTTTTTGGAACACGTATTACTCGAGGAGTTTTAATAATCTTGTTTCTCTTTATTTTATTAATTGTTTTAACAGAAATATTTGTAGCATCGCTTAAGTCTTACAGCAGCCGTCCTCCTCCTAATTCAGTTCGTCCTTTTTTCACTACCTGATTGAAAGTAAGCTTATCTCCGGAACAAGGTGTCTTTTTTTTCATTTTTAGCTAAAATTTTGTCAGCTTTATGTTGTTCCTCTATATTATTAGAAGCCAAATCGTGCTCACGACACGCTTGATCTAATTTGTTAATTCCGGGATCTCCTCGTGCAATTCTTTTCCCAAATATTGTGCCTGGCCCGCAATATTGATATCCTGGTATGTGCAATTCGAAAGGCAATTTATTAATGAGCGTATTTAGTACACCAGCACCTCGTCAGCGAAGAACTGGTTTACTGTTTCGACGTCGAACCATTTTATAGAAATGAAAACTGATCGATTAAGACCTTAATATATTGTTTTGTTATGCTAGCTCCTCTTCGGCTGCATAATCATTTATATACATAATATTTTGATTACCAATTAGAAATTTATAACATACTTTAATTATTCCTATTGATTGTTACATTATTCTTCTCAAAAGAACTGAATTATGATACGTTTTTAAATTATGATTGTCTTATTACAATCCTGTTCCATAATTCACAATTGTTAATAACAAATTAACCATAAACTTGGTTTAGCAGTTACAATTAAATCCGTTTATATTTATTATGTTAATAGCTCCACGTTGCTGGCGACATATGTTACATTAGCAAGCAACGTGTTTTATTTTTAACTTTCTCAAGCCACACGTTTGGACGCCATATGTTTTGTTATGCTAGCTCCTCTTCGGCTGCATAATCATTTATTATGTATTACAAAAGCATCACGTTGAGTGACCACTATGTTATGTATTGGAGTTATCTCATATATTTGAAATAGTCATATAACCTTTGTATTCAATATTTTACTTTAAGTTTGCCCTTTATTAGTACAATGATCCGTTAGTTAACTATAATTACTTTCAAATCAAGTGCTCTTATCTAAGGATGGTTCCCCAAAATCTAGTTCTCTATTAATTAAAGTTTTAAAATTGTATTTTTAAAATCTTTGACTACTATTGACGTTTACTGTCAAACTTGACTTCTATAACTCATCAAACCAGGTATTTACAATCGTATTTTACATTGACACATATATTAATCAATTCACTAAGTACTATATCAAGTTGATTTTCTCACTTTCTATTACTAAATGTTATTCAAAATGCTTTCATAAATTCTTTACACAAACCTTAATAACTTCTCTAGCCTTCACTTCAAAAATCCAACCAATAACGGTTCCAAATGTCGACAGTCTGCAATGCCTACCGCTCACTCCTCAAACAGTAACACCTGATGATCTGTGTACCCTCGAACTGCATCCGTCCTGTCAATAATTGCTACTGTTCCCAGAATCCAGTCCTGCTCCGTTACAAAAGTCACCGTCACACCAATCAACTCCTGGTAAGTTTTAATATTATGATGATCCAAATCTAACCTTGTTCCTTTTGCAGATAGTACGATGTCTCTAGCAAGACCCACAAAATTATCCAAATCTATCAACTAATTGTGACAACCTTCCATCAAATCCTCAAATCATTGTCTATACAACCACTAATGTCACCCATAAATACCAGTTATATCTTGTATGTATCAATAAATCCAATTCTCTTCATATAATGTAATCTTCTGTATTATTTATTTCTAATTCACTGCATTGGTTCAATCTCTTCACCGATTGTATTTCTTTATAATATTATACCTCCACCAAGTATATTTGTTTACAGCCTTTCTAATTGGTATTTGATCAAATAATTACATAAAATAAGGCATAAATTCTGGTTTTTTATTTTCCAAATTCGTTATATTCAAAATTACATATCTGTTTTTATGGGTTGTTTCAGTAACTAATTTCTAAACAAAATTTTCATTTCTGTTACATACCATTCTTAATGCACACTGCTATATTTTAAATATTCTATTATTACAGGTTATTCATTCTTATCTTTCAAACAAATACATTTGTCAATTGTAACCTTGTATTGATGGTTGCAGTAAATGTTAAAAAAGTTCAATTTTAACATTTACTGCAACCATCAATATTATGAATATACAATTTCAAATCATTATTAAATTATCTCACCCATTGTCTCAATTAACTTTCATGATTCATATTACATTTAACCCCCAATTTATTAGTTTTAAATATTTCTTTATTATGATTGATCACACTACCTCGTGTATCATAATAATATATAGATATTCATAGCAGTTTTAGTATGAGTTTCCAAGTAGACGTCATGAGGGTAGTTAAACTAAAAAATAGTTTGCCAATAAAAATCATGATAATCATACTGCATCTCTAAGCATAAAACATGGCTTGCTGTTACCTTTCACAATACGATGCCGCATTATAGGCCCATCGAATACTGGTAAAACAAACGTCGTTATTTCGCTAATAGAATATGCTAATGGAGTACTATTCGAACATGTTTATATATATTCAAAATCGCTGTTTCAACCAAAGTTTGAATATTTAAGTGGTTGCAATCAATTCCCGAGGTTGGTTACTATACATACAGTGATGGTGTGAACATTGTACCACCTGATTAAGCTAAATCTAACAGAATTTTTATTTTTGATAACATTGCTTGCGACAAACAGGGCGTTATGGGAGAATATTTTAGCATGGGTCGACATAAAAATATAGACTGTTTCTATTTTTGTCAAACATATGCATATATTCCTAAACATCTTATTTGCGATAATGCTAACATGCTGGTGCTGTTTAAGCAGGACGATATGAATTTACAGAATGTCTACCGAGATCATGTTAATACCGACATGACCTACGAACAATTTAAAGAAATGTGCGCTTATTGCTGGAAGAGTCATAAACACGGATTTTGGTAATAGACAAAGATAGTGAATTAAAAAATGGACGCTATCGTTATGAATTTGATTCGTATATATACATCTAACAATTCTGATATCTATTATTTGATATGAAGCTGTTGGCGTGTGAACTAGTTTGAATCTGTCAGTCTGTCTAACTGTGTAGCTGGCTGTCTACCTCTTTACCTGTCTAGCTGTTTACCTGTTTAGCTATCTGTCTACCTGTCTACCTGTCTAGCTGTCTACCTGTCTAGCGGTCTACCTGTCTAGCGGTCTACCTGTCTAGCTGTCTACCTGTCTAGCTGTCTAGCTGTCTACCTGTCTACCGTTTACATACTTGTACCGATAATAAAAACGAATGTAGCGACAGAACTTATAAAAACTAAAAATATTATAAGACACAAAGTTCGAGCTCTTAAGGAGGGTGAGTTGGTGGAACAACATATCCTCGGTAAAATTTTTAAACGTTACCGAACAAATGCAAAGTGTTGCAAAAGTGATAAATAAAAAAGAACTTCAGAACTAGAATTATTTACACTAAAACCTGCTGATGTAGTATTGTGTGAATCCGCCGAAGATGATTCTAATACGACTATAGCAAACAAATTTCAACCGTCTCACAACATAGAACCTCAAGCTATAAGTTCTTTCTTAAAACAGTATGATAAACTTCCTAGGAAGTATGTAAGCAATTATCTTATAGAAAGACCAAATCTAGCGAGGTATGGAATTAGATATGATTTTGATAAAAACCAATTTTATTTTGGTGGAGATGAGCTAGATATAAAGGGCTCAGATATAATTGTAAAAAATGTTCGCTATGAAGGTACACCTGGTTTGTACGAATTACTATTTAAAAACGGTTCTCAAATAACTCCAACACCAACAGATAGAGCAAATTATAATGATATCATAAACAGAACAGGTGCGGCGCATAGAAAATTTAATAAAAGACGGTAGGTTTCAACCAAACGAAATACAAGAAATTTATAAAATCTGACCCATCGTTACCACCCCCATCATCATCAGTGTCATTAAGACCTAAAAAGCGTTCGGGTAAAGGTATGCAGCAAATGTATAAACAAGTTAGCAATAAACCGACGAATTAAGTTTACTGGGATGATCCGAATGAGTTAGTCGATCGATTAAAGTTACTGTATGCCTCTCAAGCATCCGGTCACACAAATCATAGAAATGAAATTGTTAGTATAATAGAAGAGTTAAAAGAGGCCGGAATCGTTGAATAAAGTCAGTTCGACAATGTCGACAAATAGGTTCGGTCGTCACATTCAGCACAGACTGTGAATATTTTAATCTCCAACATAAACGGTTAGCCAATCTTGCACAACCTCTATTTGAAGAGGATGCTGTCAACAAGACTCTCCTTAACAAAGAAGTTAATAAGATTATTTACCGACTTTCCGAACACCAAAACTCTGCTAGTACAAATATAGAAACAACAAATGAAATTCTTGCAGACATTCAAGCTGAAATTGATCAACTTTACTTTTCTCTAAAACTATCTAAACCTTCATATAGGTAAGAAAGGGGGCAGCGCTGCTATTCGGCTACCATCTTAAGGTCACCTATATAGCCTTGCAGGTTTCTGCTTGATACGTCTTCTTACTTTTTATATCACTATGGAAAATTCAATTTTAAGAGAGAAAAATAATAAATCGGTAAAAAACATTTAAGATGGTAGCCGAAACAAGGTAGTCGAATAGCAGCGCTGCCCCCCCCCCCTTTCTTACCTATATGATGTGCTGTAGTATATACATATGCCATGTTTTTGGAAAGAGCGCGTACAAGAGAATGATTTTGTATCACATGGCAGATTTCAACCAGAAACTTTGCAACTTAAATGAGGTTAAAGAGTGGGCAAATGTACGAGATTTGAAGATTGACGAAAAATATCTAATAATAAATGTGTATCGCTGTCCGACTAAATATGGGAATAAAGTAGCAGTAGAATTGAACTACTTCAGATTCATTCTACCGGCACGCTGCGATTGCCTTAGAGATGCTGATCTCCAACAATTAGGAGAACGTGGCTACTATATCATCTCGGGTGGCAAGTGCGGGAGCAGCACGAAACCTGTTTTCGAGGAGATCGTCCAGACAAAGATAACAACAACACCCGTAGCACAATAATTAGCTGATGTATATTATATATTTGTAATAATTTTATACATGTACGTTTTAAACAAAATAAATACAAGTATATTTACATTGTTGTTTTATTACACCATTGTGCTAATAAAATTGATTACAGGAACATGCCAGGTTTGCTGAGCCGTCTAAGGCGCCGGATTTAAGCTCCGGTTTTCGAAGGGGAGCGTGGGTTCGAACCCCACATCTGGCAATTCTTTTTGTTTGTCTAACAGACATCAGTACTTGACAAATTTATTTCAAGATAATTTTTGCAGATCATCCTCGAAAATTTCTCCAGACACTGATAATGGAGATCATTAACAGCGTCAGCAAAAATTTCCAAACAAAGGATCCATTCAATTTAGCGGTTGTGCAGATTTTTCTCAAACAATGGGTTTTATTGTTTAATTTTTACCAGTCTTGCACATTTCTCAAGCATGTTTGGAAAAGTCTGAACCTCTAGACAATAACATCCGGTTTATCTGATAATGGAGGTCATTAACTGTATCAGCAAAAATTTCCAGACAACAATGGCTTTATTGTTCAATTAATTTTTGCAGTCGTGCAGATTTCTCAAACAATGAGCGTCATTGTTCAATTGGTAGATAATAACATCCTGCATCTGCACGTCTCAACAAGTTTTGCATTCTCAGACAATGAGTCACATCCGCTTGGGCCTGAGAAAATATTTTTTGATAAGAGTAGGAATAAAATTAGACATTTAGCCTCAAAATTCATCGTGGGAATCTTGTAAAATTTCAAAATTTCACTTTTAGCCCCAAAAATTTATCGTGGGACCGGAAGTGGCACGTGACCTAGTTGAGGTCAATGACCCCGGCTAGTCCAATGAACTTGGCCCCCGGCTAGGCCTCTGACCTTGGCTTCGGATAGGCCCGTGACCTTAAAAAAAAACTTCAAGTTCAAAAGTGAGGCAGAACCCGCCTAGCTACACTACTCTTTGGATTTGATAGAGTTGATAATTTTGGTAATATCGTCTTCAGAAACAGCAGTCCATCAAAATTTAGTTGTTAAGTTAGGTTTCAGACGTTCATACATTCTTAGAATTTCCGGATCGGGTTGCTCTACACCATGCACTGAGTTAAAATAGTTTAGTACCAGATCCAGCAATGTTATCGGAAATACTTACTAATATATGATCAAGAAGCGTTTCTGATTTGGAAGTTATACGAGTAGGTTCCTTAATTAATTGAGTGAATCCAAAGCTGTCTAACATGGAGAAATATTGTTCAGATTCAGTGCTATCAGGTTTCAAAAGGTCAATATTAAAGTCACCCACACATAATACAGTATCGTATGAAGGTAGCAGATTACTGCATATTACTTCAAAGTGATCAATAAATGTCCGATATCTGCTTCGATGCTGCAAGGAAAGTGTACCTATTAAATATTTATGCTTGTGAATAACTAACTCAATCCCTAATTGTTCAAATTCTAAAATATCAGTAACATGAATCTGTTCAATTTTAATAGATGATTTCCAATACAATGCCATACCACCACCAAAGGTAGGTCGATCTTTCCGTATTATACTGTAACCAGGAATTTTACTCGTTATCAATTGTGCATTTATATGTGCAGCCGTAAAACCACTCATAATCAAAATACCTATGCTAAAGAATTAAAAATTAAAACAGAGCTTAACCTATAGTTTAATATAAAGGCAAGGACAAAATATAAATTCAAAAAACACAAAATTAAGTTTAAGCAAAGCCAAACAATATAAATAAAATAAGTTTGTTCTTTTCTATTAAGTTTAAGCACTGCTACTCCGGATACTGGCCGTTTGCGGCGACAAGTTATTTAATTCAACTGAAGTACAATTTTCAAAAATTCATAATTATAAACCGGTTAGCTACTTGCACATTTAATTAAATGGTAAAATAATTTTAAGAATGAGGTGGTTGTGCTTTTTGCACGACACCTTTCAAATCTTTTAGATAAGTGACCGAAGAAATGGTATTATTTGCTTTAATTTTTATCCCTCCGTCTATTATCCACACACATTTGAAGCCAAAACTGGTGCAAGTTACCTCGAAAACTTATAATCAGCATCTGGAAAGGTCTTCCTTTATTGTAATACCAGTGTTTTTTAAAAAATCTTTTGTTTTTGAAGACAAGATCGCGGTATTTATAACTTACAAATTTTATAATAACGGCACGAGGTTTTTTATTAACCGTGTGAGCACCAAATCTATGACAACGGTCAATATGATCAGCACAAATGTCGACGTTCGCTTTTTGTTTTACGATAGAAATAATTTTAGCTTCTAAGTTCTCACAAGCGCTTTCCTAGAACCCAAAGACGCAGATGCAATTTCTTCGCGAATACTGCTGTAGATGATCCAGCTGCATAGCGAGGTCTGCATTTTCTCTTTGCAGGTTTGTTAGAGTTGTTTCCAGTTCCCGCATAAAAGGCATTTTAAAACGATTTCTGTAGGCTATCAGAGCAACAAGCACACGCGTCTACACTGCTTGCATGCCAAGAGTGTTATATTTTGTTAAGAAGAATAAAATGGGACAATTGTATTGATATCTGTACCGATAGACCAAAGGCTATGAGTGGCATAATTAATATGGCAGTTCAGCTTATCAAAAATAGTGTCAAAAACTGTCCCAGTAGCCTCTACATGATCCAGAGGCAGGCACTTGCTACAAAAAATTATCTCCCAGTTTTAGGAGTGCTCTTGATGAGGTCATCAAAATCATTAACTTCATAAAATCTCGGCTACTAAATAATCGTTTATGCAAAATACTATGTGAGGA
This sequence comes from Agriotes lineatus, assembly GCA_940337035.1. NCBI lineage: Eukaryota > Metazoa > Arthropoda > Insecta > Coleoptera > Elateridae > Agriotes > Agriotes lineatus. The sequence goes on along the minus strand of OW679202.1, from coordinate 107,626,147 downwards.
CATGGGAAGTGTACACACATCTCTTTTTTTTCTGATGTCAGATGGTTACCTCGAGAAGAAATACTAACCTGCATTTTTGAGCCAAGGGACGAAGTGTTTGTTTTTTGAGAACACAATTTTGAAAGATAGATATTTTATTGGAAATTGGATACTTGCGATCAAAATATAATAATTTGATCCCCGATAAGCGTGACAATACTAACAGGCGCTCAACAACTGGCTTAGAATTGATTGCAGAGGTTGTAAACGCCGTAGGCGTGCATTTGGAGCTTAGTAAGCCATATAAAACTGCTGTATTAAATTTTTCTGCTTCCAAAAATTTCAAGTTTAGTAGTGTAGTATTAAGGTGCGTTAAAACGTCTGAAAAGCACGTTTTTCAGTAAATATTAACAGGTGCTCAAAAACTGGCTTAGAATTGATTGCAGAGATTGTAAACGCTGCAGGAGTGCATTTGGAGCTTATTTAGCCATATAAAACTGCTATATTAAATTTTTCAGCATCCAAAAAGTTCAAGTTCAATATTTTAGTATTAAAGTGCGCTAAAACGTCTGAAAAGCACGTTTTTCAATACGTATTAACTACAGAAAACTTTATTGTACTACTATAATACCTAGTGTCGATCAGAATATAATAATTTTATACCTGGTAAGCGTGTAAACACTGCAGGTGCTCAACAACTGAATTAAAATTGATTTGCAGAAGTTGTAAACGCTGTAGGAGTGCATTTGGGGCTTATTTAGCCATATAAAACTACTATATTATATTTTTCTGCATCAAAAAATTTCAAATTTAATAGTTTAGCATTAAGGTGCGTTAAAACTTTTGAAAAGCACTTTTTTCAGTAAATATTAACTACACAAAATGTTATTGTACTACTATAATACCTAGTGTCGATTAAAATATAATAGTTTTATTCCTGTTGAGCGTGCCAACACTAACAGGTTCTCAACAACTAGCTTAGATTTGATTGCAACGGTTGTAAACGCTGTAGGAGTGCATTTGTAGCTTAGTTAGCCATATAAAACTGCTATATTAAATGTTTGTGCATTCAAAAAATTCAAGTTTAGTAGTTTAGTATTAATGTGCGTTAAAACCTCTTAAAAGCACGTTTTTCAGCAAATATTAACTACAGAAAATTTTATTGTACTACTATAATACTTAGTGTCGATCAAAATATAATAATTTTATTCTTGGTAACCGTGCCAACACTAACAGGTGCACAACAACTGGCTTAGAATTGATTACAGAGGTTGTAAACGCTGTAGGATTGGATTTGGAGCTTACTTAGCCATATAAAACTGTTGTACTAAATTTTATTTTCTTCCAGTTTAATATTTTTGTATTAGCGTGCGCTAAAACGTCTGAAAAACACGTTTTTCAATACGTATTAACTACAGAAAATTTTATTGCACTACTAGAATACCTAGTTTCGATCAGCATCTAATAATTTTTGCTATGATAAGGTGCTAACACTATCAGGTAGGTGCTCAACAACTGGCTTAGAATTGATTGCAGAGTTGTAAACGCTGTAGGAGTGCATTTGGAGCTTAGTTAGCCATATAATAGTGCTATATTAAATTTTTCTGCTTTCAAAAGGTTCAAGTTCAATAGTTTAATATTAAGGTGTGTTAAAACATTTGATAAGCAAGTTTTTCATTAAGTATCAACTACAAGAAATTTTATTGTACTGCTATAAACCTAGTTTCGATCAAAATATAATAATTGTATCCTTGGTAAGTGTGCCAACACTAACAGGTGCACAACAACTGGCTTAGAATTGATTGCAGAGGTTGTAAACGCTGTGGGAGTGCACTTGGAGCTTATTTAGCCATATAAAACTATTATATTAAATTTTTCAGCATCCAAAAAGTTCAAATTCAATAGTTTCGCATTAAGGTGGGTTAAAACTTTTGAAAAGCACCTTTTTCAGTAAATATTAACTACACAAAATGTTATTGTACTACTATAATACCTAGTGTCGATCAAAATATAATAATTTTATCCCTGGTGGGCGTGCCAACACTAACAAGTGCACAACAACTGGCTTAGAATTGATTGCAGAGGTTGTAAACGCTGTAGGAGTGCATTTGTAGCTTAGTTAGCAATATAAAACTGCTATATTAAATACTTCTGCATCCAAAAAATTCAATTTTAATAGATTAACATTAAAGTGCGTTAAAACTTCTGAAATCACATTTTTCCGTAAATATTAACTATAATTTTTTTATTGTATTGCTTAATACCTAGTTTCGATCAAAATATAATAATTTTCTACCTGGTAAGCGTGCCAACACTAACAGGTGCTCAACAACTGGTTTAGAATTGATTGCAGATGTTGTAAACGATGAAGGAGTGCATTTGGAGCTTATTTAGTCATATAAAGCTGCTATATTAAATTTTTCAGCATCCAAAATTCAAGTTCAATAGTTTAGTATTAAGGTGCGCTAATACGTCTGATAAGAAAGTTTTTCAGTAAATATTCACTATAGAAAATTTTATTGTACTGCTATAATACCTAGTTTTGGTAAAAATATAATAATTTTTTACCTGGTAAACGTGCCAACACTAGCAGGTGCTCAACAACTGGTTTAGAATTGATCGCAGTGGTTGTAAACGATGAAGGAGTGCATTTGCTATAATAAAATTTTTCTGCATCCAAAAATTTCAAGTGCAATAGTTTAGTATTAAGGTGCGTCAAAACGTCTGAAAAGCACGTTTTTCAGTAAATATTAACTACACAAAATGTTATTGTACTACTATAATGCCTAGCGTTAATCAAAATATAATAATTTTATTTGTGGTAAACGTGCCAACACTAACAAGTGCTCAACAAACAACTGGAATAAAATTGATTGCAGAGATTGTAAACGTTGTGTGAGTGCATTTGGAGCTGGTTCAGCAATATAAAACTGCTATATTAAATTTTTCTGCATCTAAAAAGTTCAAGTTCAATAGTCTGATATTAAGGTGCATTAAACCGTCTGAAAAGAACGCTTCTCAGTAAATATTAAATACAAAAAATTTGTTGCACTGCTATAATACCTAGTTTTTATCAAAATATAATAATTTTATACCTGGTAAGCGTGCCAACACTAACAGGTGCTCAAGATCTGATTTATAATTGCTTGCAGAGGTTGTAAACGATGTAGGAGTGCATTTGGAACTTAGTCATATAAAACTGCTATATTAAATCTTTCTGCTTCCAAAAAGGTCAAGTTCAATAGCTTAGCATTAAGGTTTGTTAAAATATCTGAAAAGCACGTTCTTCAATATATATTAACTACAGAAAATTTTATTGTCCTACTATTATACCTAGTGTTAATCAAAATACAATAATTTTATCCCTGGTAAACGTGCCAACACTAACAAGTGTTCAAAAAACAACTGGAATAAAATTGATTGCAGAGGTTGTAAACGCTGTAGGAGTGCATTTGGAGCTTATTTAGCCATATAAAACTGTTATATAAAATTTTTCTGCATCCAAAAAATTCAAATTTAATAGTTTAGTATTAAGGTGTGTTAAAACCTCTCAAAAGCACGTTTTTCAGTAAATATTAACTACACAAAATGTTATTGTACTACTATAATACCTAGTGTTAATCAAAATATAATAATTTTATTTCTGGTAAACGTGCCAACACTAACAAGTGCTCAACAAACAACTGGAATAAAATTTATTGCAGAGGTTGTAAACGCTGTAGGGGTGTATTTGGAGCTTTGTTAGCCAGTTAAAACTGCTATATTAAATTTTTCTGCAACCAAAAAATTCAAATTTAGTAGTTTAGTATTAAGGTGTGTTAAAACCTCTTAAAAGTACGTTTTTCAGTAAATATTAACTACAGAAAATGTTATTGTACTACTATAATACCTAGTGTTAATCAAAATATAATAATTTTATTTCTGGTAAACGTACCAACACTAACAAGTGCTCAACAAACAACTGGAATAAAATTGTTTGCGGAGGTTGCAAACGCTATAGGAGTGCATTTGGAGCTTATTAAGCCATATAAAACTGCTATATTAAATTTTTCTGCATCTAAAAAGTTCAAGTTCAATAGTTTAATATTAAGGTGCATTAAACCTTCTGAAAAGAACGCTTTTCAGTAATTATTAACTACAAAAAATTTTGTTGTACTGTTATAATACCTAGTTTTAAGAAAAATATAATAATTTTTTACCTAGTAAGCGTGCCAACACTAACAGGTGCTCAACAACTGGTTTAGAATTGATTATAGAGGTTGTAGACGATGAAGGAGTGCATTTGGAGCTTATTTAGCCATATAAAACTGCTATATTAAATTTTTCTGCATCCAAAAAATTCAAGTTCAGTAGTTTAGTATTAAGGTGAGTCAAAACGTCTGAAAAGCACGTTTTTCAGTAAATATTAACTACAAATTCATTTATTGATACTGCTAGAATACCTAGTTTCGATTAAAATATAATAATTTTTCATCTGGTAAGCGTGCCAACACTAACAGGTGCTCAAAAACTAGTTTCGAATTGATTGAAGAGGTTGTAAACGATGAAGGAGTGCATTTTTAGCTTATTTAGCCATATAAAACTGCTATATTAAATTTTTCCGCATCCAAAAAATTCAAGTTTAATAGTTTAGTATTAAGGTGCCTTAAAACCTTATAAAAGCAGGTTTTTCAGTAAATATTAACTACAGAAAATGTTATTACACAACTATAATACCTAGTGTCGATCAAAATATAATAATTGTATCCTTGTTAAGCGTGCCAACACTAACAGGTGCTCAACAACTGGCTTAGAATTGATTGCAGAGTTGTAAACGCTGTAGGAGTGCATTTGGAGTTTAATTAGCCATATAAAACTGCTATATTAAATTTTTCTGCATCCAAAAACTACAATCCAATAGTTTAGTATTAAGGTGCGCTAAAACGTCTGAAAAGCACGTTTTTCAGTAAATATTAACTATAGAAAATTTTATTTTACCACTATAATACTTAGTGTCGATCAAACTATAATAATTTTATCCATGGTAAGCGTGCCAACATTAACAGGTGCTCAACAACTGGCTTAGAATTGATTGAAAAGGTAGTAAACGCTGTAGGAGTACATTTGGAGATAACTTAGCCATATAAAACTATTGTATTAATTTTTTTTGGATCCAAAAAATTCAAGTTCAATATTTTAGTATTTAAGGTGCGCTAAAACGTCTGAGAATCACGTTTTTCAGTAAATATTAACTACAGAAAATTTTATTGTACTACTATAATACCTAGTGTCGATCACAATATAATAATGTTACACCTGGTAAGCGTGTCAACACTAACAGGTTTACAAAAACTGGTTTAGAATTGATTGCAGAGGTTGTAAACGCTGTAGGAGTGCATTTGGAGCTTAGTTAGCCATATTAAACTGCTATTTTGTTTTTTTTTCAAAAAATTCAAGTTTAATAGGTTAGTATTAAGGTGCGCTAACACCTCTGAAAAGCAAGATTTTCATTAAATATTAACTATAGAAAATTTTATTGTACTACTATAATACTTAGTGTCGATCAAACTATAATAATTTTATCCATGGTAGGCGTGCCAACACTAACAGGTGCTTAACAACTGGCTTAGAATTGATTGAAAAGGTATTAAACACTGTAGTAGTGAATTTGGAGCTTACTTAGCCATATAAAACTGCTGTATTAAATTTTTCTGGATCCAAAAAATTCAAGTTCAATATTTTAGTATTAAGGTGCGCTAAAACGTCTGAAAAGCAAGTTTTTCAATACGTATTAATTACAGGAAATTGTATTGTACTACTATAATACCTAGTGTCGGTCACAAAATTATAATTTTTGTTATGGCAAGCGTGCTATCACTATCATGTGCTCAACAACTGGCTTAGGACTCATTGCAGAGTTGTAAACTCTGTAGGAGTGCATTTAGAGCTTATTTAACCATATAGAACTGCTATACTAAATTTTTCTGCATCCAAAAAATTCAAGTTCAATAGTTTAGTATTAAGGTGCGTCAAAACGTCTAAAAAGCACGTTTTTCAGTAAATATTAACTACAAATTTTTTTATTGAAACTGCTATAATACCTAGTTTTGATTAAAATATAATGATTTTTTACCTAGTAAGCGTGCCAACACTAACAGGTGCTCAACAACTGGTTTAGAATTGATTATGGAGGTTGTAAACGATGAAGGAGTGCATGTGGAGCTTATTTAGCCATATAAAACTGCTATATTAAATTTTTCTGCATCCAAAAAATTCAAGTTCAGTAGTTTAGTATTAAGGTGCGTCAAAACGTCTGAAAAGCACGTTTCTCAGTAAATATTAACTACAAATTCGTTTATTGATACTGTTAGAATACCTAGTTTCGATTAAAACATAATAATTTTTTCCTGGTAAGCGTGCCAACCCTAACAGGTGCTCAACAACTGGTTTCGAATTGATTGCAGAGGTTGTAAACGATGGAGTGCATTTTTAGCTTATTTAGCCATATAAAACTGCTATATTAAATTTTTCCGCATCCAAAAATTCAAGTTCAATAGTTTAGTATTAAGGTGCGTTAAAACCTTATAAAAGCACGTTTTTCAGTAAATATTAACTACAGAAAATGTTATTGCACAACTATAATACCTAGTGTCGATCAAAATATAATAATTGTATCCTTGTTAAGCTTGCCAACACTAACAGGTGCTCAACAACTGGCTTAGAATTGATTTCAGAGGTTGTAAACGCTGTAGGAGTGCATTTGGAGTTTAATTAGCCATATAAAACTGCTATATTAAATTTTTCTGCATCCAAAAGCTTCAATCCAATAGTTTAGTATTAAGGTGCGTTAAAACGTCTGAAAAGCACGTTTTTCAATATATATTAACTACACAAAATTTTATTGTACCACTATTATACCTAATGTCGATCAAAGTATAATAATTTTATCCCTGGTAAGAGCGCCATCACTAACAGGTGCTCAACAACTGGCTTAGAATTGATTGCAGAAGTTTTAAACGCTGTAGGAGTGCATTTGGAGCATATTTAGCCATATAAAACTGCTATATCAAATTTTTCTGCATACAAAAAATTTAAGTTCATTAGTTTAATTAAGGTGCGTTAAAACGTCTGAAAAGCAAGTTTTTCAGTAAGTATTAATAAAAGAAATTTTTATTGTACTACTATAATTAGTGGAGTTGCTAAGCATAACAATCGTTCACTTTGTGATACTAACATGAAATTTGGCACAGAGGTAAAGGTTTTCTTGGCGAACCGAATGTGATATAGTGCCAAGCGAAAAAATTTATTTTTCTGTGGCCATCTTGTACAAAATAAGTTTGAGAACAGTTTTTTGCGATTATCTTGAAAACCGTGTACTTATGGCGAAAAAAGTCTGAAATAAAATTGGAGAACACAAGATTCACTACAAAATAACATTTGTACTTTTTTGTCATAGACCAAACGGTTTTTCTACAATTAAGCCAAATAGCGGTACGATTATCAAGCATTATATAATATGATGTAGCGTAGATCGTTTAGTACGTTACCGACAGTATTATTGTTATGAGTAATGTGATACATAAAAATAATAGGTTTGTAGCAATAATAATAATAATATTTCACCGACTCCTCACTAATGCTGTCAAAGTATTTGACGAACTTGGTAACCTTTTCAGCAGCAAATGTAGCGAACTAGTCTCACGCGTATCTAAAGTTATGGCAGCTAAAGAATTCATACACAAAACTCTGAGCAATGTTGAAAACAAGGCAAAACAAGATTATCAACGATTTATGGAAGACCGACTCATCGACCAGAAACAAACGATTTCTGATGTAATTCGCAAAAATAAATTTCCTCTGCTTGATTTTAAACCACCAAAAGCGTCTAATAATTATAGCAAGTTAAAAGTTATCAAAAATGATGTGCATCTATTTGGTAGGCTATACATTGCATGCCAGAATATGAGTGGAGATTTGAATACATTTTTCAGTCATGAAAACCAACCACACCCGCCGTCACTATCCGATAATTGACACCTAAGACACTGTACAAAATCGGATCTGATTCCTTGTTTGATGGAGAAAGTAGAAACTGTAACCTGTTTATAGTGCCGAAATATTTGATGGTCTAGTTATAGTACAAATGTTGAAACCTGGTAATTTAAGACATTTCAAGATTACTTCAACAATGTATTCCTTCCATATGTTTACCGACAACTTGACGTTATTGAAAGAATTGACATTATTTGGGATATTTACCAATTCAATAGCATTAAAGCACATACACGACAAGCACGTTGGGCTGGTACCAGATATCACCCCATCCCTTCAACCCCTCTTCCCATTCAATGACAGACATTTCTCAGAGTGGATGAAAATAAAGAAGAGCTCTTCTCCTTTCTTAGCTCAGAGTTATTAAAAACCAAAACGGACCAAGAATTGGTTGTTACAGCAGCAAGGCTGGCTCATTCTAGCTGATAGTCGTGACTTAAGCTGGATTTCTCCTTGTTCGCATGAAGAAGCTGATGCTAGAATTATACACGTGTCTGATGCAGTTCGGGAAGGTCATGAATCTATCATGATTTGAACTGCGGATACTGATGTTTTGGTACTAGCAGTAGCTGCGTTCTATGAATTGAATCTAAAATACTTATGAATTGCATTTAGAACAGGTAAGAACTATTCTTACCTTCCTGCACATGAAGCTGCTAAAGGAATTGGTCCCAGGAAATTACTTTTGTTGCCACTGTTTCACGCTCTAACAGGATGTGACACTACCTCGTTATTTCTTGGGGAAGGCAAACGAACAGCTTGGGGAATTTGGAATAGTTTCGACAACCTAACCGAAGCTTTACTACAAATAAATACTAAACGTGAAGTGGAACCCGATGCGTTGCGGATTATTGAACGTTTTGTGATACTATTGTATGACAAATCAAGCACTACATGTGATATAGTTGAGGCAAGGAAACATCTTTTCACTAAAAAGTAAAGACCGCTTGAATCACTACAGCCGACAAAAGGAGCTCTTATTCAGCATGTAAAGCGTGCAGTTTTCCAGGGAGCTTTTATATGGGGACAATGTTTGATTTCAAACCTAAATCATCCAGATCCTGAATTTTGTGGGTGGCAACTGGAAGATGGAGTTTACCAGCCTCTTTGGACCACATCTCCAAAAGCTACTTGAGCGTGTCAGGAGCTGTTTTCTTGTAAATGTCGAGTTATATGTAGTAAAAAATGTTCATGCGCTCGTGCAGAGTTAAAATGTACGGTACTGTGTTTATGTGATGGGGACTGCTGTGAAACCGACAGTGACTGAAAATTTTAACTTTTAGGCATTCCTTTCTTTGCTATTTTATAAAAAAATCACAAAAGTATAAATATTGAGTTAAAATAAAGCGTACAAAAAAAATGTATTTAGGTATTTTTTATTAAAAATAAAATTATACTACAACTATAAATACATTATTTCCCCGCCACTGAGAAAATTAATGAAGTCGCAAAAGTTTACTTTAATTTGTGTAATAACAAAAATATTAATATAATTCGCCGTTTTCGAGATAATGTCGATTTCTGACGATTTTGAGGTTATAACGGCCGAACCAACTTTTTTTTTGAGTGCCACTATATCCCATTTTATTCATCTCAAGAAACTGTCTATGCTCACCCAATTTCAGGTTAGTATCACAATCTGAACGATAGCCGGGGTCAAGGTCTCGGGTCTAGCCGGGATCAAGGTCATTGGTCTAGCCGGGGCCAAGGTCATTGAGCTCACCTAGGTCACGTGCTCCCACGATGAATTTTTGGAGCAAAAAGTCTAATTTTTACAAGATTCCTACGATGAATTTTGGAGTTAAATGTCTAATTTTATTCCTACGCTTATCCAGGCTGAACAGGATGTGAGTCATCGTCTGGGAATGCAAAACTAGTTGAGTTTTGTAGATGCAGGATGTTATTAAACAATGACATCCATTGTTTTAAAAATCTGCACGACATTGGACAATGAAGCCATTGTTGTCTGGACGAATTTTTGCTGACCTCCATTATCAGATAAACAGGATGTTATTGTCTAGAAATTAAAATGTGCAAAGCTAGTAAAAATTGAACAATGGAACCCATTGTTTGAGAAAAATCTGCACAACCTCTAAATTGAATGGAGCCTTTCTTTGGATTTTTTTGCTGATGTATAAAATTATTACAAATATATTATGCATTACTGACCAAGCTGGAATATTCCTGTAACCAATTTTATAAACACAATGGTGTAATCGACGCACGAGTGAATGGGATCTGGTAGTTGATAGTTTCTCGCATATTTTGATAGTTATTAACAGTCAGTTAGTAAACAGTATTTAACATAATACAAAAGTGTTGGAGTCTTAGAGACATTGAGAGAAATCCTCAACATTGTTTGTAAGCACCGAATGTAAATAATACCTGTTTTTCCCGTACTTTATTAAATACACAGTCTCGACATTGAGCCGATAGTTATTTATTTCGCTTTTAGCTGTTGGATTTATGTACAGAAGACAGCATCAATCACTTTAGCAATTAGCAAGTTCCTAAAGAAATATTATTATGCTGTAGAGATTTACAGGTTACAGTTCGGAGTGTAAAGTGAGTTAAAAAATTTACGATATTTCTATACAGCTATTAGCAACAATACCATTTAATTGCATGTTGTTTTCTTTTACGTAAGACCCATATTTTAGATTCGATTGTTTTAATGTAGGTTTGAAAGCACTGCTGACAGAGAGACAGACAGGCAGAAAACTTGTAATGCAGCTGCCAAACCGGGCCCTGTCAAATATCGAACAGCGATATATATTAGTAAAAAATACCCTTCAGTTAGCAGGTTAAAAGTTTGATGTAGTTTTAGCCAATCTTATACACATTCCAGCGCTAAAAAATGGTAGGACGCTAACACACATAAGTACGGTGGAGTCTTAAATAGCAGAATTTTATAATACAAAACAGGGGCGATAAAATAATCGTATTGGATCATATTTAACCACTCAGCATTCTTCAGTTTATCCGATTCGGCAACTTCCGCATATCAATCTCGTAAAAACAGACACCTTCTTTGTTCTTGTGTTGGCACCTTGGCTTTAAGAATGTTATGGTTTATTTACATCTTGTGTTAGCGCCCTTAATTTTAAGAACGTTATGTAAATGAATACTTTATAGAATTTGAAAAACTAAAGAAAATATTATCAGATAATACAACTTATTTTAAAAACGCGAGGTTTATAAATACAACAATACAGCACTCCATAAAAGTAGGGTTTTTGCAGTATAAAACATCTGCAAGCTAATCCGGTAGAGTGATATTTAAGAGGGGTGATAAAATACTTAAAGATTTTAAATTTGGAAAAATCAAAGAACATATTAGCAGATAATACATTTGAAAAATCTGCACGATTAATACTCAGATTATTACAATTACATGCTAAAGACTGCAAACAAAAGGTAAGATTAAAATCAAAAATTTTAAAATAAAGCCCTGAAAATAAGAACTAAATTAAATAAAACCAAATAAAAGCTATTAGGCCACAACAATATATTAGTAAGAAAATACTCTAATTAATAAGAATGCTATACACGATACCCAACGGTGAGGGACAGTTCATTTTTATCGGATAAAAAACTTATCTAGATTGCTGTTTAATGGAAACATTTTCTTGAATTTCTAATCGAATATAAAATTTGGGTTTTACGTAAAAATCTTTAAGTCGTTAGGTTGACTGTGTCAAGTTTCCACGAAAAAACTAAAACTCCTACAGGCCAGATTTTTGTATCAAGTAAATAATACAGCAAGGCATAAAAGTTGGTTTTTGCAGTATCAAACATCCGCAAGCCAATCCTAAACTGGTAGTTTTAAATAGCAGAATTCTATAATACAAAACGGAGAAATGAAAGAGTCGTCTGTTGTCATATTTTTTTAGCCACCCAGCATGTTTCAGTTTTTTATAAGTTATCCTATCATCTCCTTTGTTGCAGGTGTTAATAGAGGCTATATTTGCGTGTCGCCAGATGTCAGACCTGTCAAGACTTGTGAATGTGAGCGTCTGGGAATGTGCAAGGTTGCTAAAAATAACCCGGATGTCTGAGATTTCTGCGTAGGTCTGCGCGGGAGTCTGCGCAGGGGTTTAGCACAGTTTTGGCGAGAAATTCAAATTATGCGTAGGTTTTGGTGTTAATTCAAATTCTGCGCAAGTTTGGCGGGAAATTCAAATTCTGCGTAGGTTTTGGCAGCAAATCTGGGAATGTGCAAGGTTGCTAATAAATGTTTGGTTAAGAAGTTTTCTTAAAATTGACTGAAAATTTACAGACACTGTTTGTAAACACCGAATCTAAATATTAAGTGTTTTTTTTCCTGTACTTTATTAAATACACAGTTGCTAAATTTAGTCGATAGAAGGACAGCATCCCTCGCTTTAGCAATAAGAAAGTTCCTAAAGAAATATTATTATGCTGTAGAAATTGACAGGTTACAGTTCGAAGTGTAAACTGAGTTTAATATTTCTTCAAAAAAATTCAAGTTCAATAGTTTAGTATTAACGTGCTCTAAAACGTCTGAAAAGCACGTTTTTCAGTAAATATTAACTACAGAAAATTTTATTGTACTACTATAATACTTAGTGTTGATCAAAATATAATAATTTAATCCCTGGTAAGCGTGACAACACTAACAGGAGCTCAACTACTGGCTTAGAATTGATACCAGAAGTTGTAAACGCTGTAGGAGTACATTTGAAGCTTACTTTAGTCACATAAAACTGCTGTATTAAATTTTTCTGCATCCAAAAAATTCAAGTTCAATATTTTAGTAATAGGTGCCCTAAAACGTCTGAAAACCACGTTTTTCAATATGTATTAACTACAGAAAATTATATTGTACTACTATAATACCGAGTGTCGATAGGAATATAATAATTTTTGCTATGGTAAGCGTTCCATCACTATCAGGTGCTCCAAATGCACTACTACAGCATTTAAAACTTCTGCCATCAATTCTAAGCTAGTTGTTGAGCACCTGTTAGTGTTGGCACGCTCACCAGGGATAAAATTATTATATTTTTATCGACACTAAGTGTAATAATAGCACAATAAAATTTTCTGTTGTTACTACATACTGAAAAACGTGCTTTTCAGACGTTTTAACGCACCTTAACACTAAACTATTGGACTTGAATTTTTTGAATACAAAAAAATTTAATATAGCAGTTTTATATGGCTAATTAAACTCCAAATGCACTCCTATAGCGTTAAAACCTCTGCAATCAATTCTAAACCAGTTGTTGAGCACGTGTTAGTAATGGCACGCTTACCAGGGATAAAATTAAAATACTTTGATCTACACTATGTATTATAGGACAATAAAATTTTCAGTAGTTCCTACATACTGAAAAACCTGCTTTTCAGACGTTTTAACACACCTTAATACTAAACCATTGAACTTGAATTTTTTGGATGCAGAAAAATAATATAGCAGTTTTATATGGCTAACTAAGCTCCAAATGCACTCCTACAGCGTTTACAACATTGCAATCAATTCTAAGCCAGTTGTTGAGTACCTGTTAGTGATGGCACGCTTACCAGGGATAAAATTATTATATTTCGACCGACACTAGGTATAATAGTAGTACAATAAAATTTTATGTAGTTAATATATACTGAGAAACGTACTTTTCAGACGTTTTAACGCACCTTAATGCTAAACTGTGGAACTTGAATTTTTTGGAAACAGAAAAATCTAAGGTAGCGGTTTTATATGGCTAGTTAAGCTCCAAATGTACCCTTACAGCGTTTACAACCTCTGCAATCAATTCTAAGCCAGTTGTTGAGCACATGGTAGTGATGGCACGCTTACCAGGGATAAAATTATTATATTTTGATCAGACGTTTCGATGCACCTTAATACCAAACTATTAAACTTGAATTTTTTGGATGCAGAAAAATTTAATATAGCAATTTTATATTGCTAACTAAGCCCCAAATGCACTCCTACAGCGTTTACAACAATTGCAATCAATTCTATGCCAGTTTCTGAGCACCCGCTAGTGTTGACACGGATACCAGGGATAAAATTATTATATTTTGATCAGACGTTTCGATGCACCTTAATACCAAACTATTGAACTTGAAATTTTTGTAAGAAGAAAAATTTAATATAGCAGTTTTATATGGCTTACTAAGCCCCAAATGCACTCCTACAGCGTTTACAACAATTGCAATCAAATCTGTGCCAGTTTCTGAGCACCCGCTAGTGATGACACGGATACCAGGGATAAAATTATTATATTTTGATCTACACTAGGTGTTATAGTAGTACAATAAAGTTTTCTGTAGTTAATATTTACTGAAGAACGTGCTTTTCAGACGTTTTAACGCACCTTAATACTAAACTATTGAACTTAAAATTTTTGTAAGCAGAAAAATTGAATATAGCAGTTTTATATGGCTTACTATGCTCCAAATGCACGCCTACAACGTTTACAATCTCTGCAATCAACTGTAAGCCAGTTGTTGAGCACCTGTTAGTGTTGTCAAGCCTACCAGGGTAAAAATTATTATATTTTGATCGACAGTAGGTAGAATAGTAGTACAATACAGTTTTCAGTTGTTAGTATATATTAAAAGACGTGCTTTTCATACGTTTTTACGCACCTTAATACTAAACTATTGAACTTGAATTTTTTGGATGCAGAAAAATTTAATAGTACAGTTTTATATGGCAAGTTAAGCTACAAATGCACTCTTACAGCGTTTAAAACTTTTGCAATCAATTCTAAGCCAGTTGTTGAGCACCTGTTAGTGAAGGCACGCTTACCAGTGATAAAATTATTATATTTTGCTCGACACTAGGTATAATGGTGGTACAATAAAATTTTCTTTAGTTAATATATATTGAAAAACGTGCTTATTAGCCGTTTTAACGCACCTTAATACTACACTATTAAACTTGAAGTTTTTGTAAACAGAAAAATTTAATATAACAGTTTTATATCGCTTAGTAAGCTCCAAATGCACGCCTACCGCGTTTACAAGATTTGCAATCAACTCTAAGCCAGTGGTTGAGCACTTGTTAGTGTTGTCACGCTTACCAGGGACAAAATTATTATGGTATGATCGACATTAGGTAGAATAGTAGTACAATACAATTTTCTATTGTTAATATATATTGAAAGGCGTGCTTTTCATACGTTTTAACTCACCTTAATACTAAACTATTGAACTTGAATTTTTTGGATGCAGAAAAATTTAATATTACGGTTTTATATGGGTAGTTAAGATCCAAATGCACTCTTACAGCGTTTATAACTTCTGCAATCAATTCAAAGACAGTTGTTGAGCACATGGTAGTGATGGCACGATTACCTGGGATAAAATCCTTATATTTTGACCGACATAAGGTATAATAGTACTGCAATACAATTTTCTGTAGTTAATATATATTGAAAAACGGGATTTTCAAACGTTTTAACGCACCTTAATACTAAACTATTTAACCTAAATTTTTTGGATGCAGAAAAATTTAATGTAGCTTTTTTAAAAGGCTAGTTAAGCTCCAAATACACTCTTACAGCGTTTACAACCTCTGCCATCCATTCTAAGCTAGTTGTTGTCCACATGGTAGTGATGGCAGGCTTACCTGAGATCGAATTATCATATATTGATTGACACTAGGTATTATAGTAGTACAATAAAATTGTCGGTAGTTAATATATATTAAAAAACGTGATTTTCAGACGTTTAATGCACCTTAATACTAAACTATTAAACTTGAATTTTTTGGTTGCAGAAAAAAATAATGTAGCAGCTTTTAATGGCTAGTTAAACTCCAAATGCACTCTTACAAGGTTTACAACTTCTGCTATCAATTCTAAGCCAGTTGTTGAGCACAAGGTGGTAATGGCACGCTTACCTGGGATGAAATTATCGTATTTTGATCGACTTTAAGTATCCTAGTGGTACAATAAAATTTTCTGTAGTTAATATATATTGCCTAAACGTGCATTTCAGACGTTTTAATGCACCATAATACTAAACTATTGAACTTGAATTTCTTGGATGCAAAAAATTTAATATAGCAGTTCTACATGGCTAGTTAATCTCCAAATGCACTCCGACAGCGTTTACAACCTCTGCAATCAATTCTAAGCCAGTTGTTGATCACATGGTAGTGATGACACGCTTACCAGGGATAAATTATTATATTTTGATCAGACGTTTCAATGCACCTTAATACCAAACTATTGAACTTGAATTTTTTGGATGCAGAAAAATTTAACGTAGCAATTTTATATTGTTAACTAAGCCCCAAATGCACTCCTACAGCGTTTACAACAATTGCAATCAATTCTGTGCCAGTTTCTGAGCACCCGCCAGTGATGACACGGATACCAGGGATAAAATTATTATATTTTGATCTACACTAGGTGTTACAGTAGTACAATAAAGTTTTCTGTAGTTAGTATTTACTGAAGAACGTGCTTTTCAGACGTTTTAACTCACCTTAATACTAAACTATTGAACTTGAAATTTTTGTAAGCAGAAACATGTAATATAGCAGTTTTATATGGCTTACTATGCTCCAAATGCACGCCAACAGCGTTTACAACCTCTGCAATCAACTGTAAGCCAGTTGTTGAGCACCTGTTAGTTGTCACGCCTACCAGGGTAAAAATTATTATATTTTGATCGACAGTAGGTGGAATAGTAGTACAATACAGTTTTCAGTTGTTAGTATATATTAAAAGACGTGCTTTTCATACGTTTTAACGCACCTTAATACTAATTTATTGAACTTGAATTTTTTGGATGCAGAAAAATTTAATAGTACAGTTTTATATGGCAAGTTAAGCTACAAATACACTCTTACAGCGTTTAAAACTTTTGCAATCAATTCTAAGCCAGTTGTTGAGCTCCTGTTAGTGAAGGCACGCTTACCAGTGATAAAATTATTATATTTTGCTCGACACTAGGTATAATGGTGGTACAATAAAATTTTCTCTAGTTAATATATATTGAAAAACGTGCTTATTAGCCGTTTTAACGCACCTTAATACTACACTATTAAACTTGAAGTTTTTGTAAACAGAAAAATTTAATATAGCAGTTTTATATCGCTTACTAAGCTCCAAATGCACCCCTACTGCGTTTACAAGATTTGCAATCAACTCTAAGCCAGTGGTTGAGCACCTGTTAGTGTTGTCACGCTTACCAGGGACAAAATTATTATGGTATGATCGACATTAGGTAGAATAGTAGTACAAAACAATTTTCTATTGTTTATATATATTGAAAGGCGTGCTTTTCATACGTTTTAACTCACCTTAATACTAAACTATTGAACTTGAATTTTTTGGATGCAAAAAAAATTAATATTACGGTTTTATATGGCTAGTTAAGATCCAAATGCACTCTTACAGCGTTTATAACTTCTGCAATCAATTCTAAGACAGTTGTTGAGCACATGGTAGTGATGGCACGATTACCTGGCATAAAATCCTTATATTTTGACCGACATAAGGTATAATAGTACTGCAATACAATTTTCTGTAGTTAATATATATTGAAAAACGGGCTTTTCAAACGTTTTAACGCACCTTAATACTAAACTATTGAACTTGAATTTTTTGGATGCAGAAAAATTTAATATTACGGTTTTATATGGCTAGTTAAGATCCAAATGCACTCTTACAGCGTTTACAACCTCTGCCATCCATTCTAAGCCAGTTGTTGTCCACATGGTAGTGATGGCACGCTTACCTGAGATCGAATTATCATAGATTGATCGACACTAGGTATTATAGTAGTACAATAAAATTGTCTGTAGTTAATATATATTAAAAAACGTGATTTTCAAACGTTTAATGCACCTTAATACTAAACTATTAAACTTCAACTTTTTGGATGCAGAAAAAAATAATGTAGCAGCTTTTAATGGCTAGTTAAGCTCTAAATGCACTCTTACAAGGTTTACAACATATGCAATCAATTCTAAGCTAGTTGTCGAGCACATGGTAGTGATGACACGCTTACCAGGGATAAAATTATCTTATTTTGATCGACACTAAGTACTATAGTAGTACAATAAAATCTTCTGTAGTTAATATATATTGCAAAACGTGCTTTTTAGCCGTTTTAACGCACATTAATGCTACACTATTAAACTTGAAATTTTTGTAAGCAAAAAAAAATTAATATAGCAGTTTTATATCGCTTACTAAGCTCCAAATGCGCGCCTACCGCGTTTACAAAATCTGCAATCAACTCTAAGCCAGTTGTTGAGCACCTGTTAGTTTTGTCACGCTTACCAGGGATAAAATTATTATATTTTGAACGACATTAGGTAGAATAGTAGTACAATAAAATTTTCTATTGTTAATATATATTGAAATCCGTGCCTTTCATACGTTTTAACGCACCTTAATACTAAACTATTGAACTTGAATTTTTTGGATGCAGAAAAATTTAACATTACAGTTTTATATGGCTAGTTAAGATCCAAGTGCACTCTTACAGCGTTTATAACCTTTGCAATCAATTCTAAGCCAGTTGTTGAGCACATGGTAGTGATGGCACGCTTACCTGGGATAAAATTATTATATTTTGATCGACACTAGGTATAATAGTAGTACAATAAAATTTTCTGTAGTTAATATATATTGAAAAACGTGCTTTTCATACGTTTTAACGCACCTTAATAGTAAACTATTGAACTTGAATTTTTTGGATGCAGAAAAATTTAATATTACGGTTTTATATGGCTAGTTGAGCTCCAAATGCACTCTTACAGCGTTTACAACTTCTGCTATCAATTCTAAGCCAGTTGTTGAGCACAAGGTAGTAATGGCACGCTTACCTGGAATGAAATTATCGTATTTTGATCGACTTTAGGTATCATAGTGGTACAATAAAATTTTCTGTAGTTAATATATATTGCCTAAACGTGCATTTCAGACGGTTTAATGCACCATAATACTAAACTATTGAACTTGAATTTCTTGGATGCAAAAAATTTAATATAGCAGTTCTACATGGCTAGTTAATCTCCAAATGCACTCCGACAGCGTTTACAACCTCTGCAATCAATTCTAAGCCAGTTGTTGATCACATGGTAGTAATGGTACGATTACCAGGGATAAAATTATTAATAATAATAATAATAATAATAATAATAGTGTTTTATTTCCTTCTCAACTAAAATACAGAAAAGAAATAATCTTTAATAAAACAAAATAGATGTGGATCGATTTGCACAGGAAAAGAGATAGCATTCAGTAAGTTCCCAAAATGGAAACCCCTGCTCTTCCATACTACCTCACCAATTTAATAGTTATTTACATATATTTTTGAATAAACGTATCTACAACGGCCATGCTATAGATACATATTTCATTTTAGCATGCATTCATCAAACTAATAGAAGCTTTCGTAAAACAGCTGGGTACTGCACGGCATAGGTTTATTTAATGAATAAAATAATTTATCACATGTTACAAACCTGTTGCGTGTATCTTACACTTTGTATAACCATAGAGACATGTGATGTTTAAAGGACAATAATGAGAACTTTTTAAAATCTGAAGGAACCGAGTTATATACTTTGCAGACGTTATAAGAAAATGATCGTTTAAATAATTCCGTGCGATGGATCGGTACACTTAATAATCCTCTGTGCCTCAGATTTAAAGTATGAACATCGGTCCTAAATTTAATTTTATTATAAAGATATGGCGGAGTTTTCATAGTTAGAATTTTATGATAAAGAACAGCAGCATGTAAAATCCGACGATTTTCTATACTGAGCCAGTTAATTTCTTTGATTTTATGCGAAATATGTTGACGCCTCCTTATTCCATATATAAATCTTAAGCACGAATTTTGAACTAATTGAATTTTCTTTTTAGTAGCGCTGTCAATGCAAGGACCATATACAACATCACAATAATTGAACTGGGACAACGCCAATGAGTCACACAGTAATTTTTTGACATTTTTACTTAACACATGTCTGTTATTATAAAGCAGTTTAAGCTCTACGTACGCAGCCATTAATGTGTTCTTGAAATCTAAGTTTGTGGTCAAAAACCACTCCCAGGTTACGTGCAGTACTAGAACACGTTATTGGTGTATCTTTAATTTTAATTTGAATATCCGGTAAATGCATACTCCTGCTGTTTGGGTTTCCAAAAACAACAACAACGGATTTAGTTGGGTTGATTTTGAGAGAATGTAATTCTGCAAACTTTACTAATCTGTTCAAATCATCATTAATAAGACTGCAGGCTTGGTTGGTACTTTGAGGTTTAAACGATAAATAAACTTGTGTGTCGTCAGCATACTGATGGTACAGGCAATGTCTTAATGTTGAACTACAAAGGGTTGTGGAATATATTGTATAAAGTAGAGGTTCCAAAATCGAACCTTGAGGAACACCATGCTTGACATTACGAAGATTAGACTTTTTATTATTTACTATAACATACTGCTGCCTACCGCTCAAATAAGCGTCAATTAATTTTAAAGCTGATTCATGAAATCCAAAGTGGTGTAAGATAGCTAGCAATACTGTGTGATTAATCGTATCAAACGCTTTAGAAAAGTCGAGCAAAGCCAATACTGTTAGATTGCCGTTATCTGTAGCTTGTAATACGTCATCAGCAATTTTTAATAAGGCTGTTGTACAGCTGTGATTTTGACGGAAACCCGATTGATGATTAGAAATTAAGTTGTAATCATCTAAATAATTTCTAATTTGGCTATCCATTATTTTCTCCAAGATCTTTGACAGTGCTGGGAGAATACTTATAGGCCTTAAGTCTTTTAGTTCTTTGGGAAGATTGATTTTAGCAATAGGGTGGACATTTGCTATTTTCCATTGCAAGGGAAAGACACTTTTTGACAGACAGGTGTTAATTATGTTGGTTATGAAAGGCAATAAAAAAGGACAACACATCTGCAACATCAGTATGCCGACTCCATCATCACCAACAGCATTGGATTTTATAGAGTTTAAATAATTATTAACAACATTATCATCCACGGGATAGAATTGAAATTTTGTAGTAATATTGTTTTTAATATTTTCACACATTTTTAGTACGTCTGGATCTGGGTCATCGGTACTATGAATGGAATCAATAAAAAAATTATTAATTATCTCGACATTACTTAATTCAGATGGAATTTCCTTATGCTTATTTAGAGAATATACATCGCATGTTCGTAACTCTTTCCAGATTGTTTTAGAGTTGCCACGAGTAGCTCGATAGTTAAGATATGCTTTTTTTCATTTTTAACAGAAAGTGCCACAAGGTTACGTAAACTTTTATAATAGTTCCTATGCACAGCGCTGCGAGATTTTTTAAATCGTTTGAAAGCTTCGTCTCTTAAACCCATCATAAATCTGATATTGTCGGTTAACCACGGAGCCCTAGGTTTACAAAAGACAGAGGTTTTCAGTGGTGCAAAAATGTCCAAAATTGATACAATACTTTCATTAAAATACTTAACTTTATCATTAATGTTATCAATGTTTAAAATAACATTCCAATTCAATAATTGTAAGCACTTCTGCAAGTCGTCAATATTTAGTTGGGAAAAATCTCTACAAGTGAGTGTTTTGGGTTGCGGTTTAGAAAAGTGAACACGAATATTACAATAAATAAGTTGATGATCTGAGAAGGTGTGTAAATTTCGAGTACCTACAGTCGTAAACATTTCAGAATTATTTGTAAAAATATGATCAATTAGTGTAGCTGTTTTTGAAGTAATTCTAGTAGGTTCATTTATTAATTGATTAAGGCCAAAACTGTCGAGCATTAACAAATACTGTGCTGATTCAGTACTGTCGGGTTCTAAAAGATCAAGATTAAAATCACCTATGCAGATAACATCATCATAGAACGGTAGCAGGTTACTAAAAGTCTCTTCAAAAGTATCAATAAACGTACGATACCTGTTCCAAGCGGCAAATATATTGTTCCTAACAGAATATTCCTTCTACCAATATTAATCTGGATCCACAACTGCTCGTATTCGGGAAAATCTGTTTCACTAAGTTGCCTACAACTAATAAAATTTTTAACATATAAGTAGAGTACCTACACGGGTTCTGGCGCACTTCCGGTGGTTTGGAACTTGGCTAAGTGTCACGTGGCGGCCTCTGGTTTGAAACTTGGCTAAGTCTAGTCGAAGGTCACGGGTCTAGCCGGGGTCAAGGTCACGGGCCCCGGTCATTGGCCTCTGGTTTGAAACTTGGCTAAGTCTAGTCGAAGGTCACGGGCGAGGTCACGGGCCTCACCTAGGTCACGTGCCACTTCCGGGAATTTTTTGGGTTAAAAGTGTAGTTTTTGAAATTTTCCCACGCTCGAGCGTCTGGGATGCAGACATGTCTATTCATGCAGGATGTTATCAGTAAATAGAACAATGAAAAATTTTCTCAGGCTCGACCGGATGTGAGTCATCGTTTGACAGACATGCCTATTCTTGCAGGATGTTGTTGAACAATGGCATCCATTGTTTTAAAATCAGCACGAAATTCGAGAACAATGAAGCCGTTGTTGTCTGGAGATTAAAATGTGCAAAGCTGGTAAAAATTGAACAATGAAAGCCATTGTTTGAGAAATCTGCACGATAATTGGACAATGAAGCCATTGTTGTCTGGAGATTAAAATGTTCAAAGCTGTTAAAAATTGAACAATGAAAGCCATTGTTTGAGAAATCTGCACGATAATTGGACAATGAAGCCATTGTTGTCTGGAGGAATTTTTTTGCTGACCTCCATTATCAGATAAGCAAGCTTCAGACATGTCCAGACATGTTTGCAAAGCTGTTAAAAATTGAACAAAGGAACCTATTGTTTGAGGAAAATCTGCACAACAGCTAAATTGAATGCTGCCTTTGTTTGAATTTTTGCTGACGCAGGCCTCCATTATCAGCTGCGACGATGAATAAATAGCGCGACTCCGCTGTCTGCAATAGTTAGTATTACAACTGCACGCGCGCGAACATGTCTGCGACAGACAGCGTTACCGAATTAAGTTCGAACTCAATAAAAACCATCAGAGACGCGATAGCGATTGTAAAATATAGTGATGAAGCTGAGACATTGATTAAACATGTAAATAAAACCATTTTAATTGTTAGTAGATTTATACGTAAGCATAGTTTTAAAAATGAAAATCCATTCAGGCTAGAGGCAAATTTAAGTTTGTTAAAGGGGCAACGGCAATTATTGCGAAATTTAAAAGCAAAATTAGCGAAGAAGGGGGCGGGTGTAGGGAGTGGTCAGCAGCAGCAGCAGCAAAAGAACAAGTTGATATGGGAAGATGTAGAATCTTGTTTTAACAGTAGAATAAGAACAGGTATGATTGTAAATTTAGGTTATAAGGAACCACAAGAATTTCTTGCAAAAGCATACAGAAGTTTCTCAATAAAAGTGAAACAAATTATAAAAGATAAGTTAATGCTTAAAGCTAATGTAATATTTAGTGCATATTTTATAAAGCCTAGTAGTGGTGAGATAGATTTAAAAACGTTTGGTACTAAAAATGAAAAAATTGATTCTGGCACCAATTTAAAAGAGTGGTATGCGACTAATGTTGAGAATAAGTTGTTGACGAAATTAGAAGATTTTCAAGAACGTGATTCAGGTTGGAGTTTGCTCGAGATATTACATTTAAAAGTAAATTTAAATCATTACACACCATTAACAGTAGGTAAATATATTGAGTTACCTAAAGATATTAAAAATAAAAAGGCCGTGATTAACGTAAAAAATGATGACGAATATTGTTTTTTGTGGTCGGTAGTGTCAGCATTATATCCTGCAAATAAGAGTTCTGATAGAATATCTTCATACCCACATTTCAGTGAAGTTTTAAAGTACTCGGGACTAGAATTTCCAATGAAATTAAAAGATATATCAAAATTTGAGACAATGAATGATTTACGTATAAATGTATATACCCTAGAAAGAAAAAACAAATTTGGTAAAAATTCAGTATTGCCCATCTATATTAGTAAAAATACTCAAATTAATAAAGATGCTATACATTTACTAATGATATCCAACGATGAGGGGCAGTTCCATTTCTGTTGGATAAGAAACTTATCGAGATTGGTTACAACTCAACTGCATAAGGCAAAATCTCAAACTTTTGTATGTGATACGTGTTTAAATCATTTCGTAACTAAAGAATCATATTTAAATCACATTAGAAATTGTAATAGTGTAAATGAAACCAAAATTAAAATGCCCGAAGAAGGTACAAAAATAGAATTTAAAGACTATAAATACCAGGAAAAAGTACCATTTTCAATATACGCGGACGTGGAGTGTGTTTTAGAAAAAGAACAGAACGTTGCAGGGGTTTATCAAAAACATGTTCCATTTAGTGTTGCCTATTATTTAAAATGTTCATATGACGATAGTTTATCTCGATTTAATATATATCGTGGTGCCGACTGCATGGAATGGTTTGTAAAAGAATTACAATCTATAGCATATCAAGTAAATAGTATACTGTCAAATATAGAGCCTATGGATATTAGCCAGCAGGAAAACGATTCATTTCAAAAATCGGTATGCTGTTACATTTGTAAACAACCTTTCACCGATAAAGACGTGCGTGTACGTGATCACAATCATCAGACAGGTGAGTATAGAGGTAGTGCTCATCAACACTGTAATCTTAACTATAAAGATGCACATTATATTCCCGTTCTCTTTCATAATCTCAGCGGTTATGACGCTCATTTTATTATAAAACCATTGGCAAAACTGATTATGGGAGATATTAATTTGTTGCCTATAAATAAGGAAAAATTTATATCATTTACAAAACATGTGGATGGTACAAATATTGATTTCAGATTTTTAGACTCATTTCGATTTATGGCTAGCAGTTTAGAACAATTGTCATTAAATTTACCGAACAATTTAAAAATTATTACACGTAAATTTTGCAAGAGCCAAGAAGAATTTGAATTACTACTACGTAAGGGTATCTTTCCATATGACTACCTAGACAATTTTGAAAAGTTGAATGATAAAAGTCTTCCTGACAAAACACAATTTTTAGTCAGTTGCATGGAACAGCCATTTCAGATGAAAATTATGAACATGCACTGCGTGTTTGGAACACATTTAATATGCAAACTCTAGGTCAGTATGCTGATATGTACCTTACAGTTGATGTTCTACTCTTAGCTGATGTGTTTGAGAATTTTAGAGAGAATTGTATGAAAACGTATGGATTAGATGCTTTACATTTTTACACCGCACCAGGATTGGCATTTCAGGCAATGTTAAAAACTACTAAAGTTAAACTTGAGCTGCTGACAGATGTAGATCAACTGTTGTTCATAGAGAGGGGTATTAGAGGAGGGTTAGCACAGTGTTCAAATCGATACGCTAAAGCTAATAATCGATATATGGGTGAAAAATTCGTAGAAGCCGATCTTGAATCGTATATCCTATATTTAGATATTAATAACATGTACGGAGCCGGGATGTCTGAATATCTACCGTATGGAGGGTTTGAATGGGTAAATGATTTAGATATTCCTAAAATTGATCATTTAAATACTCCGGCAGATTCTGAAACAGGCTATATTTATGAAGTCGATTTAGAATATCCTCAAAATTTATTTGAACTTCACAAAGATTTGCCTCTATGTCCTGACCATTATACACCACCAACATCCAAACAATCAAAATTGACAACCACTTTATTTAAAAAAGAAAACTACGTAATACATTACCGCAATCTGCAGCAAGCTGTAAGTTTAGGGCTAAAAATTGTAAAAATTCACAGAATATTAAAATTTAAGCAATCAGCTTGGCTTAAACCATACATAGATTTAAATACAAAATTAAGACAAGCCGCCAAAAATAATTTTGAAAAGGATTTTTATAAACTTATGAATAATGCTGTATTTGGCAAAACTATGGAAAATGTTAGAAAATACAAAACAATAAAGTTAATTTCTAAATGGGAAAGTAGGTACGGAGCCAGTGCATACATATCAAAACCAAATTTTCACAGCTGTACTATTTTAGATAAAGACTTGGTACTTATAGAATTAAATCAGTTGGAAATAGTTTTTAATAAGCCAATATTCGTTGGATTTTCAATCCTAGATATTTCAAAAATTTTAATATACGATTTTCATTACAATTATATTAAACAGAAGATGGGTAATCAAGCAAAACTGCTGTACACAGACACTGATAGTCTCATATATCACTTTACCCTTCCAAATATATACGATTTTATGCGGGAAGATATTCACAAATTTGATACAAGCGATTATCCCCCGAACAATCCATATAACCTTCCACAAGTTAATAGAAAAGTAATAGGTCTAATGAAAGACGAAATGAGTGGTAAAATAATTACCGAATTTGTTGGTCTACGTGCAAAATTGTATGCTTTCAAAACATTAGAGGATGCTGAAAATGGAGAATTTAAAATTTCAAAGAAAGCTAAAGGTATTACCAGAGCTGCTTTGAATAGAATTACATTTGAGGATTACAAAGACTGCCTGTTTAATAACGAAACAGTATTTTGCGATCAGAGAACAATTAGATCAAAAACCCACAACGTATTTTCTTTAAAACAAAGAAAAAAGGCTTTAGATCCACATGATGACAAAAGAATAGTCAACTGTATGTATACTGACACTTTGCCTTGGAGTTACTGTCCACCAACCACATTATAAACACCAGCTCTCTCTAAGATATCTCAGTCTGCAAAATGTCACCGTCAAATTCAAATATACTGTGGTTGAACAAAGATTTGTATGTTAAAAATAAAGAAATCTATAATTTCCATTTACGTAATGCTATTGGACGTAACGACTTGCAAACATTGAAGTTTATATTACACAAAATTGGTATTGCTATACCGAGCAAAACTTTTATTTGGGCTACGCACTTTAAAAGTGTTGAAACCGCTATCGTAAATGAAATTTTAAAAACTATGTTAGCTGCCTTTGATGTTATTAGAGAAATTATTAACGAAGTAAGAAGAGGAGAGTTGAAAATTAATACTGAAACAGATCTTAATTTAATCCTTTCAAAATTATCGTTACAGAGCATTACTTCCTGCGAGCAGCATTTTCTTATTGAAACAATATCATCTGGCTCTCGAATCGAATTTGCAACTGACGAGCAACAGCAATATCCATATTTTCTTCATGATGCTGTCTTTGAGGCTGCTTATTATGCCCACAGCAAGTTTATAGAAGACGTGTTCGAATATTTAAATACTAACCATATAACTTATATATTTCAGCCTAGCGTTGTACGTCACCACACAGATATTTTTAAATGGCTTCAGGAAAATATCAGAAAAGCTGAAAATGGTGAAGCTGTTGGTTGGAGAAGCGGTCCATGTTCCGGTCCCTGGCCTTCAACAACACCTCAAGATTATATCGATACTTACACATTGTTAAGTTCTGTTTCCCTTATGTATAAATAATATGTATATTAATTGAATAAAGCATATATTTAAGTGTACATTTATTCTCCCTCTCCTTGTCAAGTTTTGCTTTTTTGCATATGAGATAAATACGGTGTATATACAGTGCGAGTGTAAAGTCTGGAACTATCGAAATAGAACTTTTATCAAATGTTTTTGAAAGAAATCCTCGAACACGTCAATTTTTATTTTAAAAAATACATATTTTACTGTTATTGTCACTTTTAGATTATCTTTTGTTTTTGAGTTATGACGTTCGCGATCATTTTTTTAAATGGAAACCCCAAATTTTTATGATAAATTTGGACAGAGCATGAAATTCTAAGACCAAATACGCTAAAAAAGTATGATACTATATTTTGAAATTTTCGAGAAAATCGCTATTAAAGTATTAAAACAAAAATCGAATAAAAATCAAGTAGCCATGAAACAATGAGTTAGCTCTAAAATTATGACAGTTCTTCATAGTTTGTTTATCTGTTTTTGTTGTGTGCTTCTAATTAAATAAATAATGATACAATATTTGAGTGAAAAAGGACCAATTGAAATTTTAGTATTGAGGGGATCTGGTAACCTTACGATTTTCTCGAAAATTTCAAAATACAGTATGATACTTTTTTTAGAGTATTTGGTCTTAGAATTTCATGCTGTGTCCAAATTCATCATAAAAATTGAGGGTTTCCATTTAAAAAAAGTATCGCTAACGTCATAACTCAAAAACAAAAGACAATCTAAAAGTGACAGTTACAGTAAAATATGTATTTTTTAAAATAAAAATTGACGTGTTCGAAGATTTCTTTCAAAAACATTTGATAAAAGTTCTATTTCGATAGTTCCAGACTTTACACTCGCACTGTATATATATTAATGAAATAAAACACATATTAAAAATAAAATGTCTTTTATTTTAATCTTTAATAATTACATGTATAAGTTTATTACCTAACCTAATTTCTATCTTTATGGGATTTAAATCTAGAGGCAGTGTTGGTTCAGGAAGTGTAAAACTATATGTTGCTTGAAACGAAGGAGGTGGTGACGAGGGTGGTGGTGGTGGTGACACCTGTTCCAGTTCAGATTGCTGTAGTGGTGCGCATCCCTCAAAATTTTGTGTTGGGCTTACCCACCCCTGAATGTTGGCGCAATTTATACAGCTGCAGCCCTCCACCTTTGACCAGGAGTGTGGTTGTCCCATTGGAGGAGGTGGAGAAGGAGTATTTTCTTCAGTCTCACTCCAGGATATAACCTCCTCCTCCTCTTCCTGGCTCCACGACTCGTCAGCCCATGAGTCAAAACCCCAACTATGATTTGAGAAGCAGTCTTCAGTCATTGTTATCGTAAAACTAATGTTTCTATGATTAGTATTCTTATATATAATATTTTCCCCTACCTTACACCGGCTGCAGGAAGTGTTTGCGTAAGCTATAACAGGTCTGGACAAGTCTGAACATGTCTGGACAAGTCTGAACATGTCTGAACAAGTAGACAGCAGACTGCGATTAATGGTTTTGATTATACCACTTGTGCAAAATGTGAACATTTTGTATGGCACATTGAACCCGTGTACCAATATGATGAGAACAAAAATTAATATAATTATACAAGATCTTTAATTGTTTTATATTTGGGCAAGCTGGTAAATCGACAAATTTTACATTATCACTTTGTTCTTCGATCAGCATTTTTTTAAACCATCTTCTTTTATCTAACCCTTTGAGAAATATGGAATCACCGCTTTGTATGATCTCTCCTATGTACAGAGACAATTTTTCGTATGGTATTGTGTCATGCTGATTATTATTGCTCCATTCTAACCCGTGCAAATTAGTTGTAAGCCAAATCACTTGATCTTTTAGAGAATTTGAAAGGTGTTCGTACGGTATCGGTGGTTCTACTATCCGGTGGATTGTAACATTTGTATCACTATCATATACAGCTATTTCTTTGCAAATAAAGTTGCTATTTTTATATTGAAAGCCTTGAATATCTATAAATTTCATCGCTAATGTTGTCGAAAGAACAATCAATCTGCAACTAGTCGAACTAGTATCTAGCTAACTATTTTTATGTCACTGGTAAAAGGATTATATTTCACTTTTCGATCGAATAAAATCAATGCGTAAGCTGAAGTGTTTTTCGGTATATCAGTATTGGTTTCGAATTCAAGTCGAATATCTACAGCACCGCCTTTTAATGACTCATTTTGTCTAGAACAATCTATTACGACTAGCGGAGCTATACTTTTGAATTGTGCGGGCGTAAGAACAGGCTGATTGTCATGCTCATAGTAAGATGATTGAAAACCTGCAAACATTTCATACAATTGCGCATATCGATTGCTGGCAAATTCCAGATTTAAATTATCATAGGGATATCTTTCGGAATTGAGATAAAGTGTAATATTTCTTAAATCGCAAGAATCAAATTGGGCCATATTTTTAACAGTTTTATTTTTTCGGTCTGTTTGGAAGCCTACGATAATGTGACGCGGAGTTTCTACTTGATTAACATTTTTTATTGCCCAAGTGTGTCGTTTTGTCTGTTGTAATGCTGGATACTCGTGTAATTCCCAACTTCTAAAATTGATTTCCAACTGACTACTTTGCTCAATGTATTTTAGTAATTTTAAACGATTTACATCAGCTACCGAAATGTGCGGTACTCTCCAATAGACTTTTGTTAATTCTACTTTAAGTTTTTCATCGACCGTATTAATAACAGCATTTAAATCTTGATTGCTTCTAATAAGTACTAATTCTTGTCGAACGTTTAGTAAAATTTTTCTAAAGTCTTCAAAAACTCCCATCAACATTTCGCAGGGGACAAATATCTGAAAATTACCTTTTGAATCGACCAATCCGTCAATAGATGTTTTGGTAGGTGTCCAACCTGCATTCTCCAAGCGAATACTTTGAGTCGAATTATATGACACGTAGGCTTTCATAGTTGCAGTTATACCAACATTTCTTACACGATCAACCACTACACCATTAAGTTCATATCTAATTTCATCTAGTAGGTGAGATATGCCTAAATTTGTAAATGATCCCGTTGCAGTAGCTTTACTATCTGCATCCTTTAACAATTTACCTTCGAAACATATAACACTCTTGCACGGTAAAGTGTACACATCTTGATGTAAAATAGGTATTCGTATTTCATCGTTATTATTAAATGTTGTAGAAGAATAGGGCTGATGTGTATGTTTCTCCGCATAGACAATCGAGTTATCTTGAAAAGCTGTTTCAGTAACGTTTAGTATTTCAGAAGTCGTCATTTTTATTTGATGTAAAACAAGCGCTCTTAATATTACAGAATATTAAAATTTTTCGAATATTAACAGTAAAATTTAATTTAATAACAGTCCAGATGTTTTTTCTTTTTGATTTCCCCCTCGCCGTCACTTCTAGTAGCAGTTAGCTTCAAACCTAAAGATTTTAGAAACAGTTTATTGGCAGATGTTAATCTATCGACTGCAGGCAGCCTACTGATGTTCGAAACAAACTGATCATCCCTAATATATGTTTGCTGCGGCTGCTGCTGTTGCTGAGAGTTGTATCTAACCACCATTTTGTTTCTTGAGATGCAACCTTACCGTGATGGCTTCTCCGCAGAAATTGACCAATTTACCGTTTTGATCCAGTATTTGTATGACAATGTTATCAATAATTCTCGTATTGATTGGTAGATATATAACGTTAGAGGGATTTTCTACAATCTTAAATCCTGGCGGATCTGTAGGGAAAAATTGATGAACTCTGTGTACAGCATTGCTGTTGTGATAAGTACCAGTTACGATATTGCAATCAATACATATAGTATTAACTTTAAATATATCTACAGGATTATCGGAAATATATCTACCATAAGCTTTCAATTTCTTAGGTTTGAACCCTAATAATTGTCCAATACTATCTTTAGCAGTAAAATCGATTGCTAAGGACGATTTAATTTCACTCCTGAGCGTGTTATTATTAGGCTTAATATGTAGCACAGGTTCTGCTTGGTGCTGCACAATATTTTTTTCTAGTATATCATTAGCACTACCTGCTTGAGGGGAGGGCGACTTTGTTACACCTATACCCAGTTCATGTCTAATATATTGACTTATATCGGCAACTTCATATGAACCGTAAGGTATTTCAATTACAGCCTGTTTACCATCAATATCAGTATAATGAAATTTATTATTATTCGAATCAATATTAGGTATAGTATTATAAGCTTCAAAACTGATTAATCCTATAACGTATTCAGATTACGGATCCAGATGTATGGATGGATACTGAGCTGTGAGAACAGATTCATTTCCAGATAAGGTAAACGTCCAGGACATGTTTAATAGTAGACGGCTTAACCAGAACTGAAACAAAACATCTAGAGACCTTTAATTTTAATTACATTCTGCTCCTTCTCTAAGAATCTTACTGGAAATAAAACAACTTTTATTAAACAATAGGTTTTATTTTTCCTTTTACATCCTTATTCAGTATACATTGCAATTGTTTATTTAAGATAGGTTCTAACAATAGAGACATTTTATCTATTCTATTCTTAAACCTCATCCTGTCGAGTGCACACAACTGCCAGTAATTGTATGGAAGTTCATCGTCCTCCTCTTCTTCTTTCTGACGAATTTCAACAATCGGATCAAAGTGAACCTGCTTGTTGTTTTTACTTCTGGCGATCTTTGTCGTACAACACCAAGTCATGTTTAAACTGGGTTATTAACAAGTTCAGGTCTGGCTGCCGCTCGCTTAATTTCAAACAAGAAAGTTCCTTTGAAATATCTTTTAATTTACAATATATTTCAATATCTCTGTTCAATTTCTCCAGATTTTTAGTAAAGCGGTTGAACTGCATTCGATATTTATAGTATCGTTGCTGCTGCTTCATAATGTCAATGTGTACAATTCAGAATTCCCACACTATAAGTACATCCTCAGACGATGACGTCATCCCCCCCACATCTGCAAGTCTTGACAAGTCTGGACAGGTCTGGACAGGTCTTTTCTCGCAGTAAACTGGTAGGAAGCTAACACATGGCATCGTGCAAAAATTGTAAACATAAATGCCCGCAATTTACAGAATCATAAGTTTGAAATGCCTGGTGATTATATTTAATAGGATGACAGCTGCCATTTTTACCACTTGTCAAATATTTCACAATTTCTATTGGAGGTTTTAAGTCTCCAAAACTGTCAAAGTAAATTGCATCTTTCCCCCGTTTTATGTAAGCCACCCAATGTGTACCAAGATTGGTTTTATCATCCAAATTTACAATACCGCATTCTATATTTCGAACCTGTTTTGGTAAATCATCTCTCATAAAAATGCCGCGAAAGTTAGGAATTTTTAAACGTTTAGCGTATGATTGTAAATCGATATTTGACAAAGCTCGGTTTGGCAGCTGCATTACAAGTTTTTTGTCGTGAACAATCCGTATCCTTTTTTATAAGGTTTTAGATATAAGCCTTTACCTAAAGCTATTGCCTCCATCGTTTTATTATGTCTTTCAGACTCTGCTAATTGTTTTTTTGCCGACTGAGCATCTTTAACCACCTTTGCAATTCCTGCAGCTCCACCGCTAAGAGCTCCTAACGCGCTAAGTCCTGCAAAGATTGGAATCAAGGGTAACATTCCACCTGTTTTTGGCACACGTATTACTCGAGGAGTTTTAATAATCTTGTTTCTCTTTATTTTATTAATTGTCTTAACAGCAATATTTGTAGCATCGCTTAAGTCTCGCAGCAGTCCTCCTCCTCCTCCTAATTCAGTTCGTGCTTTTTTCACTACCTGATTGAAAGTAAGCGTATCTCCAGGTGTTCTCTTTCTCTTTTTACCAGTTTTATTTTTAGCAAAGATTGGAATGAAGGGTAACATTCCACCTGTTTTTGGCACACGTATTACTCGAGGAGTTTTAATAATCTTGTTTCTCTTTATTTTATTAATTGTCTTAACAGCAATATTTGTAGCATCGCTTAAGTCTCGCAGCAGTCCTCCTCCTCCTCCTAATTCAGTTCGTGCTTTTTTCACTACCTGATTGAAAGTAAGCGTATCTCCAGGTGTTCTCTTTCTCTTTTTACCAGTTTTATTTTTAGCTCCCAACCCCATTTTTACTTTTGCCGTCATAGCTGTAGCTACTCCTGCAGCCGAGACACGTTCACCTAAGCTAGCGTCTGAAGCTCTAATACGTTCAATAGCATTTTTAGCTAAAATTCTG
Source organism: Agriotes lineatus (assembly GCA_940337035.1). Taxonomy (NCBI): domain Eukaryota; kingdom Metazoa; phylum Arthropoda; class Insecta; order Coleoptera; family Elateridae; genus Agriotes; species Agriotes lineatus. The sequence goes on along the minus strand of OW679202.1, from coordinate 107,592,466 downwards.
TCAGCTTTATGTCGTTCCTCCATATTATCAGAATGTTTTGCATAAGCCAAATCGTGCTCACGACACGCTTGATCTAATTTGTTAATTCCTCGCGCAATTCTTTTCTCAAGTTTTGTGCCAGGCCCGCAATATTGATATCCTGGTATGTGCAATTCGAACGGCAATTTATTAATGAGCGTATTGAGTACACCAGCACCTCGTCGGCGATGGACTGATTTGTTGTTTCGACCTCGAACCATTATATAGAACTGAGAACTGATCGATTAGGATCTTAATATATATATAGATATGCGTACCAGTTTTAGTATGAGTTTCCAAGTAGACGTCATGAGGGTAGTTAAACTAAAAAATAGTTTGCCAATAAAAAATCATGATAATCATACTGCATCTCTAAGCAGGAGACACGGACCGTTGTTACCTTCCACGATACGATGTCTTATTCTAGGCCCATCGAATTGCGGTAAAACAAACATCATTATATCGCTAATAAAAGATGTTAATGGAGTACGATTTGAAAATATTTATATATATTCAAAATCGCTGTTTCAAGCAAAGTTTGAATATCTAAGTATGTTGTTTCAATTAATTCCTGAGGTTGGCTACTATACATACAGCGATGGTGTGAACATTGTACCACCCGACCAAGCTAAATCTAACAGCATTTTTATTTTTGATGACATTGCTTGCGACAAACAGGACGTTATGAGAGAATATTTTAGCATGGGTCGACATAAAAATATAGACTGTTTCTATCTTTGTCAAACATATGCATGCATTCCTAAACATCTTATTCGCGATAATGCTAACATGCTGGTGCTGTTTAAGCAGGACGATATGAATTTACAGAAGGTCTACCGAGATCATGTTAATACCGACATGACTTACGAACAATTTAAAGAAATGTGCGCATATTGCTGGAATAGTCATAAACACGGATTTTTGGTAATAGACAAAGATAGTGATTTAAATAATGGGCGCTATCGTTATGAATTTGATTCGTATATATACATTTAACAATTCTGATGTCTATTATTTGATAGAAAGCTGTTGACGTGTGAACTAGTTTGAATCTGTCAGTCTGTCTAACTGGCTGTTTACCTGTTTACCTGTCTAGCTGTCTATCTGTCTACCTATCTAGCTGTCTACCTGTCTAGCTGTCTACCTGTCTAGCTGTCTACCTGTCTAGCTGTCTAGCTGTCTAGCTGTCTACCTGTCTAGCTGTCTACCTGTCTACCTGTCTACCTGTCTAGCTGTCTACCTGTCTACCTGTCTACCTGTCTAGCTGTCTACCTGTCTACCTGTCTATCTGTCTACCTGTCTAGCTGTCTACCTGTCTAGCTGTCTAGCTGTCTACCCGTCTACCGCTTACATACTTGCGCCGATAATGAAATCGAATGTAGCGACAGAACTTATTAAAACTAAAAATATTATAAGACAGAAAGTTCGAGCTCTTAAGGAGGGTAAGTTGGTGGAACAACAGCTCCTCGGTAAATTTTTTAAACCTGTTACCGAACAAATGCAAAGTGTTGCAAAAGTGATAAATAAAAAAGAGAATCTCCCATCTTCAAAACTAGAATTATTTACACCAAAACCTGTTGATGAAGTATTGTGCGAAACCGCCGAAGATGATTCTAATACGACTATAGCAAACAAATTTCAACTGTCTACCAACATAGAACCGCAAGCTATAAGTTCTTTCTTAGAACAGTATGATAAACTTCCTAGGAAATATGTAAGCAATTATCTTATAGAAAGACCAAATCTAGGGAGGTATGGAATTAGATATGATTTTGACAAAAACCAATTTTATTTTGGTGGAGATGAGCTAGATATAAAGGGTTCTGATATAATTGTAAAAAATGTTCGCTATGAAGGTACGCCTGGTTTGTACGAATTACTATTTAAAAACGATCCTCAAATAACTCCAACGTCGACAGATAGAGCAAATTATAATGATATCATAAACAGAACAGGTGCGGCGCATAGAAATTTTGATAAAAATGTGCAGAAGGTAGGTTTCAACCAAACGAAATACAAGAAATTTATAAAATCTAACCTATCATCATCACCCTCGTCTTCATCAGTGCCATTAAGAGCTAAAAAGCGTTCTGGTAAAGGTATGCAGCAAATGTATAAACAAGTTAGCAATAAACCGATGGATTATGTTTACTGGGATGATCCGAACGAGTTAGTCAATCGATTAAAGTTACTGTATGCCTCTCAAGCATCCGGTCACACAAATCATAGAAATGAAATTGTTAGTATAATAGAAGAGTTAAAAGAGGCGGGAATCATTGAATAAAGTCAGTTCGACAATGTCGAGAGATAAGTTCGGTCGTCACATTCAGCACAAAAATCTATACTTTTACGATAACTGTGAATATTTTAATCTTCAGCATAAACGATTAGTCAATCTTGCGCAATCTCTATTGGAAGAGGATTCTGTCAACAAGACCCTCCTTAACAAAGAACTTAATAAGATTATTTATCGACTTTCCAAACACGAAAACTCTGCTAGTACAAATATAGAAATAGCAAATGAAATTATTGCAGACATTCAAGCTGAAATTGATCAACTCTACTTTTCTCTAAAACTAACTAAACCTCCGCCTAAACCTTCAGTTAGTGAAACTGTCTCATTTAGAGAGGTTCAAAATGACCCGGAAGAAAATAAACAGTTCGATTAAGGCTCAAATAGTAGATGAGTTGCATAAGCCTGCACGAATAAATTTTCGAAGGCGTCGTGTAATAGTAAAAGGATTGGATGATCTTCATCAGGCTGATTTAGTAGAAATGATACCATACTCTAAAGTAAATAAAGGTTATCGATATATTTTAGTAATTATAGATGTATTTTCAAAATATGTTTGGTTAGAGCCTATAAAAACCAAAACCTCTAAGGAAGTTACTAGTGCAACTGAAAAAATACTATCTGAAAGCGGTAGAATTCCGAAGAACTTGCAGACAGATCAGGGTAAAGAGTTTTTCAATAAAGGTTTTCAAACACTAATGAATAAATATAAAATTAACCATTTCTCAACATTTAGTTCAAAAAAAGCGTGTGTCGTTGAAAGAGTAAATCGTACACTTAAATCTATTATGTGGAAGATGTTTAGTTTGCAAGGTTCATACAAATGGCTTTCTCTATTATCTCAAGTCAGTCACATCTACAATCACAAAAAACATAGTACAATTGGTAAAAGACCGGTTGATGTGAATAAGAGTAATGAGAAGGAAATTCTCAATCAAGCCTATAATCATATAAAAATGACAGATTTAAGTAATGTAAAATTTAAGGTTGGCGATCCTGTGCGAATTAGCAAATATCGAACAATATTCGATAAAGGATATACGCCCAACTGGACTAATGAAATATTCACAATCGATCAAGTTAAATTAACTAATCCTATTACCTATCTACTAAAAGATGCTTCCCATCGGTCTATTCAAGGATGTTTCTACGATCTTGAGCTTCAAAAAGTTAAATATCCAGACATACATCTCGTTGAACGTGTAATAAAACGAAAACGTAACAAAGTATTTGTAAAATGGCTTGGATTTTCAAATCAGCACAATAGCTGGATTGATGCTAAAAATATTGTCTAAATTACCACGTTGTGATGACTCATCACTTAATTTTCATCGGTGCTATATAAACCTGATGTGCTGTAGTATTTTTATCATTCTCCTGCACACTTTCCTTCCAAAAACATGGCAGATTTCAACCAGAAACTTTGCAACTTAAATGAGGTTAAAGAGTGGGGAAATGTACGAGATTTGAAGATTGACGAAAAATATCTAATAATAAATGTGTATCGATGTCCGACTAAATACGGCAATAAAGTGGCGGTGGAATTGGACAACTTCAGATTCATTCTACCAGCACGTTACGATTGCCTAACAGATGCTGACTTGCAACAATTAGGAAAACGTCGCTACAATATCATCTCGGGTGGCAAGTGTGGGAGCAGCACGAAACTTGTCTTCGAGGAAATCGTTCAGACAGAGATGACATCCGTAGCACAATAATTAGCTGATATGTATTTATAATAATTTTTATACATGTATGTTTTAGGTAAATAAATACAAATATATTTACATTGTTGTTTTATTACACCATTGTGCCCGATTACAGGAACATGCCAGGTTGGCCGAGTGGTCTAAGGCGCCAGATTTAAGCTCTGGTTCCCTAAGGGAAGCGTGGGTTCGAACCCCACACCTGGTAATTCTTTTTTGTTTGTCTAACAAACATCAGTACTTGACAAATTTATTTCAAGATCATTTTTGCAGATCAGCACATTTTAATCTCTAGACTCATCAATTCATTGTTCTCGAATTTCGTGCTGATTTTAAAACAAGGGATGCCATTGTTCAATAACATCCTGCAAGAATAGGCATGTCTGTCAAACGATGACTCACATCCGGTCGAGCCTGAGAAAATTTTTCATTGTTCTATTTACTGATAACATCCTGCATGAATAGACATGTCTGCATCCCAGACGCTCGAGCGTGGGAAAATTTCAAAAACTACACTTTTAACCCAAAAAATTCCCGGAAGTGGCACGTGACCTAGGTGAGGCCCGTGACCTCGCCCGTGACCTTCGACTAGACTTAGCCAAGTTTCAAACCAGAGGCCAATGACCGGGGCCCGTGACCTTGACCCCGGCTAGACCCGTGACCTTCGACTAGACTTAGCCAAGTTTCAAACCAGAGGCCGCCACGTGACACTTAGCCAAGTTCCAAACCACCGGAAGTGCGCCAGAACCCGTGTAGGTACTCTACTATTGATTAGTTTTTGAATAAACTAAAATTTATTTACAGTCTTTTCTGTTTTTCAGATTTCAAAATCTTCGAGTATGACCGGTTGTTCAGCCTCGAATTAGTACTATTAAACGTATAGACATTAACGTATTTTTATTTTCTGAGAAGTAACTAATTTTTTGAATTTGTTATTTTTGTGATGTGATTCAATATGGCTGACAAGCATGCTCGTATTATAGAAGTGCTTTAGTCTAATACGTAATAAAGCGCATTTCCTTAGAAAAGTTCGACCAAAACCCAATAACAAGAAAGTTACAGCAAGTTAAAGTTAAATCAATTAATGAGCATTATATAAGCTGTATAGTAATTTACGTTTTAAATTGAAATTAGGGATATTTGACAGTTAAGTAATCATTTTGCCCTCTACTAGTTACCCTTTCAGCAGCTTCCGTACGTTATGAATTACCCTGTATATGCTGGGCTTGTACATATATCATCCGCTTTATATTCAATTGTAGGATATGTTGCCTACCCTCTACTTCTCCAGTAGCTGTTTATGTTGAAAACGTTAGTGCTACTGAGAATCTGCTTAAGGAAAATTGGAATATAGCTTATAGAGATTCAGCAGAAATTAGACAACATCTTATACTAACAGTTGGTGTGAGAAAGCTTTTCACGTTTCGCTTTCCTACAAATTAAATTAGGAATGTGGTAAGCACATGTTTCAATCGGTACGGTGCTATCTCCGCCGCAAAATCTATTTGGTCTCAACATGATGCTACACCAAGACACCAGTGTCCACCAGAAGTTAATTATAGTCATCAGGTGGCAATAAGATTCAGTGATTGCACCAGGTGATCTACACTCCTCTACCAGAGCGAAGTGGAAGGGCCCGGGCAGTTTCAGCTTTTATACTTTCTTTACCTGTCTTTTTCAGATTTGAAGCGAGCACCAACCGGGAGCAGCCTTGAGCCCTGGAAGGCTTAAGGTGCGACAGCTAGTCTGCCAGCCTCGCTTAATCCTGCTGAACGAAAAACCGCTAGTCCAGCACCTCCGGCGACCATATGAGTTGTTTCATCTAGCTTGCGTTAGTGGAACTGTCCAGAATCTAACCTAACCTGACCTGGCCTAAACCTCCATCATATATTACTGATAATTCTATCGTCATAAACTCAAGCGCCTCGGAGTAAGCCCATGTCTCGTTTGGACATTTTCCTGCACAGTGGAACTGCATTTTATCTCATTATTCTAGAACTAAGATCAATCCCGATAACACTGTCTTGTTAGACACTTCTCACAATAGCCGTCCTCTGAATCCGCCACCAACCGTGGACTGATTCAAGCTTATCAATGCTTTATGCTATTCAGATTAGTATTCCGAGGGCTGCACGTCGCTGGAAAACGCCACTTGAAATAATATCCTCATAGCAGTTGCCAGCCCGAGCCTCGCCGCAAGCGTTGCTACGTATAAAACAGAGCCCGGCGCTTTCACATTAACCCAGAAATTACATCACCGAGAGCGCGACCAGGAGGTGGCATCTTACTTACCTCGTAGCAAATACTCGGCGGGTGTTGCAGCGCAAGCCACCAAGCCCGTACAAAAAGGCACCGAAACCGCTAGAGTCTGCAGTCTTCTGCGGGCTCGTCCTTCAGGTCGCTGGGCTTTTCGTCAGCAAAAAAGGCACCACTAGAACAACTGCCGCCCAGTTTATGTTAGGGTGAAGACCTTCACTCAACATTACCCATTCTTCTCTCAAAACATCCAAATTCGAACCCTTTAAGGTAAAATTTAGCCGTCATTAACCATATGATTACAGTCTTCCATGAGAGTGGGAACAGCTCATATGGCGGCTGTTACAGGAATCTGTTAACGACGCACTTTGGGTTGCAGCACCGTTAGGCCTTCTTATCTACAGGAAGTTGTATCCCCAGGCCCAGGAAAAGTATTTTTTGTTTTGTTATTTGTAATATATTTGGTTTATATGACAGACTTTATTTATTTTGTATATTATATTAAAGAATAAACATTATTTATACAATTGGCTCGCTTTTATCACTTCAGATCTTTATAGACCTTGGCTCTGGGATACGTTGTGGCTTTATAATCAGTAATTAAAATAAAATTACCCTGACGTATAAGTCAGGACATTACAAACTAGTAAGTTGGTGGATGCCATATTTGTTAACCGAAGAAGTAAAACAAGCCCGGGTAGACTGGTGCAGATTTATGTTAGAAAAAATCGATGCAGAATCTTCAAAGTCACATGACGACCTTTCAGAAACGAAGTTCTCTGCCTACTTCAAGAAGTGGATATTTTTGTGAACGCCCGTATTGTTCTTATAACTAGCAATTAACAGAACAGCCGCTCTAAGGAAAAAAATTAAGACAAAACTTACAGCTGCAAAACGTAATAAAAATAATACAGTTTTCCCAGTTGCCTGTTTTTCAACCCCTATTGTTTTCAATGTGACAGATTTGTCAAAGAATGTACGTTTATTATATTCATATTTTTATTTGAAGTGTTATTTTGTAATTTTGTATCAAAAGTTACAATTTTTGTTAACAGAAGAGTATCATAGTATGGAAAGTGGTGAACCACATAGCGTAAGTTTCCTGCTAATCTTCAATTAATCATGTAAAGAGTATTAGGTGCTTTGCAATTACTACAGCTGCAGCTACAAAATACAATTCAACAGTAATTAAGAGCTTAAATTGCAAATAATTGTGTTTTGTTTTTTCTGTTAGTATCTCATAAGAGTGTTTACTTGTAGTTTTAACTCTTATTTTTACTTATGTTTTACTTTATAGCGATAGGTTACACTTTTAGGAAAATAAATTATTTCAGGGACGGTTACGAAAATCCCACAGGACCCGAAAGACAATAGAAACCTTCAACTCCTTATCGACTATCACCGAGGAGCCCAAATCCAACCGAACAACCCCACCAGCGGACTCAATGTCGACTTACGCCAAGCGGGCTTTTGGTAGTTCAATGACGTCACTGGATCCACGACTCTCATGCAACGACAGCAGGGTGTCGTTTAAGTTGCCACCCGTATTAACCCCAAGCGGTAGGCATGAATCACAACAGAAAATCTTTTAGTACTCTACACTATGCTTGCAGCTGCTCGCAAGAAGAGACACACGTCGGTTGTCCTAAAGGGCACATCTCGAGAAATCGTTGTGGCACATGTGGATACGCCTGAGAGAAGTCGTTCAGTGCAGGAAAATTTAATCTTCCAGTTGAAGACCTCTAAACAGCCCTTGTTTCCAACAGTGCTCAGAGAACAGGGAACTCCCACATCACCTTCCATCCTTGTTACTGGGTTCGGGCTGCGCAACCTGGCTTCCTTGCAGAACGCGCTGCAGGACGACGAACATAAGAAGTTGCAGGAGATTTATCACGCGCAAACGCTGCAGGATGATACCTCCAGCACCAGCTCTAGTAAATCCCAGTTCTCCCACGCATCGTCTTCTTCTTCGTCCAGGAATGCAAGTAATACCGAGACGCAAACGCCACCAAACACACTGGTAGAGTCGAGACAGGACCGGATGAAGTATTTGATGGGCTTGCCTGCAGGTGAAGATGAGGCTTCGTATACGGAACTTGAACTTTTGTCCGTCGGTTCTGAAGACAAAGATGAGTTCAAAGGCACAACTGAGGCGATGCGGCGGGCACAGCAATACCTGAGGGTTCATAAGGTGTTCGAGTTTTTTCAGTTTATCGCAGCTCATCTGCTAAGCGCACTTCCAGGTGAGATATCTACCCGTTGCATAACTGTGCAGCAGCTACCTAGATCACAGGAGAGATATTAAAAACACCAAACCTTCCCCATGTATCATGATACATGGGGAAGGTTTGGTGTTTTTAATATCTCTCCTGTGATATACAACCCCATTTCGAGTTACCAATGGATCCTTTTGTTGAACCTACCTAGATTTTTGTGTAAACCTGGCTTAATGCATTTAATGTTCAGCTAAGGCAATGTTAAGTGAGTAAATTGGATACGGAATAGGAGAAGGTAGATTCGTGGGAGATTGATCGATCTTCACTGTTGGAATCAAACACGCAAGTCATAGACCCATAAACGGGGTGCCCAACTTAAATATACGCAGATTTAAGCAGATAAGAATGCAACACACATTACATCTAGACTGTAATCGCCATTGAAATGTAATGTGTGTTGCATACTCACCTGCTTAAAGCTGCGTACATTTAATATATTAACTATTTTTCGTTTTCCTTGTAACTTCAGACACATATGGAGTGAACAAAATGTCTTCACCGAACTTGATCTTGCGCTAGCGTTCTCATTTCTGCAATTGATGTACTACTTTCTTGGAGTATGGTCCTGCGGTAGGAATTTTTCAGCCTGGCTATTTTTCGACGCCAGTGGGGGTTCCATTCTAGCATTCTTTGACAGACTTCATCTTTACTTATACTTAATATCTATCCGCTCCACCCAAATTTTCTTTTTATAACCTCTTTTTCTATTTGGATTTAGCCTGCTGTCTTCCAAAGCTCTACATTTGGCCACCGGATCTTCAATATATGTCTTCAACAGCGGTTTACAAAGCTTTGTAGTTTTCTAAGCTGTTCTTTCTTTCAATTATTACGACATCTAATATTTTTGGGTTTTCTTGCGTTACTGTGAATTTATTCAGTTTTTGGTTTGTTTACTGATATCGCAATTTTCATCGCTTTTTCTTTAAGGCCGTTAACTTACCGTGCGTGTGTGAGAAGAAGCATATGTCGTCAGTATAGGCAAAGTCTCTTAGGAATGTTGTGAAGCTTTATCTAATTCCTCTGTTACTGTTCTTTGTGTTCTGTTAAACTTTATCCATCATCATAGTGAACAGTAATGTTGACAATAAACATCCTTGTCTGATTCTAGCTATGTATTTGAAAGTCTCAGACATGGCTGCCTTATGTAATACCTTCTCCGAGTTTGGCGGTCTTTCATATATGATTAACCTATTTTATGTAGCTCTAGCCAAATGCATTCTCTATTAATGCCATCAAAGGCCTTCTCAAAATCTATGAAGAGGAAGCCTTCTTTCCAATCTTGTAGGTATCACAAATCACTAAGCTTTTATAGGTAGTACCTTACGCATATGTCAGCTTTTTTCATAAGGTCTCTAAATCGAGTTAGCTACGCTAACACAGGTAGGGAAACCCAAGTTGACAAGTTCAAAAAGCGAGTTTGTCAATGTCAAATTTATAGTATTATGGTAAGTGCAGCGTAAATAAATCAAACATGTAGAGACACTCACTGTCGGTTCCTTTGATGTCAAAATACTGATTTGGATGACCATGAACGGCTCCTGGGGGGTACTTTCCGATGGTACTAACAGATGGCGCCACTACTTTATCCCATATGATTTGTAGCAGAGCTAATAACTGGCTCTGATTAAGACCACTAAATCACGTTAGCTACGCTAACACAGGTAGGGAAACTCGGCGTTATTTATGTCAAACCAAACTCGTTTTTGTCAGTGGCGTACCCAATGAGTTTATAGGTTATAATAGAAATAAATTGAAGTTTGTGTAACGTGAACGCAATAAATAAATATTACGTAACAAATTATTTGTAAACGTTTTCCAGCTTAAAAAGTTAATTTTCACAAATATAAAGCTTTAGCGAATATTGTGTACCGCTCGCCGCATTCCAACACTTCGACATCTCACATACACGTAAATGATGCCTGTCGTCTAGTGATCTATTTATTTCTTTCAACCACTTCTGCCGTTTTATGCTATTTCTTGGTCCTTAATTTGCAATAAGTAATTCATTAAAAAGTATTGCTAAATTTTGCAGTTTAAATTACCTTCAGGAACTTGAAACACCGTATACCCTTTTATGCTGTTGTTCAAGCAACCTTTAACGTAGCAAATGAAAACCATAATGATATTAAATATAAATACGTTTTGACAAAATTCGTCGAGAAAACTAGGGAATCCGAGATTACAATCATCTTTTTAGGTTATAATTTAGAAAAGTGATTTGTCATCGTTCAGATCTTCAAGTTTCAGGCTCAGCAGATGACGTAAACCTTTTATCTACTCCTACTGTACAATGACCATTAATTATGATTCATAATTCACAGTTTGCAGCCAATCATAAAATTCTATTTTCATTATTCAATAGTTTGCAAGTTGCAACCAATCAGAAAATTCAATTTCATTATTCAATAGGTTGTAGCAATCATAGAATTCATTCTATTAATCAATGACTTTTGAAGTTAACAGCTGTCAAAATTCGGAACTATGAACACAAGTCTCCTATTGCAAAGGAGTAGATAAAATATCGTATTATATTCGTGATTATGGCCATTATTCACTCAGATGACTTGCGCCACAAGCCGAAGGCGCGTGGCGCAAATGTCATCTTCGTGAATAATGGCTGTCACAATCGCTCATATAATAATATACTATTATCTACTCCTACTGCACAATGGCCATGAATTATGATTCATAATTCACGGTAGCAGCCAATCATAAAATTCTATTTTCATTATTCAATAGTTTGCAATTGCAACCAATCAGAAAATTCTATTTTCATTATTCAATAGGTGTAGCCAATCACAAAATTCATTCTTATTATTAAATGACTTTATCTACTCCTACTGTACAATAGCCATTAATTATGATTCATACTTCACGGTTTGCAGCCAATCATAAAATTCTATTTTCATTATTCAATAGTTTGCAAATTGCAACCAATCAGAAAATTCTATTTTCATTATTCAATAGGTTGTAGCCAATCACAAAATTCATTCTTATTATTAAATGACTTTTGAAGTTAACAGCTGTCACAAATGTCATAATTCTGAAATATGAACACAAGGCTCCTATTGCATAGGAGTAGATAAAATATCGTATTATATTCGCGATTATGGCCATTATTCACTCAGATGACTTGCGCCACGCGCCTTCGGCTTGTGGCGCAAATGTCATCTTCGTGAATAATGGCTGTCATAATCGCTCATATAATAATATACTATTATGCCCTTACTAGTAGCGCCTATGTAAATTTGACATTGACAAACTCGTTTTTTGAACTTGTCAAATGGTGTTTTCCTACCTGTGTTAGCGTAGCTAACGTGATGTGACCTTAGCTCTGATTGGTAGAATTTTGTGCTGCCACCTGATAGTCAAGCTTAGAAATACCCCCCGAGTTACTCTCCCAGGCACTCTTAGACAAGTTTCAACATTTGTAATAAGTGTCTCTACTTGTTTGATATATGTACGCTGGTAAGTGCATAAATAACAATTTTTTATTATTAATTTACCCTTCGGAATGCAAGGGCATAATCCTTTCTTTAGGTTAGAAGTTAAACAGATGATCGTTTTCAGTGGTAATAAAAACTGATTGTGCATGTTACTGAAAAACCGAGTTTGGTTTGACATAAAGAACTCTACACCCGTATGCATAGTCGTTCGCCAGCGACTCGCCGGAGTTTCGTTATGAATAGTATGTTGGCGACACTGTACGTCTATGTCAAATTCGAGGTTAGCAGGTTAGATTTTGTGTCAGTTTCTGTCCAAACTGAAGGAAAACCTAACCTGATAACCTCGAATTTGACATAGACGTACAGTGCCGCCAACATACTATTCATAACGAAACTTCGGCGAGTCGCCGGCGAGCCACTGGCGAACGGCATACGGGAGTGAGTTTTCCTACCTGTGTTAGCGAAGCTAACGTGATGTAGTAACCTTATTTTTTTAACGTTTATAGCGCCTCTGGTGTTTGGAAGCGCAAAAAATGCACAAAATTGTTTCTTATACTTAATGCTATGATCAAACTCAAAATCAGTACCCGATGAAGATACAGATTTTGAATTTGCTGGTGATATGGAATAATTCATAAATAATCATTACAAAATACAAGCAATTATAAATAATACATGAATATTGAGAAGTTTATTAATGTATATAGGTTGTATATTCATATGAAATCACACTTTTAAAAGTTAAATGTTACAAGTTAAGTAATACTATCGTGCAAAAGTCGTCTTGCTTTCCATCTCTGGGGCTGATGAATATAGTAAAACGGTAAAACATTTTGAATGAATACGCCGTGGAGTTTGCATATGATTGGCAGATCTACGCTGATGATTAGGTGATGCAGATTCTCCATAAATACCTTGTAACAGCGATACTTGGTCTTTTGGCAATAAATCCAAACACAATTAGAAACAAGTAGATAAAAATATAAGGTAACTTACATTATGCGAATGGTATAGGTACTCCACAACACGACCTTCTCTTCAAATTTAACGCCCCTTACATACGCCCTATGTACATAATAAAAAAAAGTCAGCAAGAACTCTTAAACGCAAACGAAGTTACAGCCAAAATGTCAAAAACGTTTTAGACTAATGATGACGTTTATCAGACCTGAGTTCCGTTAAAAGTGACAGCTTTTAAATCGCGCAGGCGTCGCAGAAACAAATCGCTGCTGCTGACATCTGTGGACTAGAAGCGAAAGGCGTGAGGAACGACTGTACTTTCTAATGTCACTAAAAGAGCGCATGAATACTTCAATAGAGTTTGTTAGTGAGACTTTTATACATAATGCCCATTTTATCGTATAATAACTAGTTAGACAACACATTTAACATTCGCATGATTTTCACATACAACTCTAGCTTTTGTTTGTTATGGACAAGGTATTAATTGAAAATTACGACCAGAAAGGAAAAGTTGAATCAGGTGTTTTGTTTATTCGGGGAGGTACGCGCTCAACGCAATAATTCCCCGAGGAAAATATGCGGATATGAGATCACCTGTGCAAGTCTGGATGCAAGACTTGGTCAGCAATTTAAAAAGTGTGTGGGTAACACCTTTGCTAACCTAAAATTCCACTGCTCGCTATGGTACGCCTGGGGAATTTGGTAAACCTACATGGGCGTACTCGCCCATAGTGTCGAATCTCGTATGTGCCACTACAAGTGGCGTAAAAATTTAAATCACCCTAACAAAGATCTACGCATGGAGAGTGAAACCATCCATTATCCAAGTTTATGAATTTATTTAAAAAATTAAGAGTTATCTGTAAAATTCACGAGTTTCTTAAATGTGTTACACTGTAATCTTATCTATTATGGTTGAGAATATTTCAGAAATGCAAAATGTTTATATGTACTGAAATTAATAATACAACATTTATAAAACTTGTCATAGTTTTCCTTTTTATATTCTAAAATAAGGAAAATGTTAATTTTTTTCGGTTTTTTACTGAATTCAGCATTTATTTTATAAAGAAAGTTGATGCCTAGAAGTTCAAATTTTTACGTTACTTATCTAACATTCATCCATGAATTTTTCTTTCAGAAGATCCAATTGAATTCATTCTTTTGCTGTTGGACCGATGTCTTCTGTATCGATCAGGTCTCCTTCAGCCACCACTCCTATACGGTCCTAAACACTTAGGTAATAAAATTTGATTAATTCACTACAGTACGAGTCGGTCATTTGCTACAATTCCAGAAGCACTCTTCAATTTACTGGACAAAATGCGCACGGGCTACATAGACTACGAACAGTATAATACAGGTAAACGTTGTAGAAATTCAAATGCGTAAAACCTCTAATTTAAAATTTCCTACTTTTAGGTATGCGAACGTTGGGAATTTGTTCCTTTAACGAAAAACCGCACACCACCCCCGACGGCATGATTGCAAAGGACGACTTTATTGATGCCGCGTAAGTAATTGCTGTTGGTTTTCTATTTATCAAGGAGATTTTCCATATTCAACAGACACGAAAGCTTGGGGCACCTGCTAGACGACATGATTAGGAGGCATTGGCTGAACACAACTCCTCTGGCAGTGCCTGCGCCGCCCCCAACCCCCCAGATTTCATCATCACAATCGTGCTGTAGCGCCGAATGCCGCGGCGTCTCCAAGACGGGTCTTTTCTTAGATTGTACCTTTCGCATTTAGATCATTTTTTTATTTCTTTATTTTATGTTTTAGTTTGTAATAAAATTATGATAACTCTGTAAGTTTAGATTTTAATTTCATAAGTATAAGAGCAAATGAGAATTTTGTAATAGATAAAAAATGGAACTCTTTGCAACTTCAACCAAGCTGTTAGGTTAGTTTAAAAATTGGCTCTCGCCACTGCTTTTTTGTGCATGTGAAGGATATATTGAGGTGACCGCTGCACTTACTGCGGGCTCAAGTTGGCTGGCGACAGTCTGTTAGCCCAAGTTGTTGTCAGTTCGACATTCTGCATTCCATTATGTTTAAAGTACCGCCATTTATATTAATAATCGAATTTTTCAATTTAATTTTTCAACCCCAGTAATCATGTTACTATAATTCTAAATTTGTTTGTTTGCGAATAAATATTTTTTTTTAAATGTAAAATTTTCCCAAAAATTTTAATCGTCTACAAAATAACCTAAATGTAAGTATACAGGTTTATGGATTAATATCTGTTCGCTAATCTAATTTTCTTTTTCAGACATGTAATATTTTTAATTATAACATTTTATATAATTGATGAGCTACCACAAGTAGTAATACGATACTTTATCTACACCTATACAATAGGAGTTTTGTGTTCATATTTCCGAATTAAGACATTTGTGACAACTGTCAACTTCAAAAGTCATTCGATAATACGAATGCATTTTGTGATTGGCTGCAAACTAGTAAATTATGAAAATAGAATTTTATGATTGGCTGAAAACCGTGAATTATGAAAATACAATTTTATGATTGGTTGAAAGCAGTGTATTATGAATTCATAATTCACTACTGCAAATTATGACCGTTATTACTATTTAAAAATGTCTTTATAATGTGAAGATAATTTAATAGGAGTGGATAAAATATATTACCACTTTATGATTTTTATTTAGTCATTCATTAATAAAAATCCTCCATAAATATAAATTTATTGGTAAAATTTTTGACTTAATAAAAATTTTCTAAATTACATCATCTCAATTATTGAAGTCAATTATTATAACAATTTTTTTATAGTATATAGTGTGTTTCACTTTTCACTATCACACTCCTGTATTTTTCTTATTTATTTTCTGAACTTTTCTAAATTTTGGTTGGTTATACTACCATTAAAAACAGCAATTTTTACTATTTTTAAATAATTTTACAGTTAACCAGCAAGAAACCGCAATCAAAAATAAATGTAAAAAATTGAAAAATCATAGTAGGCATATTTTGATTGAAAAAAGTTGCGCAGAATCACAGAAATCCAAACTTTTATCGAAAAATTATTATTATTAGTATTACAATTTTATAAAATAAATGTTCCGCTTCTCACTTTCGCACCCCTGTATCTACTTTATTTATTTTCTTAACGATTTCAAATTTTGGTCAATTATACTACTTATTTTTGTGATTCTGTGCAACCCTTTTAGATAACCTGTTTCGTAAGACTAAGCTTACTGTAATTGTTTGTATTATTTTTGATTGCAGTGGGCTACTGGTTGGCCCTAAACCTATTTAAAAAATTTGTAAATGGGTTTAGCGATAGTAACTGCATCGAAAAGTCGAACTGTGCCATCGAGCCTAATTGAAATGGATGCGGTGCGCGCCTCTATTTAAGGAAACGGTTTTATTGTTGATACGTTTCGACTCTTTTGTGAGTCAAATTCGAGCTTATCTGGTTAGGTTTGCAGTCAGTTTTGACACAGACTGACGTACAACCCAACCTGCTAGCCTCGAATTTCACATAAACTTACAGTGCCACCAACATATTATTCATACTTTTGAATATCCACAGTCTATGGACTATTTTAATGAACATATAGTCCATTTACTTGACATCTGCACTGCCAGTGTCAAATTTAAAAAAAAAATTGACTGTACCTCAAAAATAATGTGTTTTTTACTAGACTGTGCAGTAATTTAATTGTTAAAATGTGAAAAATTGCAGGGGTACCAACATAATGTCAGTTTGACAGTGCAGATGTTAAGTAAATGGACTATATCTTATAAAACGTACTACTAACCTGAGTCCCTCACGAAATTTGGTAGTGTAGCAACGGATATTTACAAATTCGTTTTCCAATAAATTAAAACAATGAACATAAATTGGTAGTGTAGCAATGGTTACAACGGCCACGGTTGTTAAATTTTAACCGTCATGGCTGTTATGGAAATACATTTCGATCAAGGAGATAGTACTGATACAGTTATTAACGACATAAGGCCGTTAGTAAGCATCTAACAAACGGGGAATAATTTGTGGCCGAGGCCGCCAGGCCGAGGCTAATGAATATACCCGAGTTAGTATGATGCGATAACGGCCGTATGTCGTTGAATACTTTTCATAACACCTACAAAAATTGAAATTTTAGCGCAATTTAAATGAAAAAGTTAAATAGTATTAGTAAAGGATGTTAGACAACTTGTCTTATAAGAGTCACCTATGGACAGAAATTACGTTTGGCAATACTGAAATGTATTGTTGGTAACACTGTAAGTCTATGTCAAATTCGATGTTAGCAGGTTAGGTTTTACGTCACAGACTGACTCAAAACCTAACCTGCTAACCCCGAATTTGACATAGACTAACAGTGTCGCCAACAATACATTTCAGTATTGCGAGTGTTAAAATGTTACTGTTCTGTTATTGCTTAACGACCTAGACTGTTAAATGTATAACAGCTATGGCTGTTATGGGGAACCTTTCAGTCAGATTGACAGTTCTGTTATTGACAAATAACAAATAGTAATTTACGATACAAGCGCGTAAAGCTAGGTCCCGGGTGGTGTAGCTTGAACAAGCGTCCACGTTCGATCAGCAGAGTTAAACAACGCTCTTTCTGGTCAGAACTTGGATGGGAGTTCCACGGCTGCATCTCTCGGCGCCTCGTGATACGGCTGTCACGGAAATAGTTGGTCCCGGCGGTCATAACAACATCATGACAGTCGTTAGTGGGGTTGGAAGTCCCCATAAATGCACAGCGACGCCTATAATTGGCCTAACGGCTGTTGGCTGGGTGCGATATAAATAAATAAATTTAGTCACGAGTGGAGCAGAGTTAAAACTAGAGTGAGCGAGTGTTTTACGCCCCGCGAGTGACTAAAGATGCTTTACGCATGTGTATCGTACAATATTTTACCTACGATAGAATCTAGAAAACACGATAAATATAAAAAACTATTTTAGATGTATATTAGGATTACTAACAACCGGTCGTAATTTTGCGTGGTTAAAAATTTTAAAACACGTTGCTACTGACGGCTTGCCTAATATTTTATCTCCGATAGAATTAAAAAAACACGATAAATACCGGGTGGCCATAAATATCTGATATCACATTACCTTCGGAATCAACACTGCTTTATTAAAGTGATGAATTCAACTAAACTAAATGTCATTAATGTCATTACAATTAAAATTTCTATCTGTCAAAAATTATTACAGACTGCAATAAGTAATGGAGTTAGAACAGGAGATTTTTATAATCGAGTCGTATTTAAGAAATGGTGTCAATAACCTTGTATTTTATTACATTACATACCAATACTAATTAGAATTGAAATATAATGCTAACCAACATTTATAAGTAGCTAAATCCATGGCTACCGGGATCTCAGATATTTATGGCCACCCGGTATAAAAAATATGTTAGATGTAAATTAGGATTATTAGCAACCGGTCGTAATTTTGCGTGGTTACTGACGACTTGCCTAATGGAATATTTTAAAAAATGTTGTTACTGACGACGTGAACTAATGAAAACATGTTATTAAACAGTCGTTTTACAAACTTAAAACTGTCAACTTAAGTAAATTTTACGCACTATCGTAGATGAAAGTATGTAAATAAAAAAGTTATTTCTAAAAAAGAGCGATTTTGCTAAAGTTTCTGGAAATAATCAATTTAAATACGGCGAAGATTGAATTTGTTTATTTAAAAGTTAGATAACAAATGTTATTCATTTCATAGTTTTAATTTGACAAGGAAACAATTATTTAGAACTTAGCACTTGATGGCACTATTTTGTTCTACATGATCAGATAATAACTGTTATTATGGTTCTTCAGGTGTTTCATCAATTTAGGCAGTCAAATTGTACGTAACTACAAGGAGACAACTGCGTCAACAGTTACATTAAAAATAATTATAAAACGGATTGTTGCCAGGGCCGCCATAGTAGTTTTAATATACCCTACTACAATTAGTAATTCTAATAGAAACAACAAAAATATATTAGACTTACAGTTGTACATTGTGACGTCATTTAAAGTGAGTTGCTGATGTTGTATTATGCCACTTGAACCGTCTCAGGTACTTACTCTTAAATGATTTTTTAATTTACGTCTCAGAAGACAATTATTACACCTAGCCACCAATGTTGCTAATGATACATCAAACAAATACGTATGTGTATAATTTAGTTTTTCGGGTGTTATTCATTTATATATAAATCGTAGTTTCAGCAATATACCACATAGTTTTAGTGAGTTTGAAGAAACATGGCGTGCAAACCATTTCTATTACTCCTTGCTTGTGCTTACCTTGTAGGGGGTGCAAAACTTCGTAAGTATATTTAAGATCACCGAGACAAAATTGTGTTAATAGTAGCTTCAAATTCTGATTCCAGCTTCAACATTTAAAATTTGTAAGCGCACAGATCCAAATATTAACGAATGTTTTCGGGATGCGGTGCAAAATGCGTTGCCACAATTAAAAGATGGTAAGTTAAGTTTAATTTAATACTTTCATTAGCAAAATGAGTTATTTAGGAAATAATAAGGGGTTGGTATTATCTCGTGTTGATGCAATACCGTGGCTTAAAACTGTTTATTTACTAGCAGCATAATATTGTACATTTTCGTCTTAGAAACAAAATTTGAAAAGCTACTCATAACTCCCAAGGGACTTGTCAAATTATTTCTCCCTCAAACTCATGGTAACCATGCAACTACAAATAACGTTTTAGCAACCATACAATGAGGCAATCCTTGATATTACCAGCGTACACATATCAAACAAGTAGAGACACTCACTGTCGGTTCCTTTAATGTAAAAATATCGATTTTGATGACCTTGAACGGCTCTTGGGGGGTACTTTCCGATAGTACTAACAGATGGCGCCTCTGATTGGTAGAACTTTGTGCTGCCATCTGATAGGCAAGCTTAGAAATACCCCCCGAGTTACTGTACCAGGCACTCTAGACAGGATTCAACATTTGGCATGAGTGTCTCTACTTGTTTGATATGTGTACGCTGATATTACTTACATATTCTAATTTTAAATATGACATATGACACAATGCCATTTTGAAATTGTATACTAATATGCTTCTTCTTCTTTTTCTTCATCGTTTTTAGGCCTTAGGGCCTGAGATCGCATAAAAAAGTAATAATTGATCACTCGTACAAGAACGTTAAGAATATTAAAAGAACATTCTAAGTCGTTAGACGTTAATATATCCATAGAAAGATACATATTAAATTGTTAGAAGGTTGAGATACAATTGTGTTTTATGTTTATTATACCAAATTGTATAAGAAGAATTTAATTAAAAAGAAGAAGTAGAAGATATTTCTTCAAAACAATTTCATGCTTTTTTATTTTAGTATATACGCTTGTTACAGGTCTTCCAGAATTTAATTTTGCCCCCTTAGAACCAGTTATCATACCAAGCATGACAGTTGATGCAGGCACCGGAGCTGTAAATTTGCTACAAAAATTCAAAGACATAACAATATATAATATCACCAGCGCAATCGTGGATAAAGCAGAGTATGTTTAACTTGGCAGAAGTATTTGTTTATAATAAACTACATATTTAAATTCCAGTATAAAAGTGTCAGAAGATAAAGCTGAAGCTACCATTTATATAACAGTACCGCAGTGTAGCGCCGACTGTACATATGACTTTGATGGACAAGTTCTGATGCTTCCTATCAAGGGCGTGGGCAAATGCCACTTAAACATGGGTAAGTGGTGTTGACTATGTTTAAGATTATAGTCATCAAGGCTAAACAGGACGTCGTTTCAGAAAATTCCAAAATAAAGGTCACGACGATAGCAAATAGAATACAGAAAAAGGGGGTTTATTATCTGAAAGCAGATGACATACACGTGGACTTCATGCCAACCAAATGTTCTTTCCATTTCGATAACCTCTTCAACGGCGATGAAACATTAGGCGAAGAAATGAATAAGATGATTAATGAAAATTGGAAAGACCTCTTTGGCGAAGTAAAAGAAGGATACGAAACAACCTTAGGAACTCTCTTCAATAATGCTGCCAACAGTATCTTTTCCAAAGTGCCTCTGGACGAGTTGTTCCCCCAATAATTCTACTTTGTTAATACTTTCAAACGTTCAGCTCACTGATTGTAAATTGATTAATGTCAAGCCTATAGTTTAGTGAATTATTACTTTTATTAATATACCTAGTATCATTTGCTTATTGTGGAATTTTTGTCGACTATAGATATGTTTAATTATTTTATATAAAAACCGAGAGACACAAAATATCGCGTAGATTTACAAGTAAAAGACACCAGTAAATGTATCGAAAATAAATTAATACATGATTCGTCTGAAAAAATATATAAATAAATAATAAAATAAAATCAGATTATAGGAAAATGATTTTTAAAGGTATTCAATAAGAAACTTAGACAACAAGAAATTGCGGCTTCATAGAATTTGTATTTGTGTGTTATAGAAAGTTTCCCAAAGACATCGGCGTAGTACAACCATAATTTCGTGATTGCTAAGCTCACAAAGAGCAAATATTACATTCGTCAATTATCATCGCCATATTATCAATTATATAGCGTTTCGTAAATTTCTGGGCATTATTTTACAACAGGGAAGACGTTCCTACACGTTTACTTTGATGTAAAACCTGTCTTCGGGAAATTGTAACATTAGAAAGCGCAGAAAATTTACCTAAGGCACAAATAGTATGCTAGATATTTGAATAGCGTTGAAACTGTTACAATCATCACTCACATCTTCAATGCGTTCGGATTTTCGATACGGCGATCCTAGCCGCGGTGCGTAGACGTAGCGTAAACCGGTACGCCACGCAGTCCTTATTCCAATCCCTTCTAGAAATGTCTCGATATCGTGGTGCTCGAGGAGTATAAAAGAAGAATCTGCAGCTAGTTAACTTGAGACTTAAACCTGAACCTGATCCTGGCTACCAGCTTTAGGTCTTAGTACCGTGGCTGGTGGATTTGGTTCCCATTTTGCTAGAAACTCCGTTTTATTCCTGCACCCGCTGATCTCCTCAGGCCAACATTATCATAATCGCTTTATAACCTTAGCTAGGGCACGGATTACCAGAATACTAAGAGAAACCTTCAGGCAGCTGGCATAATCCAGGTGCCTCGACGCAAATTATCCGCCTGCCGAGAATCCGGGGCGACCAAAATTTTCACAAAAGAAGTATCACGTTCAGCCAGGTTTAATGCAGTTGCCATGTACGCCACAGACACCGTAAAACACTTTATTCTATTGAATTTGTCCGCCCGTAAAATATAAATAACAAACGTCATATTTGCCAGCGTAAATACAATCTGTTTCAGATCTATCGTTTCCAGTTCACGTACATCGGAGTTACCTCATCCGAATTTACAATCAGCCATCACTACATAATCCGAGCTTTCTTTGAGAGGGTCTAGGGTAACAACTGGGCCAAACCAAAGTGCTGTTTGGGTTGCCGAGCGTCCAAAAATAACAGAACGCAGAACTAATACGCCGAACAAATTTTATTTTACAATATTTTATGTACATAATAATTTTTTTCTTTAATCAAGAATTATTTTGTATTTAGTTAAAAAACTATTATACCATTTATTTCTACACTGTGTTATTCTGTATTTTATACATTTGAGTAGAACGGACCCTGCCATTTGAGCTTTACCCGAGGCAACGAGTTTGAAATCAAATTTAGCAAAGTTTGGTTAAGTTTAAATAAGCACTCTTCGCAGGAATTTGAAACTAAATTTAAAAATTCCGGAACAATTCATGTTCATTACAAAATGGTTTAGTTTTTTCCATGTGCATCCAAATAGGACTGGAATGCCGTAAAAATTTAACATTTTTAACCCTTCGCGGCGCGGCGGTTAGAAAGACTTGTATCAAGAACGAATAAAAACTCTTATTCTGTAAATAAAAGTATAATCACAACACTTACACCGCATGTCTGACGGCATACGGAACGTCAATGGTAAATTTTGTTAATGATCAACGTCGGCTTTCCTAAGTCTATGCTGTACAGCGATGATTTGTCAGACCTGGCTCTTTGCGTGTATAAATGCTTAAGTTATTTATGGATGTAGATTGGAAATGTTTTTATTTGATTTGTAACAAAAATTTACCAATTTACCATGTTCCATATGCACAGACTGTATATCACTTTAATACTGTTCCTTGAACTACAACAGAGAGTGAAAGAGAAATATTGTAAAATAGCGACACCCTGCTGCGGGTACAGCTGCCCGGCACTGATATTCTTTGAACACCAACACAACTGTACAGGAATGTTTTAAAATAACCTCTAAATAAAGGGCACCATATCCCTATAGCAAAGAGTATATATCTTTGCCTATAGCTTTCAAAGTAACGTCCTATAGTTAATACGAACAATGAATACTATGTGCACTTCAAGTTTATTGTACAAGTTGAAAAAAGTGTAGTTTTTCCATGCAAGGCACAAGGCACGAGGTTTAGAAATGCGCTGAGCAGGGAAAAGCATCCCTATCACATTTCATATGGTAATGTACTACATTTGTACATGCAAAATCGTTTCGTAATGTAGTACGTTGTATCATAGCAACGATTACAGCATAGCAATGCGGTTAGCAGGTTAGGTTTGCGTCAGTTTTGACGTCTGCTGGCCCAAAACCTAACCTGCTAACCTTGAATATGACATAGACTTACAGTGCCACCAACAATACACTGCTTATTATGCTTTAGTACATAAAAACGGGTTCTGTTCAGCTTGGTTATCTTTTGAAATTTAATGGCACTTTTATATAAAAATCTAACATTTCACATTTCTACACGAAATGCAAAAATAGTATATTATGATACTAGTTTTATAAGAAGCATTTTGTAGCACGCCCGGGTTTGGGGTACGAGGAGCGAAGCCTTATAAATAAGGTACCATACAGTATTTTATATACTTTGCCACTTTCTTTATACAAAAAAATAAAATTTCAAAATCTAGAGAAATACGTGGCAGTTGGCAACATTTCTGCGGTGCAATAAGGGCTGCTATTGACTGTTCGATATGTACATGGAGCGAAGTACCTATAGTGGCCAACCTTGAAAAAAATTATTATTCTGGTTTTAGTATTTTTATTTAGCATCGCTTTTTGTATATTAAGATACGCAAACGAGTATCGTAATAGCCTCAGTACGAACGCAAAGTAGATGAAATAGTATACGAAAAGCGTTAGAAAAGTGGTTTTACTGAACTCGTAAGGCTATTTAGGTACTCAAACCAGCCATACTTGTTGAGTAAAACTTCACTTTTCTAAACATTTTCTTAATATACTATTCCCACGTACTGTAGAAAAATGGCTAAATATTTTAATATAGAAACCTAAACAATAATTTGAAATATTGGGCATTTAAAAATTCAACTATGCGTTGCTATGTAGAAAAGTATAACTTTTTTAAACGATTTTGTGATAGTAACATAGTACATTTCGCTACAGTACGTGAAAAAACTATGTTATCAATTAAAACTAATGCTAAAATATGCATAACCAGTATTTTGTTAAAACTAAATGGAGAATAATCATGTGGATAAATGGGAGTAAAGTTAATTATTTCAGAAAATGTAGGTAACGTTATAAGTATGGTAGATAAGAAGAAATTTGATGAATTTGAAGTTGTTACACATGACAGTTGCTAAATTTGACAATAGTCTAAGAGCCAGCGACAAAAGAGAATCAGAAATCTGTCTGGTTTCCGGTGATGGATTACCACAGGGGTTCAAAGGGGTAGAGATATTTCCATTCCTTATGGTACTTGAGAAAAGTATATCTAGTAGGTCATATAAAACTGACCTGACGAAATCCAAAGTATACTTTTTAAATTGTCAAACATCAAAAATTATAAAAATTTTACGTTTCATATTAGTTATTTAATTTTTTTTTCAATTTTTTTCAATTTCTTTAGTACTCAGCCAATAGCCGTTAGGCCAACTATAGGCGTTGCTGTACATTTTATGGGGACTTCCAACCCCACTAACGACTGTCATGATGTTATTATGACATCCGGGACCAACTATTTCCGTGACAGCCGTATCACGAGGCTCCGAGAGTAGCAGCCATGAAACTCTCATCCAAGTTCTGACCAGAAAGAGCGTTGCTTAACTCTACTGATCGAACTTGGACGCTTGTTCAAGCAAGCTACACCACCCGGGACCATAAAAAGCATACGTGTCATTTTGCCAGACCAGTTCCACATAACTAAACATGACATACTGCCTACTGGAGATACTTTTTCTACGGGCCATGAGAGATGGAAATCAATTCAAAATCGTGATATAAGTATTGCTGGATTTTGGTGTGTTAATAGGGAATGGTGTTATTTGAATTGTTATATGAGACAGTGGCCCGTTATGAGTTGTTTAGCGAACCTTTTCCACTGTCTGAGTGTTTTGGGAGTTCCTCTGCTTGTGTACGTTTTTCTACGTACTCTGGTGCCCACCCCGGGATTTGAACCCGGGACCACTTATCACTTGTGGTTACGAGTCTGTCGCTAATACCACTGAGCTACCAGCGCCGCCATATATTTTGGTATTAAACCTATATATTATTATATTATTTGTAATCGCTCTCTCTCTTAGGTTTTATTATGATTATTTTATTTAGTAATTAAATAAATAAATAGAGACCACACCACAGTTTTAATTTGATTTGCCTCCTCTTAGGCTAATTAAAAATTATGATTGTTCAATTATGTTTTATTGCATTAAAGGTATGTTGCCTTCTATATTTTATCCATTGGCAACTTATTTAAACTTTTGAGCCGGCTGGCTATTGAGACTTGAGTATGTACAGGGTTAGGTTATTGCACAGTATAAATTTTACCATTGTATAGCAAATGCACGATTTTAACGATGACAGATAACTTTAAATATTTGACCGTAAACAAGACTGTTCGAATCACAGAAATCCAGCGTATTTTAAATACAAATAACAATTAATCAGTTCACCTAAGGTAAATAATAACAATCCATTTCAAATACCTAATCAAGTTGTTTGATTAACCTAAAATTTGTTTTATTTAAGTGAAAAGGGACACCAATCCGCATTTGTTTTGTTGCTTGCTCGCCAAATTCATTTCCGATTTCCGCATAAAAGTGACGCCAAACTTATTCCTGGAACGCTTTTAGCAGATGCTGCCTGTCTCTGGACCTCGAACAAAGCCTTCCCCAGGTACTGCACCCTGCTTCACGCTTCTCGTAGCTACCAGCCTTGTTGAATTTAGCTCGAAAGTTGACCTCGCACGGGCCCCCGGTTGAAAGGGACGCCAAGCTTATACCTGTCTCCTGGCGATACTGTAGCTGCTGTTCCCTTCTTATAAACTACAAACAAGGGTTCCTCTAGACGCTGCACCCTGCTTTCTGCTTGCCACAGTTTCAAAACTTGCCAAAACTTAGCTTCGAAAATAATAAAAAATAGGCCAAGCTCCAGGTTCAATTTTCTCTGGGACTGCACTACGGAACACTACAAAATTAACCACAACTGCCCTCGGCATAATAGATAAAACTCAACAACTGGCACAAATAATATAGTTTTATCAACGAAATTAATTAAAAACGGGGAGTCAAAACAACAAACAAGCTTTCGGCTTGACTTCCGCAATCAACAGCCACTATTGACACTCTAGGTCACCATAGCAACATGTTATACAATTGTTTTAGTAAGTTTTTACAATCTTTGATCTTTAATTTTTAAATACTTTTATTAAATGTCATTCAGGAACACTCTAACCGCACTTTGGTTGAATTTTTTTTACTTTTAGTTAAATAAACACTGATTCACAAGATATTAGCACTTTCTTGAAGTCTTCTTTAATTTTCAGATTGCTTTTCAAATGCTCTTTACATTATTGTGCTATATTACACTTCTTAATAACCCTTTAGCTGCGTTATCGATTGATGTCATAATAATATGAATATAAAACGTTGCATAAAGCTTCTGTAACGCGTCGAAACACCTTCGTACTTGAGTGATTTTATTATCGTGTCGTGACGTTACACAATTAACCTGTCAGTCATCATAAATTAGCAACATTTTCCATACCAAGCACAAATGTTGAATACAAGCTGAACGCAACCTTGACGATACTGTTTTTCAATTACTAACCTCTGTTAATTAAATTACAGTTATTGCTAATCATGTCTTATGTAATTATCAATGTATACTAGTGACTTATATTGTTGCAATAAATACAATATCAATTCTGGACCTATTTGAATCTTTCCTTAGTCTTCGTAAGTTAGCAATGCAATAAGAATTGCTTTAAGCATCATATCATTACAATACATGTTACCGCTATATGCGCAGTAATCTATGCGCGGTGGGCAATTTTTCTGTTATTTTGTGCAGTAGTGGGATAGATATTTGCACTAACCTGGCTAATCGAACCTTCTACCAGTGCTAGATGTAATTTCTGTAAGATTCCTATGCTCAGCTTATTAACGGCACTCTGCTGGTTCCAAGCCCAGGTAAAGAAAGAGGGTTGGGTTTAGATTAACAAGCTGACTCCGTAAAATAACCTTGGTACCAATACCGTAGAAAATCCTGGGACAGGACGGTCGAATAGAAGACGAAGTCAGCAAAAGGTAAAAACTGGAATTTATGCACGTGGAAAATAAGAAGTTTGTATCAAGCGGGAGCTCTACAGACAATAACCAATAAAGTAGAGAAACTTTATATCGACATCATAGCTCTACAGGAAATAAGGTGGCCCAGCCAAGGAAAACTGCGGAATCCAAATTGTGACTTATACTATAGTGCTACACAAAATAACACCCATCAGTTCGGAGTAGGTTTTATTACAGAGCTACGATTACGCGATAAAGTTATAGAGTTTAGACCAGTAAATGAAAGGATGCAATCACACTATTACAACCTTTTCTGTACACGCCCCAGCGAAATTTTCCTCCTTCCGAGAAAGGTATATTCTACCCAAGTCTTGAAAGAGAATATAACACGGTAAAATGATATCAAGGTAGTAATGAGGGACCTTAACGCGAAAATAGGTAGAGAAGAAGTCTATGCCCGAATTATAGGAGCACAAGCAAACTGCGCGCTACGCGCACGTGAATTAGGATACGCGAAAGGTCAAGCTCCGAGCCGAGCGCTAAGATTAGAAAAACAAAACCTAAACAAATATAAACATCTGTGAAGCCGGAACGTAAGATTTTATTTTGTGCCACAGACACACAGAGAAACACACATTAAGGAAAATTATATTATAGATAGCTTACATGAAATCTCTCACGACAATGGACAAAGAATAGTAAACTTCGTTGCAGACAAAAATATGGTAGTGAAAAGCACCTTCTTCTCACACAAACACATTCACAAGGGTAGGAGTACCCCTGATGGACAAACGACCAAGAAATAAATCATGTACTGATCAACTCAAAATTTTGCTCTAGCATAATAGATGTAAGAACAATGAGGGAAGCTGTATCAGAATCGGACCACTATTTAGTGAGAGCCAAACTAAGAGGAAAAATAAACAGCGCAAGAGCGATACCAAGAACTAAGATCCCAAAGTACGCCTTGGTTAAGTTAAAGAACTCAACTAAGATGTTAAGGAAATACTAGAATGCGCGTGGCCAGCCTACGTCTGGCCCTGCCAGCGTAAAGAAACGGTTAACAATAACAATGCTTGCTTAAGCTGGTAGCCAGCCTACGTCCGGCCCTGCCAGCGTTAACAATACAAATGCTTGCTGTTGACGGTCTCGCCACTCGTGCTTACGATCGGCATGTGCGCGCGACAGTGCTTACGGTCGGACGGCCGGCGGCCGGCGGCTGGCGGCATCAGCTCTTATAATATAAGATGGCATAAACAGGAAATATTTCAGAAGAGGAGGAAAGATCGAGCAAATGTGGAAAGCCATCAAAGAGACTGTAGTAGACGTAACATCGGAAGTCTTATGCACAACACGTAGAAAACATAAACCATGGCTAGACAAAGAAGGAAGCAAGCTGCAGTGAGGGCAAGTTGACAAAAATGTTTATTATTATTATTAGCAGGAGAAGCTGTTTCACGTATTATTTTGGCGGCTCCAAGGCTTTGTGTATATTCCTTATGTTATTTTCTAACTGCACGGAGCGCCAGTGAACACAATATTTTTTTCCTGCTGCTCAGACTATGAAGGATGCGATGCGACTGAACTTGAAGCTGTATCTTTAGAAGTCTGATTTTGCATACATTCCATTCGCACTAAAAATTTTTAAATGGCTTATACATTCTTTGGGCAGCTTGCAAGAAGCAAGCATCGCAGAGGGCAACTTTACCTAAATATAACTAGCGAGGAAAGCGGCTTCTCGTATTACTCTGGCGACTCTTAGACCTTGCTTATATTCCGTATTCTATTATCAAATGGCGCAGCGCACAAGGGAACACAACTTGTATGAAGAGATGCGAATGAACTTGCAAGATGGTACGTATCTTTACGAGTTTGTCCTGAATACTTTCCATTCCAACTGAAAAGTAATTTTGAAATGCCTTAAGCTCTTTGGGTAGCTTGAAGGAGGCAAGCATCGATGAAGGCAAGTTGCCAGAAATGTAGCGATGCTGCCTCGCTTTTTTGTAACGATTTTACTACGTCCAGTAGTTAACCTCAACAACAACAAGTAATTAACATCTATTTTATCATAGTTGTTTACAACTCTACAAACACGTTTGGGTCTGCTGTAGGTTAGCAGATACACAAACGTATTTTTTGAAGCAGAGTGAGTTGGTTAAGCTTGCATTGGTAGTAGTCTCTTTGCTATTACAGCCTAAATGTATTAGAATGACCTCTAATAGCCCTCTATTTAAAACTAACGGTGATATTAATCACTTTTGCATACTAGCTGACAACGCAGATTTTATATGTCTACTTTACGATGTTGCTAAGCGTTTTTATTCCGTTCTTAATGAATCCAGTACTTAACTTCAACAGTATCATGGTTGTTTACTGCATTATAAATGCGTTTAGTACACACTATAGGCTGGCGGAGATACAAATGTGACAATTTGACGCTGACTGAGCTCCTCAAATTTGCAGTGGTATTTCTCAATGGTTTAGTACATCTCAAATCTATTAGAACGATCGCTAATAGCATTTTCTTAGAATTAAAAATTATATAAAGCTCTCCCGCATACTAACTGATAACTCTAAGTAAAAGTATCTACTTTACGATGCTGCTACTCTGTTTTATTATGTATTTACCACGCTGCTGTGATAAAGTTAGTCGATATTACATGTGTATATATGTTTTCGTCAGTTGTTTTTATATTATTTATTTCTATATTTATTTTTATGGATTTTCTATCCTCAATCACTAATACTAATAATGCGTTGAACATTGCTACATCGACTAGCGATGAAATACCGCTATTATGCACTGAAACACATCCGTATCTCAATGTTTTGCAATGGAACTGCAACGGTTTCTTTAGCAAATTACCAGAAATATATATGCTTATTAACCAATACTCACCGATATGTCTATGTATCCAAGAATCAAAATTCCTCGAATCCAAAAAAGTTACATTTAAAAACTACAAAATATTTAGGAAAGATGCTCAGGATGGTGTAAGAGCTCATGGTGGCGTAGCAATTTTTATTAAAAATGAGTGTTCCGCTTCAAAATTACACATAAATTCAAACCTACAAATTGTAGCCGTTAAGGTTACATATCCTATTGAAGTAACCATATGTTCCATATACTTACCCACCTTAAATTGGACCTTCCCAGACCTTACAAACATAATAAAACAACTTCCAACTCCATTTCTTATTTTAGGTGACTTTAATGCCCATAGTAATTTATGGGGTTCCTTAATAACAGACCAGGCGGGTCATATTATTGAAAAATTTCTGGAAAACGATGATATAGGAATACTAAATACTGGAACGCCGACTCATTTTTCCTCCAGATTTGGCACTTTTTCTGCGATTGATCTTTCAATCTGTTCAGCTTCTCTTTTATCATCTATAACTTGGTCTGTTGATGCTGATCTCCATCACAGTGACCATTTTCCTATCACTCTACAATTCAAAAATTTTCACATATAATCTCATAAGAGCATTAATTCTTTCCGGAAATTTTTTGAGTGCGTTCCAACAACGTCGTATTAATTTGCCCGAGCGGGACGCGAGGGCAAATTAGGACGTTGTTGGAATGCTCGAAAAATAATTTCGGGATATGAATTAATGCTCGCATGCAGATTCGGTAAGAAAATCGTAACGACACAAACCCTCACAGTTAGGTTGTTCTACCTACAAAAAATTTCCAAGAAATTTTGTTGTTGTCTTGGTTATGGCTCGTGAACTAATTTTTCTATTGGTCATTAATGAGTGTCGTACGATTTTCAGCTATAATTTACCAAGGGCAGTAATAATCACCCGCAATAATTTTGACAAATAACAACCCGAAAGTGCTTGCCTAGAAATAACCCGAGGCGAAGCCGAGGGTTATTTCTTAAAGGCAACGCACTTGAGGGATATTATTTGTCAAAATTATAAGGATTTATCACTGGCCGCGGTGAATTCGGAAAGATAAGTTCTTAAATAAATTAGCCATTTTCTGACAAATTAATTTGACACTTCATTATAATAATATTATGTTGGTGGCACTGTATGTCTACGTCAAATTTGAGATTATCAGGTTAGCTTTTGGGTCAGTTTTGACACAGACTGACGGAAAAGCTAACCTGCTAACCTCGAATTTGACTTAGATTTACAGTGCAACCAACTTGCCATAGGATACTACTGAAATTTAATTAGGTAGTTTCCATAGTGATTGAAAATCACCCTAGGGTCGTTTTCACTTCAAGCGTGATCTAATTTGTTAAACTGACTCACGTGATTAAAAATAATCAAATTGGATTGGTGTGTAATATATGTAAGAACTTATCAATATAATAACCAGATATACTTACCTGAAAAATGGTTGCTCAAGAAGGCCGATTGGAGTTATTTCCAGGAAACATTAACAACGGCTTTTGAAAATACTCACCATCTCTCTATTAACGAATTTCTGTTATGATTCACGATGTTGGTAGCACTTGTATTTCAAAACGTTCAAGAGGAATTTTAAACAAACTTCCAGTTCCATGGTGGTCTGGCGAAATTAAACTTTCAATAAAAGAAAAGAAAAGGGCATTGCAGAAATTCAAACGTCATCCAACTTAGGAAAAGCTAATTAAATTTAAAAAGATGAGAGCAATAAGTGGCAGAGCAATATTAACTGCCAAAAGGAAATCGTGGCAAAACTATGTATCGTCCTTAAATACGAATGCGACCCTTAAAGAAGTCTGGGATAAGGTTAGACGAATAAGAGGAAATGCGCCAATAAATTCTATTACATCCCTCTCTGTAGATGATACAATAGTAACGAATTTGAAAGATATGGCAAACGCATTAGCAAAAAAATTTGCACAATCGTGTAATGAGGAAAATGATGAAAACCGTACTGAACATAACAAAAATTTTACTACCGGAGATAATTATCCTTACAACTCGTCGTTTACGCTAGAAGAATTAGAATACGCAATAGCGAAATCGAAAAGTAATGCTCCAGGTCCTGATGATATTCCAACTGATTTCATCAAAAACCTTACTCAAAAAGTGAAACATCGTTTATTAGAATCACTTAACGCTGTATGGAATGGCGACAATTTTCCTGAGTCCTGGAAAAAAGCTATAATAATTCCCATCCCCAAAGTACAAAATCCGTCTGAACCATCACACTATAGATCGGTCTCGCTCACAAGTTGCATTGCCAAATTATTAAAAAGAATGGTAAATTTCAGACTGAACTGGGTTTTAGAACAACAAGAGTTACTGGCGCGCTACCAATTCGGTTTTAGAAAAGGTCGCTCAACTACCGATGCAATAGTGTTTTTGGAAAATGTGATTAATAACTGTTTCCTTTACAACTTACATGCCTCTGCCATTTTTGTTGACATAAAAAATGCATTTAATACTGTACGACATGATGACATACTTTTCCAGCTTTATGACTGGGGTATAAGAGGAAATTTGCCGCTATTTATAAAACGCTTTTTGGATGGCCGTATAATAAACGTCACAGTAAATGATACTTTATCAGATCCATTTATCCTTAAACATGGAACACCACAAGGATCGCCGCTAAGTGCCACATTGTTCTTAGTAGCAATCAACTCCTCATTATTGACGGTTAGTAAATCAGTAGTTTACTGAGCATACGCAGATGATATTGTGTTATTCAAAGCAAGCAACAGGAACGATGGTATTCAAGAAGCACTACAGAACGGTTTGACAGAACTCTCACAAGCTTTAAAAGAACGAAATCTTTCGATATCGATAGCTAAAACCAAAGCTATACATTTTTGTAGAAAAAGGTCCACTAATCATCCTATATTTATCTTAAACGGAAATGAAATAGAAAATGTAATTTTTTTCAAATATCTTGGAGTATTGTTTGATAGAAAGCTCACATGGAAAGCTCATATAGATTACCTGGTTTCTTCTTGCAAAAGAACACTCAATGTCATTAAAAATTTGGCTCACACTAGCTGGGGAGCTGAACGAAACAACCTCCTACTCCTTCATAAAACATTAGTACTCTCGAAAATAGATTACGGTTGTGTAGCATATGGTTCTGCTAAACCCAGTAGACTAGCACCACTAAACACTATCCACAACTCTGGTATTCGACATGCTACAGGAGCATTCTACACCTGCTCAAGGGCAAGCCTATATGCAGATTCAGCACTAACTCCCTTGAACTTACGACGTGAGAAAATAATCGCTTGCTATAGAATTAAGCTGCATGCTCATGTTGGACACCCGATCTTATCCCTTTTCCAGAGTGATATATTCTCTGCCCGCTATCAAGAAGAAGATACACGGAATAAATCATCGTCTACCAGATCAACTACTGTAATGGCTACCTTATCTCTGCCAAAACAATTTCTGCACTTAACCGAAAAGAAAACAGAACCACCATGGCTCGAGAAAATACCCGAGATCAGATTAGACTTGTTAAAGGTAAACAAAAAAGATATAAACGCAGGTGCAATTAAGCAGTGTTATCTACAATTAATACAACAATATCAAACTTTCCAATTCCTTTTTACGGATGGTTCTAAATCTGATAAGGGAGCGGGATATGCGGTAATATATAATGATGAAACTACCAAATACTCATTGCCATCCAACATCAGTGTATTTTCTTGCGAATCATTTGCCATACGAACTGCCCTGCAAATATGTTTAGCATCAGATCATGTCTCCTTCATAATTTGTACAGATTCATTATCTGTACTGGAAGCAATTGGAAATAGATTCACATTAGATCCAGTGATAGTAAATATAAAATCTTTATATGGGCTTCTTCTTCGCTCCAACAAAACATTAAGTTTCATATGGGTACCCAGCCATGCTGGAATAGTAGGCAATGAAAAGGCAGATTGTGCTGCCAAAGAAGCCGCAGATGGAATATGCGAGGCATCAGAAAAACTGTACAGCATTAAGGATATAAAACATCAAGTCACCACTACAGTGCAGGAGAAGTTTCAAAATACCTGGAGAAATTATAACACTTACTTAAAAAAATTCTTGCCTGTAATAGGAAACTTTTCATATCCCACTAATTTAACTAGAAAGCAGCAAGTTGTGTTGACAAGAATTCGTACAGGTCAGGAGAGGACCAGCTAACTTGTAATGAATGCAACTTACCTTTAACAGTCAACCATATATTGCTAGAATGTAAGAGAGCAAAAATCCGTGGAAATCCGGATCTTAAAAACCTAGATAGCAATTATTTACTTAGTTTTGTGCAGCAAGTCGGCCTTTATCAACTAATTTAAACAAATTTACATATTACACCGTATGGGCTAATAGCCAAAGTAGCTGATGCCCAAAATCAATTAAAAAAAAAAATAGCATTCCATTTAAAGCTAACGGTGATATTAAGCACTCTTGCATACTAGCTGACAACGCAAAATTTATATGTCTACTTTACGATGCTGCTAAGCTTTTTTATTGCGTTCTTAATGTATCCAGTACTTAACTTCAACAGAATCATGGTTGTTTACTGCATTATAAATGCGTTTAGTACACACTATAGGCTGGCAGAGATACAAATGTGAAAATTGGACGCAGACTGAGCTCCTCAAATTTGCAATGGTATTTCTCAATGGTTTAGTACATCTCAAATGTATTAGAACGATCGCTAATAGCATTTTCTTACAACTAAAAATTATATAAAGCTCTCTCGCATACTAGCTGATAACACAAAGTAAAAGTATCTACTTTACGATGCTGCTACGCTGTTTTATTATGTATTTACCACGCCCAGTAATTAACATCAATTGTGTCATAGTTGTTTACAGCACTACAAACACGTTTGGGTCTCTAGTAGGTTAGCAGATACACAAATATATTTTTTTGAAGCAGAGTGAGTTGGTTAAGTGTGCATTGATAATTGCTGGTGGCTTACTGCAGCCTATATGTATTAGAATGACTTCTAATAGCATTCCATTTAAAGCTAACGGTGATGTTAAGCACTCATGCATACTAGCTGACAACGCAGAATTTATGTCTACTTTACGATGCTGCTAAGCTTTTTTATTGCGTTCTTAATGTATCCATTACTTAACTTGAACAGTATCATGGTTGTTTACTGCATTATAAATGCGTTTAGTACACACTATAGGCTGGCGGAGATACAAATGTGACAATTTGACGCTGAGTGGGCTCCTCAAATCTGCAATGGTATTTCTCAATGGTTTAGTACATCTCAAATGTATTAGAACGATCGCTAATAGCATTTTCTTACAACTAAAAATTATATAAAGCTCTCTCGCATACTAGCTGATAACACAAAGTAAAAGTATCTACTTTACGATGCTGCTACGCTGTTTTATTATGTATTTACCACGCCCAGTAATTAACATCAATTGTGTCATAGTTGTTTACAGCACTACAAACACGTTTGGGTCTGCAGTAGGTTAACAGATACACAAATGTACTTTTTTGAAGCAGAGTGAGTTGGTTAAGTTTGCATTGGTAATTTCTGGTGGCTTACTACAGCCTATATGTATTAGAATGACCTCTAATAGCATTCCATTTAAAGCTAACGTTGATATTAAGCTCTCTTGCATACTAGCTGACAATGCAGAATTTATATGTCTACTTTACAATGCTGCCAAGCTTTTTTATTGCGTTCTTAATGTATCCAGTACTTACCTTCAACAGTATCATGGTTGTTTACTGCATTATAAATGCGTTTAGTACACACTGTAGGCTGGCGAAGATACAAATGTGACAATTTGACGCTGAGTGGGCTCCTCAAATCTGCAATGGTATTTCTCAAATGTATTAGAACGATCGCTAATAGCATTTTTCTTACAACAAAAACTTACATTAAGCTCCCTCGCATACTAGCTGATAACACAAAGTAAAAGTATCTACTTTATGATGCTGCTACGCTGTTTTATTAGATTTTTACCACGCACAGTAATTAACATCAATTTTGTCATAGTGGTTTACAGCACTACAAACACGTTTGGGTGTGCAGTAGGTTAACAGATACACAAATGTACTTTTTTGAAGCAGAGTGGGTTGGTTAAGTTTGCATTGGTAATTTTTGGTGGCTTACTACAGCCTATATGTATTAGAATGACTTCTAATAGCATTCCATTTAAAGCTAACGGTGATGTTAAGCACTCATGCATACTAGCTGACAACGCAGAATTTATGTCTACTTTACGATGCTGCTAAGCTTTTTTATTGCGTTCTTAATGTATCCAGTACTTAACTTCAACAGAATCATGGTTGTTTACTGCATTATAAATGCGTTTAGTACACACTATAGGCTGGCGGAGATACAAATGTGACAATATGACGCTGAGTGGGCTCCTCAAATCTGCAATGGTATTTCTCAATGGTTTAGTACATCTCAAATGTATTAGAACGATCGCTAATAGCATTTTCTTACAACTAAAAATTATATAAAGCTCTCTCGCATACTAGCTGATAACACAAAGTAAAAGTATCTACTTTACGATGCTGCTACGCTGTTTTATTATGTATTTACCACGCCCAGTAATTAACATCAATTGTGTCATAGTTGTTTACAGCACTACAAACACGTTTGGGTCTCTAGTAGGTTAGCAGATACACAAATATATTTTTTTGAAGCAGAGTGAGTTGGTTAAGTGTGCATTGATAATTGCTGGTGGCTTACTGCAGCCTATATGTATTAGAATGACTTCTAATAGCATTCCATTTAAAGCTAACGGTGATGTTAAGCACTCATGCATACTAGCTGACAACGCAGAATTTATGTCTACTTTACGATGCTGCTAAGCTTTTTTATTGCGTTCTTAATGTATCCATTACTTAACTTGAACAGTATCATGGTTGTTTACTGCATTATAAATGCGTTTAGTACACACTATAGGCTGGCGGAGATACAAATGTGACAATTTGACGCTGAGTGGGCTCCTCAAATCTGCAATGGTATTTCTCAATGGTTTAGTACATCTCAAATGTATTAGAACGATCGCTAATAGCATTTTCTTACAACTAAAAATTATATAAAGCTCTCTCGCATACTAGCTGATAACACAAAGTAAAAGTATCTACTTTACGATGCTGCTACGCTGTTTTATTATGTATTTACCACGCCCAGTAATTAACATCAATTGTGTCATAGTTGTTTACAGCACTACAAACACGTTTGGGTCTGCAGTAGGTTAACAGATACACAAATGTACTTTTTTGAAGCAGAGTGAGTTGGTTAAGTTTGCATTGGTAATTTCTGGTGGCTTACTACAGCCTATATGTATTAGAATGACCTCTAATAGCATTCCATTTAAAGCTAACGTTGATATTAAGCTCTCTTGCATACTAGCTGACAATGCAGAATTTATATGTCTACTTTACAATGCTGCCAAGCTTTTTTATTGCGTTCTTAATGTATCCAGTACTTACCTTCAACAGTATCATGGTTGTTTACTGCATTATAAATGCGTTTAGTACACACTGTAGGCTGGCGAAGATACAAATGTGACAATTTGACGCTGAGTGGGCTCCTCAAATCTGCAATGGTATTTCTCAAATGTATTAGAACGATCGCTAATAGCATTTTTCTTACAACAAAAACTTACATTAAGCTCCCTCGCATACTAGCTGATAACACAAAGTAAAAGTATCTACTTTATGATGCTGCTACGCTGTTTTATTAGATTTTTACCACGCACAGTAATTAACATAAATTTTGTCATAGTGGTTTACAGCACTACAAACACGTTTGGGTGTGCAGTAGGTTAACAGATACACAAATGTACTTTTTTGAAGCAGAGTGGGTTGGTTAAGTTTGCATTGGTAATTTTTGGTGGCTTACTACAGCCTATATGTATTAGAATGACTTCTAATAGCATTCCATTTAAAGCTAACGGTGATGTTAAGCACTCATGCATACTAGCTGACAACGCAGAATTTATGTCTACTTTACGATGCTGCTAAGCTTTTTTATTGCGTTCTTAATGTATCCATTACTTAACTTGAACAGTATCATGGTTGTTTACTGCATTATAAATGCGTTTAGTACACTCTATAGGCTCGCGGAGATACAAATGTGACAATTTGACGCAGACTGAGCTCCTCAAATTTGCAATGGTATTTCTCAATGGTTTAGTACATCTCAAATGTATTAGAACGATCGCTAATAGCATTTTCTTACAACTAAAAATTATATAAAGCTCTCTCGCATACTAGCTGATAACACAAAGTAAAAGTATCTACTTTACGACGCTGCTACGCTGTTTTATGAATTATTTACCACGCCCAGTAATTAACATCAATTGTGTCATAGTTGTTTACAGCACTACAAACACGTTTGGGTCTCTAGTAGGTTAGCAGATACACAAATATATTTTTTTGAAGCAGAGTGAGTTGGTTAAGTGTGCATTGGTAAATGCTGGTGGCTTACTGCAGCCTATATGTATTAGAATGACTTCTAATAGCATTCCATTTAAAGCTAACGGTGATGTTAAGCACTCATGCATACTAGCTGACAACGCAGAATTTATGTCTACTTTACGATGCTGCTAAGCTTTTTTATTGCGTTCTTAATGTATCCATTACTTAACTTGAACAGTATCATGGTTGTTTACTGCATTATAAATGCGTTTAGTACACACTATAGGCTCGCGGAGATACAAATGTGACAATTTGACGCAGACTGAGCTCCTCAAATTTGCAATGGTATTTCTCAATGGTTTAGTACATCTCAAATGTATTAGAACGATCGCTAATAGCATTTTCTTACAACTAAAAATTATATAAAGCTCTCTCGCATACTAGCTGATAACACAAAGTAAAAGTATCTATTTTACGACGTTGCTACGCTGTTTTATGAATTATTTACCACGCCCAGTAATTTACATCAATTGTGTCATAGTTGTTTACAGCACTACAAACACGTTTGGGTCTCTAGTAGGTTAGCAGATACACAAATATATTTTTTTGAAGCAGAGTGAGTTGGTTAAGTGTGCATTGGTAATTGCTGGTGGCTTACTGCAGCCTATATGTATTAGAATGACTTCTAATAGCATTCCATTTAAAGCTAACGGTGATGTTAAGCACTCATGCATACTAGCTGACAACGCAGAATTTATGTCTACTTTACGATGCTGCTAAGCTTTTTTATTGCGTTCTTAATGTATCCATTACTTAACTTGAACAGTATCATGGTTGTTTACTGCATTATAAATGCGTTTAGTACACACTATAGGCTCGCGGGGATACAAATGTGAAAATTGGACGCAGACTGAGCTCCTCAAATTTGCAATGGTATTTCTCAATGGTTTAGTACATCTCAAATGTATTAGAACGATCGCTAATAGCATTTTCTTACAACTAAAAATTATATAAAGCTCTCTCGCATACTAGCTGATAACACAAAGTAAAAGTATCTACTTTACGACGCTGCTACGCTGTTTTATGAATTATTTACCACGCCCAGTAATTAACATCAATTGTGTCATAGTTGTTTACAGCACTACAAACACGTTTGGGTCTCTAGTAGGTTAGCAGATACACAAATATATTTTTTTGAAGCAGAGTGAGTTGGTTAAGTGTGCATTGGTAATTGCTGGTGGCTTACTGCAGCCTATATGTATTAGAATGACTTCTAATAGCATTCCATTTAAAGCTAACGGTGATGTTAAGCACTCATGCATACTAGCTGACAACGCAGAATTTATGTCTACTTTACGATGCTGCTAAGCTTTTTTATTGCGTTCTTAATGTATCCATTACTTAACTTGAACAGTATCATGGTTGTTTACTGCATTATAAATGCGTTTAGTACACACTATAGGCTGGCGAAGATACAAATGTGACAATTTGACGCTGAGTGGGCTCCTCAAATCTACAATGGTATTTCTCAATGGTTTAGTACATCTCAAATGTATTAGAACGATAGCTAATAGCTTTTCTTACAACTAAAAATTATATAAAGCTCTCTCACATACTAGCTGATAACACAAAGTAAATGTATCTACTTTACGATGCTGCTACTCTTTTTATTATGTATTTACCACGCCCAGTAATTAACATCAATTGTGTCATAGTTGTATACAGCACTACAAACACGTTTGGGTGTGCAGTAGGTTAGCAGATACATAAATGTATGTTTTTGAAGCAGAGTGAGTTGGTTAAGTGTGCATTGGTAATTACTGGTGGTTTACTGCAGCCTATATGTATTGGAATGACCTCTAATAGAATTCCATATAAAGCTAACGGTGATATTAAGCACTCTTGCATACTAGCTGACAACGCAGAATTTATATGTCTACTTTACGATGCTGCTAAGCTTTTTTATTGCGTTCTTAATGTATCCACTACTTAACTTCAACAGTATCATGGTTGTTTACTGCATTATAAATGCGTTTAGTACATACTATAGGCTGGCGAAGAAACAAATGTGACAATTTGACGCAGACTGAGCTCCTCAAATTTGCAATGGTATTTCTCAATGGTTTAGTACATCTCAAATGTATTAGAACGATCGCTAATAGCATTTTCTTACAACTAAAAATTATATAAAGCTCTCTCGCATACTAGCTGATAACACAAAGTAAAAGTATCTACTTTACGATGCTGCTACGCTGTCTTATTATGTATTTACCTCGCCCAGTAATTAACATCAATTGTGTCATAGTTGTTTACAGCACTATAAACACGTTTGAGTCTGCAGTAGGTTAGCAGATACACAAATGTATTTTTTTGAAGCAGAGTGAGTTGGTTAAGTTTGCATTAGTAATTTCTGGTGGTTTACTACAGCATATATGTATTAGAATGACCTCTAATAGCATTCCATATAAAGGTAACGGTGATATTAAGCACTCTTGCATACTAGCTGACAACACAGAATTTATATGTCTACTTTACGATGCTGCTAAGCTTTTTTATTGCGTTCTTAATGTATCCAGTACTTAACTTCAACAGTATCATGGTTGTTTACTGCGTTATAAATGCGTTTAGTACACACTATAGGCTCGCGGAGATACAAATGTGACAATTTGACGCTGAGTGGGCTCCTCAAATCTACAATGGTATTTCTCAATGGTTTAATACATCTCAAATGTATTAGAACGATAGCTAATAGCTTTTCTTACAACTAAAAATTATATAAAGCTCTCTCACATACTAGCTGATAACACAAAGTAAAAGTATCTACTTTACGATGCTGCTACTCTTTTTATTATGTATTTACCACGCCCAGTAATTAACATCAATTGTGTCATAGTTGTATACAGCACTACAAACACGTTTGGGTGTGCAGTAGGTTAGCAGATACATAAATGTATGTTTTTGAAGCAGAGTGAGTTGGTTAAGTTTGCATTGGTAATTACTGGTGGTTTACTATAGCCTATATGTATTAGAATGACCTCTAATAGCTGACAAAGCAGAATTTATATGTCTACCTTACGATGCTGCTAAGCTTTTTTATTGCGTTCTTAATGTATCCAGTACTTAACTTCAACAGTATCATGGTTGTTTACTGCATTATAAATGCGTTTAGTACACACTATAGGCTGGCGAAGATACAAATGTGATAATTTGACGCAGACTGAGCTCCTCAAATTTGCAATGGTATTTCTCAATGGTTTTTACATCTCAAATGTATTAGAACAATCGCTAATAGCATTTTCTAGCAACTAAAAATTATATAAAGCTCTCTCGCATACTAGCTGATAACACAAAGTAAAAGTATCTACTTTACGCTGCTGCTACGCTGTTTTATTATGTATTTACCACGCTTAGTAATTAACATCAATTGCGTCATAGTTGTTTACAGCACTACAAACACGTTTGGGTCTGCAGTAGGTTAGCAGATACACAAATGTATTTTTTTAAAGCAGAGTGAGTTAGTTAAGTGTGGATTGGTAATTACTGGTGGCTTACTGCAGCCTATATGTATTAGATTGACTTCTAATAGCATTCCATTTAAAGCTAACGGTGATATTAAGCACTCTTGCATACTAGCTGACAACGCAGAATTTATATGTCTACTTTACGATGCTGCTAAGCTTTTTTATTGCGTTCTTAATGTATCAAGTACTTAACTTCAACAGTATCATGGTTGTTTACTGCATTATAAATGCGTTTAGTACACACTATAGGCTGGGGAGATACAAATGTGGCAATTTGACGCTGAGTGAGCTCCTCAAATCTGCAAAGTTATTTCTCAATGGTTTAGTACATCTCAAATGTATTAGAACAATTGCTAATGGCATTTTCTTACAACTAAAAATTATATAAAGCTCTCTCGCATACTAGCTGATAACACAAAGTCAAAGTATCTACTTTACGATGCTGCTACGCTGTTTTATTATGTATTTACCACGCCCAGTAATTAACATCAATTGTTTCATAGTTGTTTACAGAACTACAAACACGTTTGAGTCTGCAGTATGTTAGCAGATACACAAATGTATTTTTTTAAGCAGAGTGAATTGGTTAAGTTTGCAGTGATAATTTCTGGTGGCTTACTACAGCCTATATGTATTAGAATGACCTCTAATAGCATTCCATTTAAAACTAACGGTGATATTAAGCACTCTTGCATAATAGCTGACAACGCAGAATGTATATGTCTACTTTACGATGCTGCTAAGCTTTTTTATTGCGTTCTTAATGTATCCAGTACTTAACTTCAACAGTATCATGGTTGTTTACAGCATTATAGATGCGTTTAGTACACACTATAGGCTCGCGGAGATACAAATGTGACAATTTGACGCTGAGTGGGCTCCTCAAATCTGCAATGGTATTTCTCAATGGTTTAATACATCTCAAATGTATTAGAACGATCGCTAATAGCATTTTCTTACAACTAAAAATTATATAAAGCTCTCTCGCATACTAGCTGATAACACAAAGTAAAAGTATCTACTTTACGAAGCTGCTACTCTGTTTTATTATGTATTTACCACGCCCAGTAATTTACATCAATTGTGTCATAGTTGTTTACAGCACTACAAACACGTTTGGGTCTCTAGTAGGTTAGCAGATACACAAATATATTTTTTTGAAGCAGAGTGAGTTGGTTAAGTGTGGATTGGTAATTACTGGTGGCTTACTGCAGCCTATATGTATTAGAATGACTTCTAATAGCATTCCATTTAAAACTAACGGTGATGTTAAGCACTCTTGCATACTAGCTGACAACGCAGAATTTATATGTCTACTTTACGATACTGCTAAGCTTTTTTATTGCGTTCTTAATGTATCCAGTACTTAACTTCAACAGTATCATGGTTGTTTACAGCATTATAGATGCGTTTAGTACACACTATAGGCTCGCGGAGATACAAATGTGACAATTTGACGCTGAGTGGGCTCCTCAAATCTGCAATGATATTTCTCAATGGTTTAATACATCTCAAATGTATTAGAACGATCGCTAATAGCATTTTCTTACAACTAAAAATTATATAAAGCTCTATCGCATACTAGCTGATAACACAAAGTAAAAGTATCTACTTTACGATGCTGCTACGATGTTTTATTATGTATTTACCACGCCCAATAATTAACATCAATTGTGTCATAGTTGTGTACAGTACTACAAACACGTTTGAGTCTGCAGTAGGTTAACAGATACACAAATGTACTTTTTATAAGTAGAGTGAGTTGGTTAAGTTTGCATTGGTAATTTTTGGTAGCTTACTACAGATTATATGTATTAGAATGACCTCTAATAGCATTCCATTTAAAGCTAACGGTGATATTAAGCACTCTTGCATACTAGCTGACAACGCAGAATTTATATTTCTACTTTACAACGCTGCCAAGCTTTTTTATAGCGTTCTTAATGTATCCAGTACTTAACTTCCACAGTATCATGGTTGTTTACTGCATTATAAATGCGTTTAGTACACACTATAGGTTGGCAGAGATACAAATGTGATAATTTGACGCTGACTGAGCTCCTCAAATCTGCAATGGTATTTCTCAATGGTTTAGTACATCTCAAATGTATTAGAACGATTGCTAATAGCAGTTTCCATACACCTAAAAATTATATTAAGCTCTCTCGCATACTAGCTGATAACACAGAGTAAAAGTAACTACTTTACGATGCTGCTACGCTGTGTTATTATGTATTTACCACTCCCAGTAATTAACATAAATTGTGTCATAGTTGTTTACAGCACTACAAACACGTTTAAGTTTGCAGTAGGTTAGCAGATACACAAATGTATTTTTTAAGCAGAGTGAGTTGGTTAAGTTTGCATTGTTAATTTCTGGTGGCTTACTACAGCCTATATGTATTAGAATGACCTCTAATAGCATTCCATTTAAAGCTAACCGTGATATTAAGCACTCTTGCATACTAGCTGACAACACAGAATTTATATGTCTACTTTACGATGCTGCTAAGCTTTATTGCGTTCTTAA
Organism: Agriotes lineatus; assembly: GCA_940337035.1. Taxonomy (NCBI): domain Eukaryota; kingdom Metazoa; phylum Arthropoda; class Insecta; order Coleoptera; family Elateridae; genus Agriotes; species Agriotes lineatus. The sequence continues at coordinate 107,547,525 of OW679202.1, read as the reverse complement.
TGTATCCAGTACTTAACTTCAACAGTATCATGGTTGTTTACTGCATTATAAATGCGTTTAGTACACACTATAGGTTGGCAGAGATACAAATGTGACAATTTGACGCTGACTGAGCTCCTCAAATCTGCAATGGTATTTCTCAATAGTTTGGTGCATCTCAAATGTATTACAACGATCGCTAACAGCATTTTCCTTACAATAAAAAATTATATTAAGCTCTCTCGCATACTAGCTGATAACACAAAGTAAAAGTATCTACTTTATGATGCTGCTACGCTGTTTTATTATGTATTTACCACGCCCAGTAATCAATATCAAATCTGTCATAATTGTTTACAGTACTACAAACACGTTTGAGTCTGCAGTAGGTTAGCAGATACACAAATGTATTTTTTTAAGCAGAGTGGGTTGGTTAAGTTTGCATTGGTAATTTCTGGTGGCTTACTACAGCCTATATGTATTAGAATGACCTCTAATAGCATTCCATTTAAAGCTAACGGTGATATTAAGCACTCTTGCATACTAGCTGACAACACAGAATTTATATGTCTACTTTACGTTGCTGCTAAGCTTTATTGCGTTCTTAATGTATCCAGTATTTAACTTCAACAGTATCATGGTTGTTTACTGCATTATAAATGCGTTTAGTACACACTGGCGAAGATACAAATGTGACAATTTGACGCTGAGTGGGCTCCTCAAATCTGCAATGGTATTTCTCAATGGTTTAGTACATCTCAAATGTATTAGAACAATCGCTAATAGCATTTTCTTACAACTTAAAATTATATAAAGCTCTATCGCATACTAGCTGATAACACAAAGTAAAAGTATCTACTTTACGATGCTGCTACGATGTTTTATTATGTATTTACCACGCCCAATAATTAACATCAATTGTGTCATAGTTGTTTACAGTACTACAAACACGTTTGAGTCTGCAGTAGGTTAACAGATACACAAATGTACTTTTTTGAAGTAGAGTGAGTTGGTTAAGTTTGCATTGGTAATTTTTGGTGGCTTACTACAGCCTATATGTATTAGAATGACCTCTAATAGCATTCCATTTAAAGCTAACGGTGATATTAAGCACTCTTGCATACTAGCTGACAACTCAGAATTTATATTTCTACTTTACAACGCTGCCAAGCTTTTTTATTGCGTTCTTAATGTATCCAGTACCTAACTTCAACAGTATCATGGTTGTTTACTGCATTATAAATGCGTTTAGTACACATTATAGACTGGCAGAGATACAAATCTGACAATTTGACGCTGAGTGGGCTCCTCAAATCTGCAATGGTTTTTCTCAATGGTTTAGTACATCTCTAATGTATTAGAACAATCGCTAATAGTATTTTCTTACAACTAAAGATTATATTAAGCTCTATCACATACTAGCTGATAACACAAAGTAAAAGTATCTACTTTACGATGCTACTACGCTGTTTTATTATGTATTTACCACGCCCAGTAATTAATATCAATTGTGTCATAGTTGTTTACAGTACTACAAACACGTTTGAGTCTGGAGTAGGTTAGCAGATACACAAATGTATTTTTTTAAGCAGAGTGAGTTGGTTACGTTTGCATTGTTAAATTCTGGTGGCTTACTACAGCCTATATGTATTAGAATGACCTCTAATAGCATTCCATTTAAAGCTAACGGTGATATTAAGCACTCTTGCATACTACCTGACAAAAACAGAATTTATATGTCTACTTTACGATGCTGCTAAGCTTTATTGCGTTCTTAATGTATCCAGTACTTAACTTCAACAGTATCATGGTTGTTTACTGCATTATAAATGCGTTTAGTACACACTATAGGTTGGCAGAGATACAAATGTGACAATTTGACGCTGACTGAGCTCCTCAAATCTGCAATGGTATTTCTCAATAGTTTGGTGCATCTCAAATGTATTAGAACGATTGCTAATAGCATTTTCCATACACCTAAAAATTATATTATGCTCTCTCGCATACTAGCTGATAATACAAAGTAAAAGTATCTACTTTACGATGCTGCTACACTGTTATATTATGTATTTACCACGCCCAGTAATTAACAACAATTGTGTTATAGTTGTTTATAGAACTACAAACACGTTTGAGTCTGCAGTAGGTTAGCAGATACACAAATGTATTTTTTTAAGCAGAGTGAGTTGGTTAAGTTTGCATTGGTAATTTCTGGTGGCTTACTACAGCCTATATGTATTAGAATGACCTCTAATAGCATTCCATTTAAAGCTAACGGTGATATTAAGCACTCTTGCATACTAACTGACAACACAGAATTTATATGTCTACTTTACGTTGCTGCTAAGCTTTTGCGTTCTTAATGTATCCAGTATTTAACTTCAACAGTATCATGGTTGTTTACTGCATTATAAATGCGTTTAGTACACACTGGCGGAGACACAAATGTGGCAATTTGACGCTGAGTGGGCTCCTCAAATCTGCAATGGTATTTCTCAATGGTTTAGTACATCTCAAATGTATTACAACGATCGCTAACAGCATTTTCCTTACAATAAAAAATTATATTAAGCTCTCTCGCATACTAGCTGATAACACAAAGTAAAAGTATCTACTTTATGATGCTGCTACGCTGTTTTATTATGTATTTACCACGCCCAGTAATCAATATCAAATCTGTCATAATTGTTTACAGTACTACAAACACGTTTGAGTCTGCAGTAGGTTAGCAGATACACAAATGTATTTTTTTAAGCAGAGTGGGTTGGTTAAGTTTGCATTGGTAATTTCTGGTGGCTTACTACAGCCTATATGTATTAGAATGACCTCTAATAGCATTCCATTTAAAGCTAACGGTGATATTAAGCACTCTTGCATACTAGCTGACAACACAGAATTTATATGTCTACTTTACGTTGCTGCTAAGCTGTATTGGGTTCTTAATGTATCCAGTACTTACCTTCAACAGTATCATGGTTGTTTACTGCATTATAAATGCGTTTAGTACACACTGGCGGAGATACAAATGTGACAATTTGACGCTGAGTGGGCTCCTCAAATCTGCAATGGTATTTCTCAATGGTTTAGTACATCTCAAATGTATTAGAACAATCGCTAATAGCATTTTCTTACAACTTAAAATTATATAAAGCTCTATCGCATACTAGCTGATAACACAAAGTAAAAGTATCTACTTTACGATGCTGCTACGATGTTTTATTATGTATTTACCACGCCCAATAATTAACATCAATTGTGTCATAGTTGTTTACAGTACTACAAACACGTTTGAGTCTGCAGTAGGTTAACAGATACACAAATGTACTTTTTTGAAGTAGAGTGAGTTGGTTAAGTTTGCATTGGTAATTTTTGGTGGCTTACTACAGCCTATATGTATTAGAATGACCTCTAATAGCATTCCATTTAAAGCTAACGGTGATATTAAGCACTCTTGCATACTAGCTGACAACTCAGAAGTTATATTTCTACTTTACAACGCTGCCAAGCTTTTTTATTGCGTTCTTAATGTATCCCGTACCTAACTTCAACAGTATCATGGTTGTTTACTGCATTATAAATGCGTTTAGTACACATTATAGACTGGCAGAGATACAAATGTGACAATTTGATGCTGAGTGGGCTCCTCAAATCTGCAATGGTATTTCTCAATGGTTTAGTACATCTCTAATGTATTAGAACAATCGCTAATAGTATTTTCTTACAACTAAAAATTATATTAAGCTCTATCGCATACTAGCTGATAACACAAAGTAAAAGTATCTACTTTACGATGCTACTACGCGGTTTTATTATGTATTTACCACGCCCAGTAATTAATATCAATTGTGTCATAGTTGTTTACAGTACTACAAACACGTTTGAGTCTGCAGTAAGTTAGCAGATACACAAATGTATTTTTTTAAGCAGAGTGAGTTGGTTACGTTTGCATTGTTAAATTCTGGTGGCTTACTACAGCCTATATGTATTAGAATGACCTCTAATAGCATTCCATTTAAAGGTAACGGTGATATTAAGCACTCTTGCATACTAGCTGACAACACAGTATTTATATGTCTACATTACGATGCTGCTAAGGTTTATTGCGTTCTTAATGTATCCAGTACTTAACTTCAACAGTATCATGGTTGTTTACTACATTATACTTGCGTTTAATACACACTATAGGTTGGCAGAGATACAAATGTGACAATTTGACGCTGACTGAGATCCTCAAATCTGCAATGGTATTTCTCAATAGTTTGGTACATCTCAAATGTATTAGAACAATTGCTAATAGCATTTTCCATACACCTAAAAATTATATTAAGCTCTCTCGCATACTAGCTGATAACACAAAGTAAAAGTATCTACTTTACGATGCTGCTACGCTGTTTTATTATGTATTTACCACGCCCAGTAATTAACATAAATTGTGTCGTAGTTGTTTACAGCATTACAAACACGTTTAAGTCTGCAGTAGGTTAGCAGATACACATATGTATTTTTTTGAAGAAGAGTGAGTTGGTTAAGTTTGCATTGGTAATTTCTGGTGGATTACTACAGCCTATATGTATTAGAATGACCTCTAATAGCATTCCATTTAAAGCTAACGGTGATATTAAGCACTCTTGCATTCTAGCTGACAACACAGAATTTATATGTCTACTTTGCGATGCTGCTAAGCTTTATTGCGTTCTTAATGTATCCAGTACTTAACTTCAACAGTATCATGGTTGTTTACTGCATTATAAATGCGTTTAATACACACTATAGGTTGGCAGAGATACAAATGTGACAACTTGACGTTGACTGAGCTCTTCAAATCTGCAATGGTATTTCTCAAATGTATTACAACGATCGCTAATAGCATTTTCCTTACAATAAAAAATTATATTAAGCTGTCTTCCATACTAGCTGATAACACAAAGTAAAAGTATCTACTTTACGATGCTGCTACGCTGTTTTATTATGTATTTACCACGCCCAGTAATTAACATAAATTGTGTCATAGTTGTTTACAGCACTACAAACACGTTTAAATTTGCAGTAGGTTACCAGATACATAAATGTATTTTTTTGAAGAAGAGTTAGTTGGTTAAGTTTGCATTGGTAATTTCTGTTGGATTACTACAGCCTATATGTATTAGAATGACCTCTAATAGCATTCCATTTAAAGCTAACGGTGATATTAAGCACTCTTGCATACTAGCTGACAACACAGAATTTATATGTCTACTTTACGATGCTGCTAAGCTTTATTGCGTTCTTAATGTATCCAGTACTTAACTTCAACAGTATCATAGTTGTTTACTGCATTATAAATGCGTTTAGTACACACTATAGGTTGGCAGAGATACAAATGTGACAATTTGACTCTGACTGAGCTCCTCAAATCTGCAATGGTATTTCTCAATGGTTTAGTACATCTCAAATGTATTAGAACGATTGCTAATAGCATTTTCCATACACCTAAAAATTATATTAAGTTCTCTCGCATACTAGCTGATAACACAAAGTAAAAGTATCTACTTTACGATGCTGCTACACTGTTTTATTATGTAATTACCACGCCCAGTAATTAACATCAATTGTGTTATAGTTGTTTATAGAACTACAAACACGTTTGAGTCTGCAGTAGGTTAGCAGATACACATATGTATTTTTTTAAGCAGAGTGAGTTGGTTAAGTTTGCATTGGTAATTTCTGGTGGCTTACTACAGCCTATATGTATTAGAATGACCTCTAATAGCATTCCATTTAAAGCTAACGGTGATATTAAGCACTCTTGCACACTAGCTGACAACACAGAATTTATATGTCTACTTTACGATGCTGCTAAGCTTTATTGCGTTCTTAATGTATCCATTACTTAACTTCAACAGTATCATGGTTGTTTACTGCATTATAAATGCGTTTAGTACACACTATAGGTTGGCAGAGATACAAATGTGACAATTTGACGCTGACTGAGCTCCTAAAATCTGCAATGGTATTTCTCAATGGTTTAGTACATCTCAAATGTATTAGAACGATTGCTAATAGCATTTTCCATACACCTAAAAATTATATTAAGCTCTCTCGCATACTAGCTGATAACACAAAGTAAAACTATCTACTTTACGATGCTGCCACGCTGTTTTATTATGTATTTACCACGCCCAGTAATTAACATAAATTGTGTCATAGTTGTTTACAGCACTACAAGCACGTTTAAGTCTGCAGTAGGTTAGCAGATACACAAATGTATTTTTTTAAGCAGAGTGAGTTGGTTAAGTTTGCATTGGTAATTTCTGGTGGTTTACTACAGCCTATATGTATTAGAGTGACCTCTAATAGCATTCCATTTAAAGCTAACGGTAATATTAAGCACTCTTGCATACTAGCTGACAACACAGAATTTATATGTCTACTTTACGATGCTGCTAAGTTTTATTGCGGTCTTAATGTATCCAGTACTTAACTTCAACTGTATCATGGTTGTTTACTGCATTATACCACGCCCAGTAATTAACATCAATTGTGTCAAAGTTGTTTATAGAACTACAAACACGTTTGAGTCTGCAGTAGGTTAGCAGATACACAAATGTATTTTTTTTAAGCAGAGTGAGTTGGTTAAGTTTGCATTGTTAATTTCTGGTGGCTTACTACAGCCTATATGTATTAGAATGACCTCTAATAGCATTCCAAATAAGCTAACTCTTGCTTACTAGCTGACAACGCAGAATTTATATGTCTACTTTACGATGCTGCTAAGCTTTATTGCGTTCTAAATGTATCCAGTACTTAACTTCAATAGTTTCATGGTTGTTTACTGCATTATAAATGCGTTTAGTACACACTATAGGTTGGCAGAGATTCAAATGTGACAATTTGACGCGGACTGAGCTCCTCAAATCTGCAATGGGTTTTCTCAATGGTTTAGTACATCTCAAATGTATTAGAACGATTGCTAATAGCATTTTCCATACACCTAAAAATTATATTAAGCTCTCTCGCATACTAGCTGATAACACAAAGTAAAAGTATCTACTTTACGATGCTGCTACGCTGTTTTATTATGTATTTACCACGCCCAGTAATTAACATAAATTGTGTCATAGTTGTTTACAGAACTACAAACACGTTTAAGTCTGCAGTAGGTTAGCAGATACACATGTGTATTTTTTTCATGAAGAGTGAGTTGGTTAAGTTTGCATTGGTAATTTCTGGTGGATTACTACAGCCTGTATGTATTAGAATGACCTCTAATAGCATTCCATTTAAAGCTAACGGTGATATTAAGCACTCTTGAACACTAGCTGACAACACAGAATTTATATGTCTACTTTACGATGTTGCTAAGCTTTATTGCATTCTTAATGTATCCAGTTTCTAACTTCAACAGTATCAGGGTTGTTTACTGCATTATACCACGCCCAGTAATTAACATCAATTGTGTCATAGTTGTTTATAAAACTACAAACACGTTTGAGTCTGCAGTAGGTTAGCAGATACACAAATGTATTTTTTTAAGCAGAGTGAGTTGGTTAAGTTTGCATTGTTAATTTCTGGTGGCTTACTACAACCTATATGTATTAGAATGACCTCTAATAGCATTCCATTTAAAGCTAACTCTTGCATACTAGCTGACAACGCAGAATTTATATGTCTACTTTACGATGCTTTTAAGCTTTATTGCGTTCTTAATGTATCCAGTATTTAACTTCAACAGTATCATGGTTGTTTACTGCATTATAAATGCGTTTGGTACACACTATAGGCTGGCAGAGATACAAATGTGATAATTTGACGCTGACTGAGCTCGTCAAATCTGTAATGGTATTTTTCAATGGTTTAGTACATCTCAAATGTATTAGAACAATCGCTAATAGCATTTTCCGTACACCTAAAAATTATATAAAGCTCTCTCGCATACTAGCTGATAACACAAAGTAAAAGTATCTTCTTTATGATGTTGCTACGCTGTTTTATTAGGATTTTTCCACGCCCAGTAATTAATATCAAATGTGTCATAGTTGTTTACAGTACTACAAACACGTTTGAGTTTGCAGTAGGTTAGCAGATACACAAATGTATTTTTTTAAGCAGAGTGAGTTGGTTAAGTTTGCATTGGTAATTTCTGGTGGCTTACTACAGCCTATATGTATTAGAATGACCTCTAATAGCATTCCATTTAAAGCTAACGGTGCTATTAAGCACTCTTACATACTAGCTGACAACACAGAATTTATATGTCTACTTTACGTTGCTGCTAAGCTTTATTGCGTTCTTAATGTATCCAGTACTTAACTTCAACAGTATCATGGTTGTTTACTGCATTATAATTGCGTTTAGTACACACTATAGGCTGGCGGAGATAAAAATGAGACAATTTGACGCTGAGTGGGCTCTTCAAATCTGCAATGGTATTTCTCAAATATATTACAACGATCGTTAATAGCATTTTCCTTACAATACAAAATTATATTAAGCTCTCCCGCATACTAGCTGATAACACAAAGTAAAAGTATCTACTTTATGATGCTGGCACGCTGTTTTATTATGTATTTACCACGCCCAGTAATTAATATCAAATGTGTCATAGTTGTTTACAGTACTACAAACACGTTTCAGTCTGCAGTAGGTTAGCAGATACACAAATGTATTTTTTTAAGCAGAGTGAATTGGTTAAGTTTGCTTTGGTAATTTCTGGTGGCTTACTACAGCCTATATGTATTAGAATGACCTCTAATAGCATTCCGTTTAAAGTTAACGGTGATATTAAGCACTCTTGCATACTAGCTGACAACACAGAATTTATATGTCTACTTTACGTTGCTGCTAAGCTTTATTGCGTTCTTAATGTATCCAGTACTTAACTTCAACAGTATCATGGTTGTTTACTGCATTATAAATGCGTTTAGTACACACTATAGGCTGGCGGAGATACAACTGTGGCAATTTGACGCTGAGTGGGCTCCTCAAATCTGCAATGGTAGTTCTCAATGGTTTAGTACATCTCAAATGTTTTAGAACAATCGCTAATAGCATTTTCTTACAACTAAAAATTATATAAAGCTCTATCGCATACTAGCTGATAACACAAAGTAAAAGTATCTACTTTACGATGCTGCTACGATGTTTTATTATGTATTTACCACGCCCAATAATTAACATGAATTGTGTCATAGTTGTTTACAGTACTACAAACACGTTTGAGTCTGCAGTAGGTTAACAGATACACAAATGTACTTTTTTGAAGCAGAGTGAGTTGGTTAAGTTTTCATTGGTAATTTTTGTTGGCTTACTACAGCCTATATGTATTAGAATGACCTCTAATAGCATTCCATTTAAAGCTAACGGTGATATTAAGCACTCTTGCATACTAGCTGACAACGCAGAATTTATATTTCTACATTACAACGCTGCCAAGCTTTTTTATTGCGTTCTTAATGTATCCAGTACCTAACTTCAACAGTATCATGGTTGTTTATTGCATTATAAATGCGTTTAGTACACACTATAGGCTGGCAGAGATACAAATGTGACAAATTGACGCTGACTGAGCTCCTCAAATCTGCAATGGTAGTTCTCAATGGTTTAGTACATCTCAAATGTATTAGAACAATCGCTAATAGCATTTTCTTACAACTAAAAATTATATTAAGCTCTATCGCATACTAGCTGATAACACAAAGTAAAAGTATCTACTTTACGATGCTGCTACGATGTTTTATTATGTATTTACCACGCCCAATAATTAACATCAATTGTGTCATAGTTGTTTACAGTACTACAAACACGTTTGAGTCTGCAGTAGGTTAACAAAAACACAAATGTACTTTTTTGAAGCAGAGTGAGTTGGTTAAGTTTTCATTGGTAATTTTTGTTGGCTTACTACAGCCTATATGTATTAGAATGACCTCTAATAGCATTCCATTTAAAGCTAACGGTGATATTAAGCACTCTTGCATACTAGCTGACAACGCAGAATTTATATTTCTACATTACAACGCTGCCAAGCTTTTTTATTGCGTTCTTAATGTATCCAGTACCTAACTTCAACAGTATCATGGTTGTTTACTGCATTATAAATGCGTTTAGTACACACTATAGGCTGGCAGAGATACAAATGTGACAAATTGACGCTGACTGAACTCCTCAAATCTGCAATGGTAGTTCTCAATGGTTTAGTACATCTCAAATGTATTAGAACAATCGCTAATAGCATTTTCTTACAACTAAAAATTATATAAAGCTCTATCGCATACTAGCTGATAACACAAAGTAAAAGTATCTACTTTACGATGCTGCTACGATGTTTTATTATGTATTTACCACGCCCAATAATTAACATGAATTGTGTCATAATTGTTTACAGTACTACAAACACGTTTGAGTCTGCAGTAGGTTAACAGATACACAAATGTACTTTTTTGAAGCAGAGTGAGTTGGTTAAGTTTTCATTGGTAATTTTTGGTGGCTTACTGCAGCCTATATGTATTAGAATGACCTCTAATAGCATTCCATTTAAGGCTAACGGTGATATTAAGCACTCTTGCATACTAGCTGACAACGCAGAATTTATATTTCTACATTACAACGCTGCCAAGCTTTTTTATTGCGTTCTTAATGTATCCAGTACCTAACTTCAACAGTATCATGGTTGTTTACTGCATTATAAATGCGTTTAGTACACACTATAGGCTGGCAGAGATACAAATGTGACAAATTGACGCTGACTGAGCTCCTCAAATCTGCAATGGTAGTTCTCAATGGTTTAGTACATCTCAAATGTATTAGAACAATCGCTAATAGCATTTTCTTACAACTAAAAATTATATAAAGCTCTATCGCATACTAGCTGATAACACAAAGTAAAGGTATCTACTTTACGATGCTGCTACGATGTTTTATTATGTATTTACCACGCCCAATAATTAACATCAATTGTGTCATAGTTGTTTACAGTACTACAAACACGTTTGAGTCTGCAGTAGGTTAACAGATACACAAATGTACTTTTTTGAAGCAGAGTGAGTTGGTCAATTTTTCATTGGTAATTTTTGGTGGCTTACTACAGCCTATATGTATTAGAATGACCTCTAATAGCATTCCATTTAAAGCTAACGGTGATATTAAGCACTCTTGCATACTAGCTGACAACGCAGAATTTATATTTCTACTTTACAACGCTGCCAAGCTTTTTTATTGCGTTCTTAATGTATCCAGTACCTAACTTCAACAGTATCATGGTTGTTTACTGCATTATAAATGCGTTTGGTACACACTATAGGCTGGCAGAGATACAAATGTGATAATTTAACGCTGACTGAGCTCGTCAAATCTGTAATGGTATTTTTCAATGGTTTAGTACATCTCAAATGTATTAGAACAATCGCTAATAGCATTTTCTTACAACTAAAAATTATATTAAGCTCTATAGCATACTAGCTGATAACACAAAGTAAAAGTATCTACTTTACGATGCTGCTACGCTGTTTTATTTTGTATTTACCACGCCCAGTAATTAATATCTATTGTGTCATAGTTGTTTACAGTACTACAAACACGTTTGAGTCTGCAGTAGGTTAGCAGATACACAAATGTATGTTTTTAAGCAGAGTGAGTTGGTTACGTTTGCATTGTTAATTTCTGGTGGCTTACTACAGCCTATATGTATTAGAATAACCTCTAATAGCATTCTATTTAAAGCTAACAGTGATATTAAGCACTCTTGCATACTAGCTGACAACGCAGAATTTATATGTCTACTTTACGCTGCTGCTAAGCTTTATTGCGTTCTTAATGTATCCAGTACTTAACTTCAACAGTATCATGGTTGTTTACTGCACTATAAATGCGTTTAGTACACACTATAGGCTGGCGGAGATACAAATTTGACAATTTGACGCTGAGTGGGCTCCTCAAATCTGCAATGGTATTTCTCAATTGTTTAGTACATCTCAAATGTATTAGAACAATCGGTAATAGCATTTTCTTACAACTAAAAATTATATAAAGCTCTATCGCATACTAGCTGATAACACAAAGTAAACGTATCTACTTTACGATGCTGCTACGCTGTTTTATTTTGTATTTACCACGCCCAGTAATTAATATCTATTGTGTCATAGTTGTTTACAGTACTACAAACACGTTTGAGTCTGCAGTAGGTTAGCAGATACACAAATGTATTTTTTTAAGCAGAGTGAGTTGGTTACGTTTGCATTGTTAATTTCCGGTGGCTTACTACAGCCTATATGTATTAGAATGACCTCTAATAGCATTCCATTTAAAGCTAACGGTGATATTAAGCACTCTTGCATATTAGCTGACAACGCAGAATTTATATGTCTACTTTACGATGCTGCTAAGCTTTATTGCGTTCTTAATGTATCCAGTACTTAACTTCAACAGTATCATGGTTGTTTACTGCATTATAAATGCGTTTAGTACACACTATAGGTTGGCAGAAATACAAATGTGACAATTTGACGCTGACTGATCTCCTCAAATCTGCAATGGTATTCCTCAATGGTTTAGTACATCTCAAATGTATTAGAACGATTGCTAATAGCATTTTCTATACACCTAAAAATTATATTAAGCTCTCTCGCATACTAGCTGATAACACAAAGTAAAAGTATCTACTTTACGATGTTGCTACGCTATTTTATTATGTATTTACCACGCCCAGTAATTAATATCAAATGTGTCATAGTTGTTTACAGTACTACAAACACGTTTGAGTATGCAGTAGGTTAGCAGATACACAAATGTGTTTTTTTAAGCAGAGTGAGTTGGTTAAGTTTGCATTGGTAATTTCTGGTGGCTTACTACAGCCTATATGTATTAGAATGACCTCTAATAGTATTCAATTTAAAGCTAACGGTGATATTAAGCACTCTTGCATACTAGCTGACAACGCAGAATTTATATGTCTACTATACGATGCTGCTAAGCTTTATTGCGTTCTTAATGTATCCAGTACTTAACTTCAACAGTATCATGGTTGTTTACTGTATTATAAATGCGTTTAGTACACACTATAGGCTTGCAGAGATACAAATGTGACAATTTGACGCTGACTGAGCTCCTAAAATCTGCAATGGAATTTCTCAAATGTATTAGAACGATCGCTAATAGCATTTTCTTACAACAAAAAATTATATTAAGCTCTATCGCATACTAGCTGATAACACAAAGTAAAAGTATCTACTTTACGATGCTGTTACGCTGTTTTATTATGTATTTACCACGCCCAGTAATTAATATCAATTGTGTCATAGTTGTTTACAGTACTACAAACACGTTTGAGTCTGCAGTAGGTTAGCAGATACACAAATGTATTTTTTTAAACAGGGTGAGTTGGATACGTTTGCATTGTTAATTTCTGGTGGCTTACTACAGCCTATATGTATTAGAATGACCCCTAATAGCATTCCATTTAAAGCTAACGGTGATATTAAGCACTCTTGCATACTAGCTGACAACGCAGAATTTATATGTCTACTATACGATGGTGCTAAGCTTTATTGCGTTCTTAATGTATCCAGTACTTAACTTCAACAGTATCATGGTTGTTTACTGTATTATAAATGCGTTTAGTACACACTATAGGCTGGCAGAGATACAAATATGACAATTTGACGCTGACTGAGCTGCTAAAATCTGCAATGGAATTTCTCCAATGTATTAGAACGATCGCTAATAGCATTTTTCTTAGAACAAAAAATTATATTAAGCTCTATCGCATACTAGCTGATAACACAAAGTAAACGTATCTACTTTACGATGCTGCTACGCTGTTTTATTATGTATTTACCACGCCCAGTAATTAATATCAATTGTGTCATAGTTGTTTACAGTACTACAAACACGTTTGAGTCTGCAGTAGGTTAGCAGATACACAAATGTATTTTTTTAAGCAGGGTGAGTTGGATACGTTTGCATTGTTAATTTCTGGTGGCTTACTACAGCCTATATGTATTAGAATGACCCCTAATAGCATTCCATTTAAAGCTAACGGTGATATTAAGCACTCTTGCATACTAGCTGACAACGCAGAATTTATATGTCTACTATACGATGCTGCTAAGCTTTATTGCGTTCTTAATGTATCCAGTACTTAACTTCCACAGTATCATGGTTGTTTACTGTATTATAAATGCGTTTAGTACACACTATAGGCTGGCAGAGATACAAATGTGACAATTTGACGCTGACTGAGCTCCTAAAATCTGCAATGGAATTTCTCAAATGTATTAGAACGATCGCTAATAGCATTTTCTTACAACAAAAAATTATATTAAGCTCTATCGCATACTAGCTGATAACACAAAGTAAAAGTATCTACTTTACGATGCTGCTACGATGTTTTATTATGTATTTACCACGCCCAATAATTAACATCAATTGTGTCATAGTTGTTTACAGTACTACAAACACGTTTGAGTCTGCAGTAGGTTAACAGATACACAAATGTACTTTTTTGAAGCAGAGTGAGTTGGTCAATTTTTCATTGGTAATTTTTGGTGGCTTACTACAGCCTATATGTATTAGAATGACCTCTAATAGCATTCCATTTAAAGCTAACGGTGATATTAAGCACTCTTGCATACTAGCTGACAACGCAGAATTTATATTTCTACTTTACAACGCTGCCAAGCTTTTTTATTGCGTTCTTAATGTATCCAGTACCTAACTTCAACAGTATCATGGTTGTTTACTGCATTATAAATGCGTTTGGTACACACTATAGGCTGGCAGAGATACAAATGTGATAATTTAACGCTGACTGAGCTCGTCAAATCTGTAATGGTATTTTTCAATGGTTTAGTACATCTCAAATGTATTAGAACAATCGCTAATAGCATTTTCTTACAACTAAAAATTATATTAAGCTCTATAGCATACTAGCTGATAACACAAAGTAAAAGTATCTACTTTACGATGCTGCTACACTGTTTTATTTTGTATTTACCACGCCCAGTAATTAATATCTATTGTGTCATAGTTGTTTACAGTACTACAAACACGTTTGAGTCTGCAGTAGGTTAGCAGATACACAAATGTATTTTTTTAAGCAGAGTGAGTTGGTTACGTTTGCATTGTTAATTTCTGGTGGCTTACTACAGCCTATATGTATTAGAATAACCTCTAATAGCATTCTATTTAAAGCTAACAGTGATATTAAGCACTCTTGCATACTAGCTGACAACGCAGAATTTATATGTCTACTTTACGCTGCTGCTAAGCTTTATTGCGTTCTTAATGTATCCAGTACTTAACTTCAACAGTATCATGGTTGTTTACTGCACTATAAATGCGTTTAGTACACACTATAGGCTGGCGGAGATACAAATGTGACAATTTGACGCTGAGTGGGCACCTCATATCTGCAATGGTATTTCTCAATTGTTTAGTACATCTCAAATGTATTAGAACAATCGGTAATAGCATTTTCTTACAACTAAAAATTATATAAAGCTCTATCGCATACTAGCTGATAACACAAAGTAAAAGTATCTACTTTACGATGCTGCTACGATGTTTTATTATGTATTTACCACGCCCAATAATTAACATGAATTGTGTCATAGTTGTTTACAGTACTACAAACACGTTTGAGTCTGCAGTAGGTTAACAGATACACAAATGTACTTTTTTGAAGCAGAGTGAGTTGGTTAAGTTTTCATTGGTAATTTTTGTTGGCTTACTACAGCCTATATGTATTAGAATGACCTCTAATAGCATTCCATTTAAAGCTAACGGTGATATTAAGCACTCTTGCATACTAGCTGACAACGCAGAATTTATATTTCTACATTACAACGCTGCCAAGCTTTTTTATTGCGTTCTTAATGTATCCAGTACCTAACTTCAACAGTATCATGGTTGTTTATTGCATTATAAATGCGTTTAGTACACACTATAGGCTGGCAGAGATACAAATGTGACAAATTGACGCTGACTGAGCTCCTCAAATCTGCAATGGTAGTTCTCAATGGTTTAGTACATCTCAAATGTATTAGAACAATCGCTAATAGCATTTTCTTACAACTAAAAATTATATTAAGCTCTATCGCATACTAGCTGATAACACAAAGTAAAAGTATCTACTTTACGATGCTGCTACGATGTTTTATTATGTATTTACCACGCCCAATAATTAACATCAATTGTGTCATAGTTGTTTACAGTACTACAAACACGTTTGAGTCTGCAGTAGGTTAACAAAAACACAAATGTACTTTTTTGAAGCAGAGTGAGTTGGTTAAGTTTTCATTGGTAATTTTTGTTGGCTTACTACAGCCTATATGTATTAGAATGACCTCTAATAGCATTCCATTTAAAGCTAACGGTGATATTAAGCACTCTTGCATACTAGCTGACAACGCAGAATTTATATTTCTACATTACAACGCTGCCAAGCTTTTTTATTGCGTTCTTAATGTATCCAGTACCTAACTTCAACAGTATCATGGTTGTTTACTGCATTATAAATGCGTTTAGTACACACTATAGGCTGGCAGAGATACAAATGTGACAAATTGACGCTGACTGAACTCCTCAAATCTGCAATGGTAGTTCTCAATGGTTTAGTACATCTCAAATGTATTAGAACAATCGCTAATAGCATTTTCTTACAACTAAAAATTATATAAAGCTCTATCGCATACTAGCTGATAACACAAAGTAAAAGTATCTACTTTACGATGCTGCTACGATGTTTTATTATGTATTTACCACGCCCAATAATTAACATGGATTGTGTCATAATTGTTTACAGTACTACAAACACGTTTGAGTCTGCAGTAGGTTAACAGATACACAAATGTACTTTTTTGAAGCAGAGTGAGTTGGTTAAGTTTTCATTGGTAATTTTTGGTGGCTTACTGCAGCCTATATGTATTAGAATGACCTCTAATAGCATTCCATTTAAGGCTAACGGTGATATTAAGCACTCTTGCATACTAGCTGACAACGCAGAATTTATATTTCTACATTACAACGCTGCCAAGCTTTTTTATTGCGTTCTTAATGTATCCAGTACCTAACTTCAACAGTATCATGGTTGTTTACTGCATTATAAATGCGTTTAGTACACACTATAGGCTGGCAGAGATACAAATGTGACAAATTGACGCTGACTGAGCTCCTCAAATCTGCAATGGTAGTTCTCAATGGTTTAGTACATCTCAAATGTATTAGAACAATCGCTAATAGCATTTTCTTACAACTAAAAATTATATAAAGCTCTATCGCATACTAGCTGATAACACAAAGTAAAGGTATCTACTTTACGATGCTGCTACGATGTTTTATTATGTATTTACCACGCCCAATAATTAACATCAATTGTGTCATAGTTGTTTACAGTACTACAAACACGTTTGAGTCTGCAGTAGGTTAACAGATACACAAATGTACTTTTTTGAAGCAGAGTGAGTTGGTCAATTTTTCATTGGTAATTTTTGGTGGCTTACTACAGCCTATATGTATTAGAATGACCTCTAATAGCATTCCATTTAAAGCTAACGGTGATATTAAGCACTCTTGCATACTAGCTGACAACGCAGAATTTATATTTCTACTTTACAACGCTGCCAAGCTTTTTTATTGCGTTCTTAATGTATCCAGTACCTAACTTCAACAGTATCATGGTTGTTTACTGCATTATAAATGCGTTTGGTACACACTATAGGCTGGCAGAGATACAAATGTGATAATTTAACGCTGACTGAGCTCGTCAAATCTGTAATGGTATTTTTCAATGGTTTAGTACATCTCAAATGTATTAGAACAATCGCTAATAGCATTTTCTTACAACTAAAAATTATATTAAGCTCTATAGCATACTAGCTGATAACACAAAGTAAAAGTATCTACTTTACGATGCTGCTACGCTGTTTTATTTTGTATTTACCACGCCCAGTAATTAATATCTATTGTGTCATAGTTGTTTACAGTACTACAAACACGTTTGAGTCTGCAGTAGGTTAGCAGATACACAAATGTATGTTTTTAAGCAGAGTGAGTTGGTTACGTTTGCATTGTTAATTTCTGGTGGCTTACTACAGCCTATATGTATTAGAATAACCTCTAATAGCATTCTATTTAAAGCTAACAGTGATATTAAGCACTCTTGCATACTAGCTGACAACGCAGAATTTATATGTCTACTTTACGCTGCTGCTAAGCTTTATTGCGTTCTTAATGTATCCAGTACTTAACTTCAACAGTATCATGGTTGTTTACTGCACTATAAATGCGTTTAGTACACACTATAGGCTGGCGGAGATACAAATGTGACAATTTGACGCTGAGTGGGCTCCTCAAATCTGCAATGGTATTTCTCAATTGTTTAGTACATCTCAAATGTATTAGAACAATCGGTAATAGCATTTTCTTACAACTAAAAATTATATAAAGCTCTATCGCATACTAGCTGATAACACAAAGTAAACGTATCTACTTTACGATGCTGCTACGCTGTTTTATTTTGTATTTACCACGCCCAGTAATTAATATCTATTGTGTCATAGTTGTTTACAGTACTACAAACACGTTTGAGTCTGCAGTAGGTTAGCAGATACACAAATGTATTTTTTTAAGCAGAGTGAGTTGGTTACGTTTGCATTGTTAATTTCCGGTGGCTTACTACAGCCTATATGTATTAGAATGACCTCTAATAGCATTCCATTTAAAGCTAACGGTGATATTAAGCACTCTTGCATATTAGCTGACAACGCAGAATTTATATGTCTACTTTACGATGCTGCTAAGCTTTATTGCGTTCTTAATGTATCCAGTACTTAACTTCAACAGTATCATGGTTGTTTACTGCATTATAAATGCGTTTAGTACACACTATAGGTTGGCAGAAATACAAATGTGACAATTTGACGCTGACTGAGCTCCTCAAATCTGCAATGGTATTCCTCAATGGTTTAGTACATCTCAAATGTATTAGAACGATTGCTAATAGCATTTTCTATACACCTAAAAATTATATTAAGCTCTCTCGCATACTAGCTGATAACACAAAGTAAAAGTATCTACTTTACGATGTTGCTACGCTATTTTATTATGTATTTACCACGCCCAGTAATTAATATCAAATGTGTCATAGTTGTTTACAGTACTACAAACACGTTTGAGTATGCAGTAGGTTAGCAGATACACAAATGTGTTTTTTTAAGCAGAGTGAGTTGGTTAAGTTTGCATTGGTAATTTCTGGTGGCTTACTACAGCCTATATGTATTAGAATGACCTCTAATAGTATTCAATTTAAAGCTAACGGTGATATTAAGCACTCTTGCATACTAGCTGACAACGCAGAATTTATATGTCTACTATACGATGCTGCTAAGCTTTATTGCGTTCTTAATGTATCCAGTACTTAACTTCAACAGTATCATGGTTGTTTACTGTATTATAAATGCGTTTAGTACACACTATAGGCTGGCAGAGATACAAATGTGACAATTTGACGCTGACTGAGCTCCTAAAATCTGCAATGGAATTTCTCAAATGTATTAGAACGATCGCTAATAGCATTTTCTTACAACAAAAAATTATATTAAGCTCTATCGCATACTAGCTGATAACACAAAGTAAAAGTATCTCCTTTACGATGCTGTTACGCTGTTTTATTATGTATTTACCACGCCCAGTAATTAATATCAATTGTGTCATAGTTGTTTACAGTACTACAAACACGTTTGAGTCTGCAGTAGGTTAGCAGATACACAAATGTATTTTTTTAAACAGGGTGAGTTGGATACGTTTGCATTGTTAATTTCTGGTGGCTTACTACAGCCTATATGTATTAGAATGACCCCTAATAGCATTCCATTTAAAGCTAACGGTGATATTAAGCACTCTTGCATACTAGCTGACAACGCAGAATTTATATGTCTACTATACGATGGTGCTAAGCTTTATTGCGTTCTTAATGTATCCAGTACTTAACTTCAACAGTATCATGGTTGTTTACTGTATTATAAATGCGTTTAGTACACACTATAGGCTGGCAGAGATACAAATATGACAATTTGACGCTGACTGAGCTGCTAAAATCTGCAATGGAATTTCTCCAATGTATTAGAACGATCGCTAATAGCATTTTTCTTAGAACAAAAAATTATATTAAGCTCTATCGCATACTAGCTGATAACACAAAGTAAACGTATCTACTTTACGATGCTGCTACGCTGTTTTATTATGTATTTACCACGCCCAGTAATTAATATCAATTGTGTCATAGTTGTTTACAGTACTACAAACACGTTTGAGTCTGCAGTAGGTTAGCAGATACACAAATGTATTTTTTTAAGCAGGGTGAGTTGGATACGTTTGCATTGTTAATTTCTGGTGGCTTACTACAGCCTATATGTATTAGAATGACCCCTAATAGCATTCCATTTAAAGCTAACGGTGATATTAAGCACTCTTGCATACTAGCTGACAACGCAGAATTTATATGTCTACTATACGATGCTGCTAAGCTTTATTGCGTTCTTAATGTATCCAGTACTTAACTTCCACAGTATCATGGTTGTTTACTGTATTATAAATGCGTTTAGTACACACTATAGGCTGGCAGAGATACAAATGTGACAATTTGACGCTGACTGAGCTCCTAAAATCTGCAATGGAATTTCTCAAATGTATTAGAACGATCGCTAATAGCATTTTCTTACAACAAAAAATTATATTAAGCTCTATCGCATACTAGCTGATAACACAAAGTAAAAGTATCTACTTTACGATGCTGCTACGATGTTTTATTATGTATTTACCACGCCCAATAATTAACATCAATTGTGTCATAGTTGTTTACAGTACTACAAACACGTTTGAGTCTGCAGTAGGTTAACAGATACACAAATGTACTTTTTTGAAGCAGAGTGAGTTGGTCAATTTTTCATTGGTAATTTTTGGTGGCTTACTACAGCCTATATGTATTAGAATGACCTCTAATAGCATTCCATTTAAAGCTAACGGTGATATTAAGCACTCTTGCATACTAGCTGACAACGCAGAATTTATATTTCTACTTTACAACGCTGCCAAGCTTTTTTATTGCGTTCTTAATGTATCCAGTACCTAACTTCAACAGTATCATGGTTGTTTACTGCATTATAAATGCGTTTGGTACACACTATAGGCTGGCAGAGATACAAATGTGATAATTTAACGCTGACTGAGCTCGTCAAATCTGTAATGGTATTTTTCAATGGTTTAGTACATCTCAAATGTATTAGAACAATCGCTAATAGCATTTTCTTACAACTAAAAATTATATTAAGCTCTATAGCATACTAGCTGATAACACAAAGTAAAAGTATCTACTTTACGATGCTGCTACACTGTTTTATTTTGTATTTACCACGCCCAGTAATTAATATCTATTGTGTCATAGTTGTTTACAGTACTACAAACACGTTTGAGTCTGCAGTAGGTTAGCAGATACACAAATGTATTTTTTTAAGCAGAGTGAGTTGGTTACGTTTGCATTGTTAATTTCTGGTGGCTTACTACAGCCTATATGTATTAGAATAACCTCTAATAGCATTCTATTTAAAGCTAACAGTGATATTAAGCACTCTTGCATACTAGCTGACAACGCAGAATTTATATGTCTACTTTACGCTGCTGCTAAGCTTTATTGCGTTCTTAATGTATCCAGTACTTAACTTCAACAGTATCATGGTTGTTTACTGCACTATAAATGCGTTTAGTACACACTATAGGCTGGCGGAGATACAAATGTGACAATTTGACGCTGAGTGGGCACCTCATATCTGCAATGGTATTTCTCAATTGTTTAGTACATCTCAAATGTATTAGAACAATCGGTAATAGCATTTTCTTACAACTAAAAATTATATAAAGCTCTATCGCATACTAGCTGATAACACAAAGTAAACGTATCTACTTTACGATGCTGCTACGCTGTTTTATTTTGTATTTACCACGCCCAGTAATTAATATCTATTGTGTCATAGTTGTTTACAGTACTACAAACACGTTTGAGTCTGCAGTAGGTTAGCAGATACACAAATGTATTTTTTTAAGCAGAGTGAGTTGGTTACGTTTGCATTGTTAATTTCCGGTGGCTTACTACAGCCTATATGTATTAGAATGACCTCTAATAGCATTCCATTTAAAGCTAACGGTGATATTAAGCACTCTTGCATACTAGCTGACAACGCAGAATTTATATGTCTACTTTACGATGCTGCTAAGCTTTATTGCGTTCTTAATGTATCCAGTACTTAACTTCAACAGTATCATGGTTGTTTACTGCATCATAAATGCGTTTAGTACACACTATAGGTTGGCAGAAATACAAATGTGACAATTTGACGCTGACTGAGCTCCTCAAATCTGCAATGGTATTCCTCAATGGTTTAGTACATCTCAAATGTATTAGAACGATTGCTAATAGCATTTTCTATACACCTAAAAATTATATTAAGCTCTCTCGCATACTAGCTGATAACACAAAGTAAAAGTATCTACTTTACGATGTTGCTACGCTATTTTATTATGTATTTACCACGCCCAGTAATTAATATCAAATGTGTCATAGTTGTTTACAGTACTACAAACACGTTTGAGTATGCAGTAGGTTAGCAGATACACAAATGTGTTTTTTTAAGCAGAGTGAGTTGGTTAAGTTTGCATTGGTAATTTCTGGTGGCTTACTACAGCCTATATGTATTAGAATGACCTCTAATAGTATTCCATTTAAAGCTAACGGTGATATTAAGCACTCTTGCATACTAGCTGACAACGCAGAATTTATATGTCTACTATACGATGCTGCTAAGCTTTATTGCGTTCTTAATGTATCCAGTACTTAACTTCAACAGTATCATGGTTGTTTACTGTATTATAAATGCGTTTAGTACACACTATAGGCTGGCAGAGATACAAATGTGACAATTTGACGCTGACTGAGCTCCTAAAATCTGCAATGGAATTTCTCAAATGTATTAGAACGATCGCTAATAGCATTTTCTTACAACAAAAAATTATATTAAGCTCTATCGCATACTAGCTGATAACACAAAGTAAAAGTATCTACTTTACGATGCTGTTACGCTGTTTTATTATGTATTTACCACGCCCAGTAATTAATATCAATTGTGTCATAGTTGTTTACAGTACTACAAACACGTTTGAGTCTGCAGTAGGTTAGCAGATACACAAATGTATTTTTTTAAACAGGGTGAGTTGGTTACGTTTGCATTGTTAATTTCTGGTGGCTTACTACAGCCTATATGTATTAGAATGACCCCTAATAGCATTCCATTTAAAGCTAACGGTGATATTAAGCACTCTTGCATACTAGCTGACAACGCAGAATTTATATGTCTACTATACGATGGTGCTAAGCTTTATTGCGTTCTTAATGTATCCAGTACTTAACTTCAACAGTATCATGGTTGTTTACTGTATTATAAATGCGTTTAGTACACACTATAGGCTGGCAGAGATACAAATGTGACAATTTGACGCTGACTGAGCTGCTAAAATCTGCAATGGAATTTCTCCAATGTATTAGAACGATCGCTAATAGCATTTTTCTTAGAACAAAAAATTATATTAAGCTCTATCGCATACTAGCTGATAACACAAAGTAAACGTATCTACTTTACGATGCTGCTACGCTGTTTTATTATGTATTTACCACGCCCAGTAATTAATATCAATTGTGTCATAGTTGTTTACAGTACTACAAACACGTTTGAGTCTGCAGTAGGTTAGCAGATACACAAATGTATTTTTTTAAGCAGGGTGAGTTGGATACGTTTGCATTGTTAATTTCTGGTGGCTTACTACAGCCTATATGTATTAGAATGACCCCTAATAGCATTCCATTTAAAGCTAACGGTGATATTAAGCACTCTTGCATACTAGCTGACAACGCAGAATTTATATGTCTACTATACGATGCTGCTAAGCTTTATTGCGTTCTTAATGTATCCAGTACTTAACTTCCACAGTATCATGGTTGTTTACTGTATTATAAATGCGTTTAGTACACACTATAGGCTGGCAGAGATACAAATGTGACAATTTGACGCTGACTGAGCTCCTAAAATCTGCAATGGAATTTCTCAAATGTATTAGAACGATCGCTAATAGCATTTTCTTACAACAAAAAATTATATTAAGCTCTATCGCATACTAGCTGATAACACAAAGTAAAAGTATCTACTTTACGATGCTGCTACGATGTTTTATTATGTATTTACCACGCCCAATAATTAACATCAATTGTGTCATAGTTGTTTACAGTACTACAAACACGTTTGAGTCTGCAGTAGGTTAACAGATACACAAATGTACTTTTTTGAAGCAGAGTGAGTTGGTCAATTTTTCATTGGTAATTTTTGGTGGCTTACTACAGCCTATATGTATTAGAATGACCTCTAATAGCATTCCATTTAAAGCTAACGGTGATATTAAGCACTCTTGCATACTAGCTGACAACGCAGAATTTATATTTCTACTTTACAACGCTGCCAAGCTTTTTTATTGCGTTCTTAATGTATCCAGTACCTAACTTCAACAGTATCATGGTTGTTTACTGCATTATAAATGCGTTTGGTACACACTATAGGCTGGCAGAGATACAAATGTGATAATTTAACGCTGACTGAGCTCGTCAAATCTGTAATGGTATTTTTCAATGGTTTAGTACATCTCAAATGTATTAGAACAATCGCTAATAGCATTTTCTTACAACTAAAAATTATATTAAGCTCTATAGCATACTAGCTGATAACACAAAGTAAAAGTATCTACTTTACGATGCTGCTACACTGTTTTATTTTGTATTTACCACGCCCAGTAATTAATATCTATTGTGTCATAGTTGTTTACAGTACTACAAACACGTTTGAGTCTGCAGTAGGTTAGCAGATACACAAATGTATTTTTTTAAGCAGAGTGAGTTGGTTACGTTTGCATTGTTAATTTCTGGTGGCTTACTACAGCCTATATGTATTAGAATAACCTCTAATAGCATTCTATTTAAAGCTAACAGTGATATTAAGCACTCTTGCATACTAGCTGACAACGCAGAATTTATATGTCTACTTTACGCTGCTGCTAAGCTTTATTGCGTTCTTAATGTATCCAGTACTTAACTTCAACAGTATCATGGTTGTTTACTGCACTATAAATGCGTTTAGTACACACTATAGGCTGGCGGAGATACAAATGTGACAATTTGACGCTGAGTGGGCACCTCATATCTGCAATGGTATTTCTCAATTGTTTAGTACATCTCAAATGTATTAGAACAATCGGTAATAGCATTTTCTTACAACTAAAAATTATATAAAGCTCTATCGCATACTAGCTGATAACACAAAGTAAACGTATCTACTTTACGATGCTGCTACGCTGTTTTATTTTGTATTTACCACGCCCAGTAATTAATATCTATTGTGTCATAGTTGTTTACAGTACTACAAACACGTTTGAGTCTGCAGTAGGTTAGCAGATACACAAATGTATTTTTTTAAGCAGAGTGAGTTGGTTACGTTTGCATTGTTAATTTCCGGTGGCTTACTACAGCCTATATGTATTAGAATGACCTCTAATAGCATTCCATTTAAAGCTAACGGTGATATTAAGCACTCTTGCATACTAGCTGACAACGCAGAATTTATATGTCTACTTTACGATGCTGCTAAGCTTTATTGCGTTCTTAATGTATCCAGTACTTAACTTCAACAGTATCATGGTTGTTTACTGCATCATAAATGCGTTTAGTACACACTATAGGTTGGCAGAAATACAAATGTGACAATTTGACGCTGACTGAGCTCCTCAAATCTGCAATGGTATTCCTCAATGGTTTAGTACATCTCAAATGTATTAGAACGATTGCTAATAGCATTTTCTATACACCTAAAAATTATATTAAGCTCTCTCGCATACTAGCTGATAACACAAAGTAAAAGTATCTACTTTACGATGTTGCTACGCTATTTTATTATGTATTTACCACGCCCAGTAATTAATATCAAATGTGTCATAGTTGTTTACAGTACTACAAACACGTTTGAGTATGCAGTAGGTTAGCAGATACACAAATGTGTTTTTTTAAGCAGAGTGAGTTGGTTAAGTTTGCATTGGTAATTTCTGGTGGCTTACTACAGCCTATATGTATTAGAATGACCTCTAATAGTATTCCATTTAAAGCTAACGGTGATATTAAGCACTCTTGCATACTAGCTGACAACGCAGAATTTATATGTCTACTATACGATGCTGCTAAGCTTTATTGCGTTCTTAATGTATCCAGTACTTAACTTCAACAGTATCATGGTTGTTTACTGTATTATAAATGCGTTTAGTACACACTATAGGCTGGCAGAGATACAAATGTGACAATTTGACGCTGACTGAGCTCCTAAAATCTGCAATGGAATTTCTCAAATGTATTAGAACGATCGCTAATAGCATTTTCTTACAACAAAAAATTATATTAAGCTCTATCGCATACTAGCTGATAACACAAAGTAAAAGTATCTACTTTACGATGCTGTTACGCTGTTTTATTATGTATTTACCACGCCCAGTAATTAATATCAATTGTGTCATAGTTGTTTACAGTACTACAAACACGTTTGAGTCTGCAGTAGGTTAGCAGATACACAAATGTATTTTTTTAAACAGGGTGAGTTGGTTACGTTTGCATTGTTAATTTCTGGTGGCTTACTACAGCCTATATGTATTAGAATGACCCCTAATAGCATTCCATTTAAAGCTAACGGTGATATTAAGCACTCTTGCATACTAGCTGACAACGCAGAATTTATATGTCTACTATACGATGGTGCTAAGCTTTATTGCGTTCTTAATGTATCCAGTACTTAACTTCAACAGTATCATGGTTGTTTACTGTATTATAAATGCGTTTAGTACACACTATAGGCTGGCAGAGATACAAATGTGACAATTTGACGCTGACTGAGCTGCTAAAATCTGCAATGGAATTTCTCCAATGTATTAGAACGATCGCTAATAGCATTTTTTTTACAACAAAAAATTATATTAAGCTCTATCGCATACTAGCTGATAACACAAAGTAAAGGTATCTACTTTACGATGCTGCTACGCTGTTTTATTATGTATTTACCACGCCCAGTAATTAATATCAATTGTGTCATAGTTGTTTAAAGTACTACAAACACGTTTGAGTCTGCAGTAGGTTAGCAGATACACAAATGTATTTTTTTAAGCAGGGTGAGTTGGTTACGTTTGCATTGTTAATTTCTGGTGGCTTACTACAGCCTATATGTATTAGAATGACCCCTAATAGCATTCCATTTAAAGCTAACGGTGATATTAAGCACTCTTGCATACTAGCTGACAACGCAGAATTTATATGTCTACTATACGATGCTGCTAAGCTTTATTGCGTTCTTAATGTATCCAGTACTTAACTTCAACAGTATCATGGTTGTTTACTGTATTATAAATGCGTTTAGTACACACTATAGGCTGGCAGAGATACAAATGTGACAATTTGACGCTGACTGAGCTCCTAAAATCTGCAATGGAATTTCTCAAATGTATTAGAACGATCGCTAATAGCATTTTCTTACAACAAAAAATTATATTAAGCTCTATCGCATACTAGCTGATAACACAAAGTAAAAGTATCTACTTTACGATGCTGTTACGCTGTTTTATTATGTATTTACCACGCCCAGTAATTAATATCAATTGTGTCATAGTTGTTTACAGTACTACAAACACGTTTGAGTCTGCAGTAGGTTAGCAGATACACAAATGTATTTTTTTAAGCAGGGTGAGTTGGTTACGTTTGCATTGTAAATTTCTGGTGGCTTACTACAGCCTATATGTATTAGAATGACCCCTAATAGCATTCCATTTAAAGCTAACGGTGATATTAAGCACTCTTGCATACTAGCTGACAACGCAGAATTTATATGTCTACTATACGATGGTGCTAAGCTTTATTGCGTTCTTAATGTATCCAGTACTTAACTTCAACAGTATCATGGTTGTTTACTGTATTATAAATGCGTTTAGTACACACTATAGGCTGGCAGAGATACAAATGTGACAATTTGACGCTGACTGAGCTGCTAAAATCTGCAATAGAATTTCTCCAATGTATTAGAACGATCGCTAATAGCATTTTTCTTACAACAAAAAATTATATTAAGCTCAATCGCATACTAGCTGATAACACAAAGTAAAAGTATCTACTTTACAATGCTGCTACGCTGTTTTATTATGTATTTACCACGCCCAGTAATTAATATCAATTGTGGCATAGTTGTTTACAGTACTACAAACACGTTTAAGTCTGCAGTATGTTAGCAGATACACAAATGTATTTTTGTAAGCGGCGTGAGTTGGTTACGTTTGCATTGTCAATTTCTGGTGGCTTCCTACAGCCTATATGTATTAGAATGACCTCTAATAGCATTCCATTTAAAGCTAACGGTGATATTAAGCACTCTTGCATACTAGCTGACAACGCAGAATTTATATTTCTTCTTTACAACGCTGAAAAGCTTTATTGCATTCTTAATGTATCCAGTACTTAACTTCAACAGTATCATGGTTGTTTACTGCATTATACCACGCCCAGTAATTAACATCAATTGTGTCATAGTTGTTTATAGAACTACAAACACGTTTGAGTCTGCAGTAGGTTAGCAGATACACAAATGTATTTTTTTAAGCAGAGTGAGTTGGTTAAGTTTGCATTGTTAATTTCTGGTGGCTTACTACAGCCTATATGTATTAGAATGACCTCTAATAGCATTCCATTTAAAGCTAACTCTTGCATACTAGCTGACAACGCAGAATTTATATGTCTACTTTACGATGCTGCTAAGCTTTATTGCGTTCTTAATGTATCCAGTATTTTACTTCAACAGTATCATGGTTGTTTACTGCATTATAAATGCGTTTAGTACACACTATAGGCTGGCAGAGATACAAATGTGATAATTTGACGCTGACTGAGCTCGTCAAATCTGTAATGGTATTTTTCAATGGTTTAGTACATCTGAAATGTATTAGAACAATCGCTAATAGCATTTTCCGTACACCTAAAAATTATATAAAGCTCTCTCGCATACTAGCTGATAACACAAAGTAAAAGTATCTTCTTTATGATGCTGGCACGCTGCTTTATTATGTATTTACCACGCCCAGTAATTAATATCAAATGTGTTATAGTTGTTTACAGTACTACAAACACGTTTGAGTCTGCAGTAGGTTAGCAGATACACAAATGTATTTTTTTAAGCAGAGTGAGTTGGTTAAGTTTGCTTTGGTAATTTCTAGTGGCTTACTACAGCCTATATGTATTAGAATGACCTCTAATAGCATTCCGTTTAAAGCTAACGGTGATATTAAGCACTCTTGCATACTAGCTGACAACACAGAATTTATATGTCTACTTTACGTTGCTGCTAAGCTTTATTGCGTTCTTAATGTATCCAGTACTTAACTTCAACAGTATCATGGTTGTTTACTGCATTATAAATGCGTTTAGTACACACTATTGGCTGGCGGAGATACAAATGTGGCAATTTGACGCTGAGTGGGCTCCTCAAATCTGCAATGGTAGTTCTCAATGGTTTAGTACATCTCAAATGTATTAGAACAATCGCTAATAGCATTTTCTTACAACTAAAAATTATATAAAGCTCTATCGCATACTAGCTGATAACACAAAGTAAAAGTATCTACTTTACGATGCTGCTACGATGTTTTATTATGTATTTACCACGCCCAATAATTAACATCAATTGTGTCATAGTTGTTTACAGTACTACAAACACGTTTGAGTCTGCAGTAGGTTAACAGATACACAAATGTACCTTTTTGAAGCAGAGTGAGTTGGTTAAGTTTTCATTGGTAATTTTTGGTGGCTTACTACAGCCTATATGTATTAGAATGACCTCTAATAGCATTCCATTTAAAGCTAACGGTGATATTAAGCACTCTTGCATACTAGCTGACAACGCAGAATTTATATTTCTTCTTTACAACGCTGCCAAGCTTTTTATTGCGTTCTTAATGTATCCAGTACCTAATTTCAACAGTACCATAGTTGTTTACTGCATTATAAATGCGTTTAGTACACACTATAGGCTGGCAGAGATACAAATGTGACAAATTGACGCTGACTGAGCTCCTCAAATCTGCAATGGTAATTCTCAAATTAATATAGAACGATCGCTAATAGCATTTTTCTTACAACAAAAAATTATATTAAGCTCTATCGCATACTAGCTGATAACACAAAGTAAAAGTATCTACTTTACGATGCTGCAACGCTGTTTTATTATGTATTTACCACGCCCAGTAACTAATATCAATTGTGTCATAGTTGTTTACAGTACTACAAACACGTTTGAGTCTGCAGTAGGTTAGCAGATACACAAATGTATTTTTTTAAGCAGGGTGAGTTGGTTACGTTTGCATTGTTAATTTCTGGTGGCTTACTACAGCCTATATGTATTAGAATGACCCCTAATAGCATTCCATTTAAAGCTAACGGTGATATTAAGCACTCTTGCATACTAGCTGACAACGCAGAATTTATATGTCTACTTTACCATGCTGCTAAGCTTTATTGCGTTCTTAATGTACTTAACTTCAACAGTATCATGGTTGTTTACTGCATTATAAATGCGTTTAGTACACACTATAGGCTGGCAGAGATACAAATGTGACAAATTGACGCTGACTGAGCTCCTCAAATCTGCAATGGTATTTCTCAATGGTTTAGTACATCTCAAATGTATTAGAACAATCGCTAATAGCATTTTCCGTACACCTAAAAATTATATTAAGCTCTTTCGCATACTAGCTGATAACACAAAGTAAAAGTATCTACTTTATGATGTTGCTACGCTGTTTTATTAGGTTTTTACCACGCCCAGTAATTAATATCAAATGTGTCATAGTTGTTTACAGTACTACAAACACGTTTGAATCTGCAGTAGGTTAACAGATACACAAAGGTACTTTTTTGAAGCAGAGTGAGTTGGTTAAGTTTGCATTGGTAATTTTTGGTGGATTACTACAGCCTATATGTATTAGAATGACCTCTAATAGCATTCCATTTAAAGCTAACGGTAATATTAAGCACTCTTGCATACTAGCTGACAACGCAGAATTTATATTTCTACTTTACAATGCTGCCAAGCTTTTTTATTGCGTTCTTAATGTATCCAGTACCTAACTTCAACAGTATCATGGTTGTTTACTGCATTATAAATGCGTTTAGTACAC
>OW679202.1:107350516-107516138 GCA_940337035.1 Agriotes lineatus | reverse complement strand
ATTTTGAAATAGATGAGAGTAATAATAATTTTCACATGGACCAGGCTTTACATTTGCCACAAATAAGACTCAACCGATACAGGATAATATCACAAGAGAGTAAAAACGTTACAACAATCAGACCGTTCTGTTTAAGAGAGGCGCGCGCCGCACTCTTTCCAATAAGTCTCAATGGCGCAGATAAGTCGATGCAGTTACAATCTGCTACGCAGATGCAGCGGAGTTCAAATCCCCCGGGCTACATTTTTTATTTGAAAATGTATTTAATGTACGTATTAGAAACGTGAAGGTATTTTTACTAACTTAATTTGATTTTTCAAATTATTTAGTGTCACAATGTCAATGAGGTAAGTTCTGGGTAAAGCCTTTTACAGATTTTTTTCATAAGTTTCAGAATTCATGTCTTCTACTTTATTTTCTACTTCTAATCTGTAGTTTTCATCAACTGTAGCAAAAGTTCGCCTTTTAAAAGATTTCCCTAAAATACATAATTATTTGAGGTTTTTAAACTGTACATTTATTACTCATATAATCCATTATAGGTACTTAACGTTTGCTGTTCAATTTTGCAGTACATTGTTTTTGGCGTGCCGTAAAAAAATGTTTAGTAAAATATCCAGGAGCTTCGCTGACTAAAGATGTTTCAATTTTACATAAAAAATTGCCTTTAGTATTATAAGATATAGCTAATAGCTGCAGCTTTACATCTACATTTGTAGGAATTCTGTAACGAAAAGTTTATCTTTTTTCCTGTAATTTGATTACTAATATCAATCATTTTTATTTTTTTTAATATACCTTATATTATTTACTGGTGTCACTATAAATCATCATAAAAAAACGTCAAGTATACCAATGTATTTGCAGTTTGTTTTGGATAAATTGATAGAACTTAAACTATAAAAATATAGCTATGTAAGCTTTCATGTTGAACGTATTTTGTTAAAAATTATTTATGCGAAAGATATGTATGCTCCATTTTCCACTTTGCGAAATAAATTACAATAGTTGATTCTGGAAACTTTAGGGTCATTGTTATTTCAAAATGCAAGATCGCCTTATACCGTTTACTTGCTTGGTCATAACCAGGTTAAATTGGCATACGCACCTGTACAAACAAAAGGGCGAAATTCCGTAGCTGATACTAAATACAGATAAGGATCATTAGTGTAGCAGTCATCTCTCATTTATAATAGTAATTGATGTTTTCAACTTCGTCTACTAATTACCTATATTTTGTTGCAAAACAAGATTATTGTCGTAAACGGTACTAACTAGCAATAATTTAGTTTGTTCAATAAGGAACTAAAAAATCTATAATACGTAATTATTTATTAAGAAAAATAATGGAAGCGAAAAGCATAAGAATTCTGTCTATAAATAGTTAATTATATTAGTCCCCAACTTATTGATTACAACATATCAATTGCATTAAAAGATTTCAGTTAAAATTATTTAATTTGGTGATTCGAAAACAAATGTAAGGATGTATTGGGCTAACTTGGTTTTAAATAGAAGGTTCCTCACATGTAGTAGATTAACAGATAAGGTACTTAGGGAAATAATCCCCTTTCGACATTTCCATTCAAGGCAAAGAGGTGTATCTAAAGTTGCCTAAACATTTCAAATTGAAGGAGCAAAAGAAAATTTACCATACCCGCTATGGAAATCTATGAGCTCTCCTAAGCCGCCTTAAGGCTAGTATTTAGTAACTTTAAAATCGTCGTTTGCCACATCTAGGGATTTTTGAAAACGCGTAAATATAGGCAACAAACTGAACGGCTATTGCTTCTGGCAATGGCCTGTTGTAGATTTGACCAGTGGAGATCGTTAAGCCTATAATGACAAGTTAATCTGACAGCGTACCTCATTACGAAAAGTTCGGTAAGAAAACAGAATACAAACACATTCAACCGTAAATATAGGGCAACGGAAAGTTATAATTGAGATTATACAACTCATTATAAATTTGGCCAATAGTAATTGAGAATTTTACTTAGTTACAAGGTATAGATAAACGGATATACCCTTGACGACGTGGTATAATTACTTCTGTGTTTCGGTGGGTCCAACAAAGCAAAAATAATGGATAATAATAATCTAGAGCCATAATGTAATAACTGTCTATTGCAAATTCGAGGTTAGCAGGTTAGGTTTCGCGTCAGTTTTGACACAAACTGACGCAAAACCGCGCCTGATAACCTCGAATTTAACATAGACTTACAGTGTCACCAACATAAACAGTGCCACTAACACAAACAGTGCCAACCTAAGAAATAAAATAATTTATTATTATCGGTCTATTCATTATATAATCGTAACGAATACCACTCGAGCAATCGCAAATAATGATTATTTTTCACTCGTAGCTCGACGTAATCCTTAAAATACCACTCGAGCTGCGCTCTCGTGGTTTTTCGCAGATTACGTCTCGTTACTCGGAAAATAATCGATTATTTTCGATGCTCTTGTGATATTATAACTGAATATCCCTTATGTATATTTGAGTGAAAATTTTCCATAGCAACGGCGATTATTAATAATCGGAAATTTATTGAAATTTACCAGGAAATTTCCAGTTATGTCACTGTCATCAAAGCATTTAGAGACAACAAAGCTGTGAACAAACAACAAAGTCAGTAGGCCGATAATGATTGTTGCTATGGGCAACCAAAAGCGACCCCTAAACAAACTTAAATGTTAATTAACTGTAGTTTTCACAAAAAATCCTAAAATGTTAGTACTTAGATATTAGTTTTATTATTATTTTTAACAAAAATGTTTTCTTTACTGTGCTTTTTTCATTCGTGATATTCTCTATCAAAATATAACGCGTGCATAAAAAAATTCCTATGGAAATATTTGCAAAACGTGTTCCTCAGCTACTTTTTTTAACAAAAGCATTCCTACATGCCTTCAAGAAATTAGCTCCAGAACATTTTTCCAAATATTTTCAGAAAATGTTCAATCATTTGGTATATTTCTACTGAAAATTGCATAATGTTTTATAATGGTCATAATAGTTTAATAGTCTTTGTTCTACATATCATAAAAATTTAAAATGCATACAATCTGAAAACAACATATTATAGAATAATTCATTCACATAAATCAATGGCGTTATAAATTAAATATTTATGCTATTTTGAGAATTAATACTCGTATACTATTTTTAGCCCTATTGCCACGTTGGTAATTACTTATGAAGACCCAATAATGCTAGTTGAAACGTTTACAACGACAAATTAAGCTTACTCGACGTGATGCTAAAACCCAATAAACTATCAATTAACATTGAATGTAAAAGGTCAATAAATGACATTTATAAAAGAAATGCATGGTTATACTACATTCGAATTTTTGGTTTTTTATATCGTTATTGTTATTCCTTTTTTTCTTTGTTTACTTCTTGCTGATCTTACATGTTCAAGAAGACTTTCTTTTATTTCATTATAATATTCTTCACTCACAACATTTATGTACATAAAGGTACTATTTTTATTTGAGCAAGTTTTTTGTCTCGTCTAAAACTCTGAGTAATCAATATTATGGTATATTTTAATAAATATTGAACAATTTATTGAAAACTAACAAAAAATCTTCTGCGCCGTACATAAATAGATACGCTTTGGATTTAAATTCTTATTTACAGTATATGTTGGATGTTAGCTACATGTAAAAACGTATACATATTTATTTCATTTTTAAATTCAAATTTTTTAAAATCTGAATTTCATCGTTTAAGATCATTCTAAATCCTCGTCATGACCAATCACTATAAAATTTCATGTTTTTGTTATTTTCAAAAAAATCACTGCGTAATAATACGTATTTGTGCGATAGTGTTAGGTATTTTTGGTTTTTATTCATTGGTCTGTGTGTCTGTCTTTCTGTGTGTGTGTCTGTCTGTGAACAGAATATCTCAAAAACGAAAAGAGGTATGACGTTGAAACTTCATATATAAGTTTTGTGTACTATCTAGATGCGACAGCAAGCGATTGAAGAGAATCGCATAACCCGAAGTATGTGTTTACTCTTGTGATTTTTCAGCCTTTTTCGATTTTTTCAAAAGCAGCTCCAACGATTTTTTTTCAAACTTTACAATTTTAATGTGTATTGATGTGAGATAGGCGATTTTCAAGTTGAATACCTATAAAATGGGTTTCTTTTGTTTTTTTTTTTTTGGTTTGTTTTTATTAACTCCTATTTTTAAAATTAAAAAGAAATCATGACTACTATTTCCAAATACAGGGACAATTAAATATATGCAATAAAAGCAAGTGCTTCTTTGTTGTATGGTCACCACTTAAAATTTCCATAGAAGTAATCTATAGATGCAATTTTTTGGCAAAACAAAATGATACCAAAACTACAGAAATTTTATACAATGGCGTTATTACCAGAACTTGTAGATCCCAGAAGCATAAGGAATCTGCCAATTCGGGAAACTTTTTTGAATAACTGACAGTTTTTAAAACATTTTACATTCCAAAGAGATTATTACTTGTTCTGATTCCTATTTTTATCTTAACATTAATTAATTAGGTACTTCTTATTTTTATTTTACTATTAATTTAATTAAATATATAGGTAATTGTGACAATTTATTTCTTTTTAAAAATGTATGTGTTTGCATGTTAGTTAATAAAAATTATTTTTTGCATCTATCTGACTCGTACGTTTTGTTTTTATTATAACGACAATAATTTTTGTGCAAGAATGTACACTCCGGTGAAAGCCGTATTAAACAATAAAATCAAATTCTGTCGAGTAGAGGAAGGCGAATTAAAATTAAAACAAAATGACAGCTACATGTACCAAATCCAAGGACAATTAAATATCGCAAAAAAAGACATTTGCTATTTTGTTATTTGGACTAGTGATATTTCAGTGGAAGTGATAAAAACCGATCCTTTGTTTTGGGAGCAAAAAATGCTTCCGAAACTTGAACAATTTTATAACTCGGCATTGTCACCCGAAATTTTGGATTCAAGGCAATCACGACAGCTACATATTCGAGAGACATTTTTAAATTGATGTACGTGGAAGAAACTATATCCTCTGCAATTAAATGTAAAATGTGTATAGGTATGTATACTGTAAAAAATTGTTACTTTTTCCCCTTTTTTTTAATTAATGTATCTAGATCAGTATACAAAATACTATACAGGCTGATTTATTTATGAATATTTAGCATTAGTTAATCACTAGTTATATTTGTTTGTAAGATTGTTTATTTATGCACTGACAACAGTTATGTTATTGCTATATGTATTATTTTAGTAAAGTATTTGCGCTGATGTATTTATTGTTTTAATTTTTTCACGTTAGCACTATCAACACTATTAGCTAAGATGTCGTAAATATCTTGAGAAAATTTTCTTTTGATTCCATTATGTATGGAGTTGATTCCAATATCATAATAAAGTTGATTACTTTGAGAACCGTACTTGCTGTATTATTAGTTTGATTTGGATAAACAAATGCGTTACCAAGCTAAGTAACTTTCTACCTGCAGTTTACAGAAACGTATAATCCTCTTATAATCCTCTTATTCTCTTATCAGTAATACGCTTGTTGTTTAACAACAGGTGGTTGCCGGGACATAGCCCTGGTTAAGGTGTTGCCTATATTTGTACGGAATTTTAACAAAATTAATAGAACATTTTTTAATCGCTAACTGAATTAATTCGTCACTGCAGGGAACGCAAAAATAGATCGATGCATGTAGGTCAATAAAATACTTTTATTTAACGGGGCAAAAGGACAAAAACTTATAAAGATGAATTCCGTTGGCAGTATCAATTAAAATTCATGTGTTATGTGTAACGCGATATCATCCACATTTATGAAAAAAAAACGCTTTTCGAGATTTAGCCCGTTGGAGAAAAGGTTGCTCTAAATGGTCCTTAAATTAGTTTTTTAATCATACTGCTGTGAAGCGAGATATCCCAGTTAGCGTTTCACTATTCCATGGTGCAAGACGGCTTAACTAAATACAACCCTTAATATGCACAGTTTACAGCCCCCGGAAAGCATTTTTAGCAATTCTTCGATGTTTTGGAATTATACCAGGCGAATGGCGAATGAAAAATCTCAATCAGAAGTTGCTCAGGCTAACTTATATTGCCTTCTGTGGTGTCTTTAAGAGCTAAAATCATCTTCTATATCACATTACCTTCAAAGTTGTGTCTCTTTATTGATAAAACGCTGTCTATAGGTTATTATAGCGTTCCAAAGGTTATATTAACAACTTAAAAATTGTTACTCGGTGCATGAGGCAACTAGGGGTGTTAATATGCACAGCTTACAACTGCCGGAAAGCATTTATAGCAATTCTTCAATGTCTTGTAATTATACAAAACGAATATGTACGGCGAATGGAAAATCCAATTCGTAAGTTGCTCACCCTTACGTCTATCGCTTTCTGTGGTGTCTTTATGAGCTGAAAACACTTTTTAAGACACATTAGCAGCAAAGTTGTGCGTCGTTAGTGTTACATAGTCGTCTAGAGGTTATTACAGCTTCCGAAAGTTTATATTTACACCTTGAAAATTGTTACTCGGTGCATGAGGCAATTAAGTGTGTTAATATGCACAGTTTACAACTCCCGGAAAGCAGTTTTAACAATTCTTCGATGAGTTGTAATTATACCAGTCTAATATGTAATACGAAATAGAAAATCCAATTCAGAAGTTGCTCAGGCTAACGTCTATAGTTTTCTGTGGTGTTTTTATGAGCTACAAACACTTTGTAGTGCACATTAGCATCAACGTTGTGTTTCTTTAGTGTTAAAACGTCGTCTAGAGGTTATTATAGCCTACCAAAGTTTATATTTACACCTTGAACATTGTTGATCGGTGCATGAGGCAATTAGGGGTGTTAATATGCACAGTTTACAATTCGCGGGAAGCAGTTTCAGCAATTCTTCGATGTCTTGTAATTACACCAGACGAGTATGTAATTAAAAATACAAAATCCAATTCAGAAGTTGCTCAGGCCAACTTCTATCACCTTCTGTGGTGTCTTTAAGAACTAAAATCACTTTCTATATCACATTACCTTCAAAGTTGTGTCTCTTTAGTGATAAACCGCTGTCTAGAGGTTATTATAGCATTCCAAATCGTATTTACACCTTAAAAATTGTTACTCGGTGCATGAGGCAACTAGGGCTGTTAATATGCACAGTTTACAAATCCCGGAAAGCAATTTTAGCAATTCTTCAATGTCTTCTAATTATACCAGACGAATATGTAAGGCGAATCGAAAATCCAATTCAGAAGTTGCCCACCCTGACGCCTATCGCTTTCTGTGGTGTCTTTATGAGCCAAAAAGACTTTTTAAGACACATTAGCAGCAAAGTTGTGCCTCGTTATTGTTAAAACGTCGTCTAGAGGTTATTATAGCATTCCAAAGTTTATATTTACACCTTGACAACTGTTACTCGGTGCATCAGCCATTTAGGTGTGTTAATATGCACAGTTTACAACGCCCGGGAAGCAGTTTTAGCAATTCTTCGATGTCTTGTAATTGTACCAGACGAATATGTAATGGAAAATAGAAAATCCAATTTAGAAGTTGCTCAGACTGATGTCTATAGAATTGTCTGGTGTCTTTATGAGCTAAAAACACTTTGAAGGGCGCATTTGCATCAAAGTTGTGATTCGTTAGTGTTAAAACGTCATCTAAAGGTTATTATAGCGTCCCGAAGTTTATAGTTATACTTTGAAAATTATTACTCGTTGCATGAGACAATTAGGGGTGTCAATATTAACAGTTTACAACTCCCGGGAAGCAGTTTTAGCAATTCTTCGACGTCTTGTAATTATACCAGACGAGTATGTAATTAAAAATGGAAAATCCAATTCGGAAGTTGCCCAGGTTAACTTATATTGCATTCTGTGGTGTCTTTAAGAGCTAAAATCATCTTCTATATCACATTACCTTCAAAGTTGTGTTTCTTTAATGATAAAACGCTGTTTAGAGGTTATTATAGCTTTCCAAAGGTTATATTTACACCTTGAAAATTAGTTCTCGGTGCATGAGACAATTACGGGTGTTAATATGCACAGTTTAAAAATCCCGGGAAGCGGTTTTAACAGTTCTTCGATGTCTTGAAATTATACCGGACGAGTATCTAATGGAAAATAGAAAATCGAATGCAGAAGTTGCTCAAGCAAACGTCTACCGCTATATGTGGTGTCTTTATGAGCTAAACACGCTTTCTAAGGCACATTAGCATCAAAGTTGTGTCTCTTTAGTGTTAAAATGTTATCTAGAGGTTATTATAGCGTCTCAAAATTTATATTTACACCTTGAAAATGGTTACTCGGTGCACGTGGAAATTAGGGGCGCTAATATACACAGTTTACAACTCCCGGAAAGCAATTTTTCGATGTCTTTGAATTATACCAGACGAGTATGTAATGGCAAATAGACATTCCAATTCAAAGGTTGCTCACGCTAACGTCTATAGCTTTCTATGGTGTCTTTATGAGCTAACAACGCTTTCTAAGGTACATTAGTCTGAAAGTTATGTCTCTTTAGTGTTAAAACGTCGTCTAAAGGTTATTATCGCATCCCAAAATTTATATTTATACCTTAAAAATTGTTACTCGGTGCATGAGGCAATTAGGAGTGTTAATATGAACAGTTTACAACTGCCGGGAAGCAGTTTTAGCAATTCTTCGATGTCTTGTAATTATACCAGACTAGTATGTAATGGCAAATGGAAAATCCAAATCAGAAGTTGCTCAACCTAACGTCTATCGCTTTCTGTGGTGTCTTTATGAGCTAAAAACGCTTTCTACAGGACATCATCAAAGTTGTGTCTCTTTAGTGTTAAAACATCGTCTAGAAATTATTACATCGTCCAAAATTTATATTTACACTATGAAAATTGTTACTCGGTGCATGAGGCAATTAGGAGTGTGAATATGAACAGTTTACAGCTCCCAGGAAGCAGTTTTAGCAATTCTTCTATGTCTTGTAATTATACCAGTCGAGTATGTAATGGTAACTGGAAAATCCAATTCAGACGTTGCCCAGGCTAACGTTTATCGCTTTCTGTGGTGTCTTTATGAGCTAGAAATACTTTCTAAAGCACATTAGCATGAAAGTTATGTTGTGACACTAGCCCCTTCTTATAAGGGTGTCAAAATTACTGCAAACGGGTAGCTATCAGGCGGAGATAATGTTCACTCAGATATAGCATAGATTAACACACAAAACACCATAGAAATGCATTTAAACAATTTATTCTGTTTTAACTATAGTTACATTTAGTAATTAGTGGAAATTTATGAATTTAAATTGTATATAACAGTAAAATAAATTATTGCTCATAAACCGCCGTTTCGTCTCCCGGGAGGAACCGCAACCGGTGATACACAGGCGGGTAGCGGGTGTTTTTGCCTGTCAGGAGCTCTTCGGGGTCGATCGGATGCTTCCTCGCGAATCTACGGAAGCTCGCGCTGCGCCGGCGTTTTGGAAGTTCGTGCTATTCTGACGTCTGTAAACACGTGTAGAAATTAGGTTAATTACTGTATTTCTTACCCTAATTGGACTGCTACAATTTTCACCTGGAGGCTTCGACGGCCGATGAAACGGGAGTGCGTTTTTTAGCGCAATCGTCGCTGCAGGATAACCTCACTGGCCCTGGGAGTTTTCGTGCCTTTGAAATGTTATTTTCCCCATGAACATGTCAAGTACGTAGCTAACTATAATCTGAATAATTAGTAATAGTTTGCCTGCTTGCACAAATTTACAAATTCGGGTGCGAGCTTTAAGTGATTTGAAATGATAAGATTCGAGCTGAAACTCGAATGTTTCGACAATCGCCTGCAGAGCGAGCAAAATTAGCCTTGAGGCGGCTTAGAACGGGCTTTGAATTCAGGGCACTGCTAAGTCTAATTAACGCCGGGATTATTTATAAGGGGAATAATTTAAGCTGGCGAGGTGGGTTTCCTGTTGAAGACTTCCACTTCTAGCGAGCTTCAGGTTTATTACCAGGAAAGTTTTAAGTACGCGATGTGGGTCTCCTGTCGAAGGCGTCCACTTCTAGGAAACTCCAGGTTTATTAACAGTAAGCGAAGTGGGTTTCCTGTCGAAGGCTTCCACTTCTAGCAAACTCCAGGTCTATTAACAGGAAAGTTTCGAGTAAGCGAGGTGGGTCTTCTGTCAAAGGCTTCCACTTCTAGTGAACTCCAGGTCTGGTCTTCTAGCGAATATCGGAAGGGAATCGGGAATTCGAGGCAGAAGAATAAGTAAGAATTTCTTCGGGCAAGACGGGGAAAAGAGGAAGGGGGCGGGGAAACCTGAGCCAAGCCCAAGCTTCGGGTTCGGGAACTGGAATCAAAATCTGGAAAAATCTCTCTGGAGAATCTGTCTAAATGAGCTCTGCAACTGCTTTTATACGATTTTGGATGTTTATAGGTGGGGGAGAAACGGCGCGCGGCTCGCCTTTGTGAGCCTCCCGTTATCTCTGGATGCGGCCATCGTCCACCCTCGTTTTCTTTTGGGCCATTGAAACGCCGTGATTTGTGATATCGCTGAGGTCGGCGACGTATAAATTTGAATATATTATTTAATATGGGATTAACCAAATTTATACGGAAGCTAGCGTTACAATGTCTCCTTAGTGTTAAAAAGTTGTCTAGAGATTATTATAGCGTCCCAAAATTTATATTTACTCCTTAAAAATGGTTACTCGGTGCATTTGAAAAGTAGGGGCGCTATTATACACAGTTTACAACGTTCGGGAAGCAGTTTTAGCAATTCTTCCATGTCTTGTAATTATACCAGGAGAATATGTAATGGCAAATGAAATTCAAAAGTTGCTCAGGCTAACGTCTTTCGCTTTCTGTGGTGTCTTTATAAGCTAAAAACACTTTTTAAGGCACACTTGCATCAAAGTTGTGTCTCTTTAGTATTAAAACGTCGTCTAGAGGTTATTATAGCGTCCCAAAATTTATATTTACACCTTGAAAATTATTACTCGGTGTATGAGGCAATTAGGGGTGTTAATATGCACAGTTTTACAATTCGCGGGATGCAGTTTTAGCAATTCTTCGATGTCTTGTAATTATACCAGACGAGTATGTACTGGCAAATGGAAAATCCATTTCAGAAGTACTTCAGGCTAACTTCTATCGTTTTCTGTGATGTCTTTATGAGCTAAAAACACTTTATAATGCACATTCGCAGCAAAGTTGAGTCTCATTAGTGTTAACACGTTGTCTAGAAGTTATTATAGCGTCCCAAAGTGTATATTTACACCTTGAAAATTGTTACTCGGTGCATGAGGCAATTAGGGGTGTTAATAAGCACACTTTACAACTCCCGGAAAGAAGTTTTAAATTTCTTGGATGTCTTGTAATTATAGCAGACGAATATGTAATGGCAAATAGAAAATTCAATTTAGAAGTTGCTCAGCCTAACGTCCATTGCTTTCTGTGGTGTCTTTATGAGCTAGAAATACTATCTACGGCACATTAGCATGAAAGTTATGTCTCCTTATAGTGCTAAAACGTTGTTTAGAGGTTATTATACGGTCCCAAAATTTATATTTACACCTTGAAAATGGTTACTCGGTGCATGTGGGAAGTATTGGCGCTATTATACACAGTTTACAACGCCCGCGAAGCAGTTTTAGCCATTTTAATTATACCAGACGAGTATGTAATGGCAAATAGAAAATCCAATTCAGAAGTTGCTCAAACTAACGTCTATAGCTTTCTGTGGTGTCTTTATGAGCTAAAAACACTTTGTAAGGCACATTAACATCAAAGTTGTGTCTCTTTAGTTTTAAAACATCGTGTAGAGGTTATTATAGAGTCCCAAAGTTTATATTTACACCTTCAAAGTTCTTACTAGGTGCAAGGGGCAATTAGGGGTGTTAATATCGAATGCAGAAGTTGCTCAAGCAAACGTCTATCGCTATATGTGGTGTCTTTATGAGCTAACAACACTTTCTAAGGTACTTTAGCCTGAAAGTTATGTCTCTTTAGTGTTAAAACGTCGTCTAAAGGTTATTATAGCGTCCCAAAATTTATATTTACACCTTGAAAATTATTACTTGGTGCATGAGGTAATTAGGGCTGTTAATATACACCGTTTACAAATCCCGAGAAGCAGTTTTAACAATTCTTTGATGTTTTGATATTATACCAGACGAGTATCTAATGGTAAATGGAAAATCCAATGCATAGGTTGCTCAGGCTAACGTCTATCGCTTTCTGTGGTATTTTTATGAGCTAAAAACCTTTTCTAAGGCACGTTAGTATCAAAGTTGTGTCCCTTTAGTGTTAAAACGTCGTCTAGAAGTTATTAGAGCGTCCCAAAATTTATACCTTGAAAATTGTTACTCGGTGCATGAGGCAATTAGGAGTGTTAATATGACCAGTTTACAACTCCCGGGAAACAGTTTTAGCAATTCTTCGATGTCTTGTAATTATACCAGACGAGTATGTAATGGCAAATGGAAAATCAAAATCAGAAGTTGCTCAACCTAACGTCTATCGCTTTCTGTGGTGTCTTTATGTGCTAAAAAGGCTTTCTACAGCACATTATCATCAAAGTTGTGTCTCTTTAGTGTTAAAACGTCGCTTAGAAATTATTATATCGTCCCAAAATTTATATTTACACTTTGAAAATTGTTACTCAGTGCATGAGGCAATTAGGAGTGTGAATATGAACAGTTTACAACTCCCCAGAAGCAGTTTTAGCAAT
This sequence comes from Agriotes lineatus, assembly GCA_940337035.1. Taxonomy (NCBI): domain Eukaryota; kingdom Metazoa; phylum Arthropoda; class Insecta; order Coleoptera; family Elateridae; genus Agriotes; species Agriotes lineatus. The sequence goes on along the minus strand of OW679202.1, from coordinate 107,503,409 downwards.
TCTTCGATGTCTTGCAATTATACCAGACGAGTATGTAATGGCAAATGAAAAATCCAATTCAGAAGTTGTTCAGGCTAACGTCTATAGCTTTCTGTGGAGTCTTTATGAGCTAAAAACACTTTCTAAGGCACATTAGCATGAAAGTTGTGTCTCTTTATGTTAAAATGTCGTCTAGAGGTTATTTTAGCGTCTCAAAATTTATATTGACACATTTAAAATTGTTACTCGGTGCATGAGACGATTAGGGGTGTTAATATGCACAGTTTACAACTCACGGGAAGAAGTTTTAGCAATTCTTGGACGTCTTCTAATTATAGCAGACGAGTATGTAATGGCAAATGAAATATTCAATTCAAAAGTTGCTCAGGCTAACATCTATCGCTTTCTGTGGTGTCTTTATGAGCTAAAAATACTTTCTAAGGCACATTAGCATGTAAGCTAGCGTTTGGAACGTTCGGAAATAGCTTTTCTAGCGTCCTAGTCGCTGCAACGTATATAATCCACGCAAGCTTAGTTTCAAAAGCCTTGAAATATAATAAAATTGTGTTGGTTGGCAATTGTTAGTGCTGATCGAACTTATAAATAACTCTTGGCCAACTTGCAGTCAGTGATATTACTCCCGTAATCTGCATTTAAAAATCTACCGCCTGCTTGTTTCAAGTTGTTAAATACTTAATAGTAAGATAGTAATCGTTTACGAATGCTGGTATCCAGCGATACATACAACAGCTAGCGTTTGGGGCGTACCGAAATAGCTTTTCTAGCGACTTAGTTGCTGCAGCCTATAAAATCCATGCAAGCTCAGCTTTAAAATCCTTCAATAAAAATAAAATTGAGTTAGTTGGCAATTGTTAGTTCTTTTCAGAATTATAAATAACTCTTGGCCAATTTATAGTCAGTCAGTACAGTCAGTGATATTACTTCCATAAGCTGCATTTAAAAATCTACCGCCTGCTTGTTTCAAGTTGTTAGATACTCAATAGTAAGATAGTAAATGTTTGCGAATGCTGGTATGCACCATTATATAGAACTGTTACAGTTTGGAACCTTTCGGAAATAGCTTTTCTAGCGTATTAGTCGCTTCAACCTATAAAATCCATGCAAGCTTAGCTTTAAAAGCCCTGAAATATAATGAAATTGTGTTGGTTGGCAATTGTTAGTGCTGATCGAACTTATAAATAACTCTATGCCAACTTGCAGATGTTAATCACAATAGTATTGTAACCAGTATTTAAAAATCAACCACCTGTTGTTTAATATTCAATAGTAAGATATTAAATGTTAGGGAATTCTGGTAGGTATATACAAATAAATAGAACTGCAACTGTTTGAAACGTTCGGAAAAGCTATTTCCGAACGCGTCAAACGGTAGCAGTTCTATGTATTAGTGCCTACCAGCATTCGCAAACATTTACTATCTCACTATTGAGTATTAAACAACTTGAAACAAGAAAGTGGTTGATTTTTAAATGCAGTTTACAGAAGTATTATCACTGACTGTACTGACTGACTGCAAGTTGGCTAAGAGTTAAAGTCTATTCAGACTGGCGGTAGCAGCGCAGCTGCGGTGTGGTAGCAGTTGAGTAGCGGCGCGGATACTGGGCGGTTTTTAGATTAGTGGGTATTCATACTGAGCGCAGTAGTTCGACGGTGAGTTTATTTGCAGGCGGCATTCAGAGGCGTGCAGGTTACAAGCTAATAATAGATTTTTAAAAAATGTTTACAAGTAGTTCAGACAGTTCCGATGAAGAGTTGGAGTTATTAGTTGTGGTAGCCTCTCAGGGTAATACTACCAGAAAATAGAAACGCATCCGAAGACATGACATTCTTTCCACTAAATACATTGATGTAGAGCTTCACATGCTCTTCAAAAAACTTCTAAAAGACGAATCAAATTTTTTTGAATATTTTTGTATGTCTATAAGTCGTAGGGATATGGTAAAAACAAGGATTTAATCAAATCCCTAAGCGAATTGATCAATTTACGGGAGATGTTAAAGTGGCAACTCTATATTGTCATTTCCCTAAACAAATCAAGTGATTTGATCAAATTCCTAAACATTTAGTGAAATGACAAAAATAACATTTCTAAGCTATTAAAAATCTTTCTGAAAGTTGGTTGTCCTCATATACTACAAATGGAATGAAATCTGCTGGAGCCCATTTATGCTACATTTGTAAAAACCCAATACACGCAATATGTAGAAGAAGAACGATATGGATCGAGAATTCTATGCTATTTATGCCAAAAAGAATGGAATATAAAAGAACAAAGAGAACATATTGCACAAAACCTAAAAAGATCTGCTCAAAAAATGAAAGATAAGTAATTCTTCGAAGAAATTCAAAGACGTATTAGTGGGTTCCACCTTTTTGATTGATGTACCTAAAGGAGATATAGGTCCATTAGATGCAAACAACATTACGTTGATCGTATTAAATATGAAAAATAATTTATTTCAAATTGGTACTTTAGTCGACATCATAAAAAAATGGCTTCCTAGTCCCACCGATTAAGCTGAGTTTGTGTGAAATTGCAGGAAAATGATCTTTATTCGGAGGTCTAGGGTTCAAGACACGTTCCTGTCAAAAATTAAAAGTACAATGCAAAACGAATAGATGTGTCTGTAAAAAAAGTAATGTCCTTTGTAACTCGAGATGCCACAAATGCACAACGTGTGTCAATAAAAAATAAATAAACATTATAATTAAGTTCCATTTAAAAAAACAGTACTCGCTAACCATTTCAATAAACTTCTTTTAAATTTCCTATCGTTGATTAGTTTTAAATAGATAATTAAAGTGATATTTTCTGTGATCATTGTTGTATTATATACACCTAACGAATGTTTGGTTTACTAAATAAATTTTTTTAATAGCTAAGAAACGTTGTTTTTGTCCTTTCACTACCTCAGTTTAGGGATTTGATCAAATCACTTGATTTGTTTAGGTATATGGCCATATCTACTTGACATTTTAACATCCCCAGTGAATTGATCAATTCGCTTAAGGATTTGATAAAATTCCTGTTTTTACCATATCCCTGCGACATATAGATAAATTTAATCGACTCCTAAATTTACTGAAAGATGATATACGAAAAAGCGATATAAATTGCCAAATTGAACTTAAAATAATTATTTTTATTGGTTAATAAAGAAAACCTAAACACACATAATATTACATATTTTAATTTTTGGTTTGGAAATTAACTATGCATAAATTGTTCAATCAAATGTATTTTTATGCGCGTTTCGTTAGCATTGAAAAGCTAACTTCTTGAGACGTTTACATTAAGTTTTTAAACAGTTACTTATTTGATGAACTAAAATTAGGAGAATGAGATTAGATTGTACATATAAACAATGCATATTTTTATTCTTATGATTGTGTACGTTGATTTAATTGGGGAGAAGTTAACACTCCTTTTTTTACTTTTTAAAGTAAATAAATCATTGACGAAACAGTTTATTTTCAAATTATGCTATTAGTAATAAATGTTTAGCAATGTGGAAAATAATTTGTTCAGCGAATTGCATAATTTGAAAATAAAATGTAACTTTCATCAATGAGTTATTTAAAAAGTAAAAAAGGGAGTTCTCCTTCCGCCCCAATTAAATCAATTATACAATCATAAGAATAAAAATATACATTGTTTACCTGTAAAATCTAATCCCATTCTATTTTTAGTTCATCAAATAATTAACTGTTTAAAAACTTAATGTAAACGTCTGAAGAAGTTAGTTTTTAAATGCAAATGAACCGTGAGTAAAAATTAATTTGATTCAACAATTTAGCTGCATAGTTAACTTCCAAACCCAAATGGACCTACACAAATATAGTAATTAACATATTTTAACAAGTTTTGTTGCTGTTCCATGTTGTAGCACAATCACACCTGCCTGCAATTACGGCCAGTACTGAACTGCATATTTCACTCTAAACTATGGTTGTGTCTTTATCTAACCGCGCGGTTTCTTCATAAAAATCGCTTTCCGATCGATCGAAACCGCTCCGGCTTGCCGCTACCTCTCCGCTTCCGCACCGCTTGTTAGTCTGAATCATATTATTTAAAAACGTGCAGAGCGATTGCTGAGCGGTTTCAGGACCGCTCCGCTACCGTCAGTCTGAATCGACCTTTATTAATAAGTCCCACTAGATCTAACAATTGCCAAAAAAAAAATTTTACTATCTTTCAGGGCTTTTAAAGCTAAGCCTGATTGGATTTTATAGTTTGGAGGCAGTAGGACGCTAGAAAAGCTATTTCCGAACGCTCCAAACTTTAGCAGTTCTATGTATTGGTGCATACCAGCATTTGAAAAAGTTTACTATGTTACTATTAAGTATTAAGCAACTTGAAACCAACCCCGATATTTGGGGAGTTCACAAGAAATGCACTGCCAGCTTGTGCTTTGTATGCGGAAAGGTACCCTGATCATCCTGCTGCAAATTATTTTAATAGACTTGAGAGGCAATTTCACACTGAACCCGACAATAACAATCAAGAGAGCATTTCCATATTTCTGAAGAAACAGAAATGGATATTTTGGCGTACACAAGAGTTGAATCCTACTTCATCAACAAGAGAAATTGCTAGTGTTTCAGGAATTAGTCATCAGTATGTTTGGAGAATTTTAAGGAAACATGGAGTTCATTCATTTAAATATCAACTCTACCAGCATCTTTATGACAATGATAATGCAAGACGCCTTGATTTTTGTAATTGGTTATTACAGAATCAAAACAATGATAATTTTCATTATAAAATTCTCTACTCGGATGAAACTCGTTTTACAAATAATGGAATGTTCAACAGGAATAACCTTAGATACTGGCCACGTGAAAATCCAAGATTGGTTCACCAAGGTAATTTTCAAGAGAGATTTGGGTTTAACTGCTGGACGGGTATTTTGGGTACGCGAATAATAAGCCCAATTTTATTTTGAAGGCGTATTAACTGCTGACAGATACCTTGGTTTCCTTCAGAATCAAATAGAAGAGGGTTTAGATGAATTGCCATTAAATGTAAGAAACCAGATGTATTTTCAGCAAGCCCGCCCATAATGCTAGAATAGTTGCTCAATACTTAAATTACAGATTGGGCGATAGAAACCAATGCACCTGTTATGTGGCCAACTAGGTCAACTGACTTAACCGCGTTAGACTTTTGCGTGTTTCCTCACTTAAAAATATTGTCTACTCAACACCACCGACTTTACAGGATTTACAGAATCAAGTCACAGCGGCAATAGCTACTATAACTCCTCAGCAACTTCATAACATTATGCGAGAAGTAATTCAAAGAGCCAGGTTATGTTAAGACGCTGATGGTGACCATTTTGAGCAACACACATAAGTTTTGCGATGCTATTCCAGATTAAGAAGTTGAAATACATTATAGTTTTTTCTAAATGGTACTGTTATTTAAATAATTTTTTTTTTCAGTTTCAATGAATGATTCAAATGTTACTTACCTTTATTCTAATTTAATTTAAATTTAAACAAAAAACTGACAACCAAATGGTCACTTATGATACATCTATAAACTCAGAATTTAGAGACGAATTAAATTATGTAAAAATATACAGGGTGTTCTATTTTAAATAGAAAAGTTAAGGTAATTGCTGGTTAAACCGGAAATGGAATTTTTATTAAAAGTCCACATGTTGACACACTTTATTCCCAAAAAACACCATACTAAATTTCATAAAGATATATGTAAAAATTCAAATGATATTTGGGGTCTACCAGAATTCAGTTACACCTGTTATATATATTGCGAGTTTATATTATTATATACACATTACGGCATATAAAATATACATCACATAGGACGTCTCTCACAACCCCTTTTCCAATAAACTCTATCTCTCCGCTCTTCTTCAACCAGATTTCTTGCTACCATGAACTCTCGTACGCCCTCAATCCAAGTTCGACGAGGTGTTCCTCTTTTCTTCCTTTTATTTTTTATTTATTAATGATTAATAGCATAATGCTAACAATTTTACAAATAATTTTGTATATTAACAACTAATAATTACATATGAAGTCTTCAAATAATTCAAACAATAACATGTGACTATAATTTAATAGTATCTTTACAGTATAAAGTACATCTTCTCTTGAAAATCTGGATTGTGTTTGAATTCTTCACACTACAAGGCAAATTATTATATTGAATAAGTCCATTGTGGAAAATGTCATTCTGGCTATAAGTAGTGGTAACTGTTGAAACATAAAAGTCTTCTCTGGCTCGAGTTGGGTAATTATGTATCTAGTGTTTTTCAACAAATGTTCAAAAAGCAAACTGTGTTTTATTTTGTATATAAGAGTCATTGTATTGAGAAATAGTATTTGCTTAACATTCAATAATCCTGTTGTCTTTAACATGTTTTCAATACTTGTATAACTATTACATCATATGATACAACGCATGGATTGATTCTGCTTTTTTGAAGTATACTTTTCTCTGTCATGTTCAACAAAAACATTATAGATGAACAGTAGTTAAAACGCGGTAAGATAATTGATTTGTAGATTATTAGTTTTGACCAATCACTAAGATATGTACTCTTTCTTTTCAGTAGATTTATTTTCTTTGCAATTTTATTAGTTACATATTCTGCATGTTTAGAAAATGTTAGATGTTTATCCACTGTAACACCCAAATACTTGCACTGTTCAACCTGTTCAATCCTTTGGTTATTTATAAATATTCCTGTGTGATTCTCAATTGGTATAGCATTAAATTAACTTCTAATTATCATCAATTTAGTTTTTTCCGTATTTAAACTTAGACCATTTTGTGTCAGCCATTTATACAGCACTTCTAACTCTTCATTTATGGTTTGTACAACTGCTTCAACATCTTGACCCATAAAATACAGTAAGGTATCGTCAGCAAAAAGCTGAATGTTACATTTCTTTTAAGTTTCTGCCAATGTCATTGATGTAAACAATAAATAGATTAGGGCCTAAAACTGTCCCTTGGGGAACACCCAATAGATTTTCTTTTTGCACTGATGTATTACTTAGAAATCTTGTTTCCTGAGTAAGATTTGATAGATAGTTTTTAAACCTTTAAACCCTTTAAACCTTTGGTATGGTTTCCATTTAAGTATTTTTTGTGGCCATCTTTCCTCCCCATCCTTTGAACATGTCCATACCGCTTGAACCTTTTCTTCTCTATATTGTCCATAATTGTTTCTTTGAAATGGATCCTTCTTTTTATTTCAACATTTAGGATTCGGTCCAGTACGGTTAAGCAACAAATGCGCCTCCAATACATCATTTCTGTCGCTTTTATCACCTCCGTGTTTCTTTTTGTGATTTCCCACGTTTCACTTCCGTATGTTGCTATGCTCTGTACAATCACGTCATATATAATTTTCTTTGTTTTGGTGGATATGCTCTTAGACCATAGTATCGGATGTAATTGTCTTATTGTTGTTTTAGTCTGTCATTTTTTTTCTAATTTCTTCTCCACTACCTCCAGAAGCTGTGAACGTTGTTCCTAAATATTTAAATCTGTTGACATGTTTAATTTTGCCATCATCTAAAACCAGGTCCTGCCCTTCTCCTCCTACTACCATATACTGTGTTTTTTCTGTGTTGACCTGCAGTCCTTACCGTGCATACTGTTGTTAACTTTCTAAGCATGCTGTCCTCAGAGAGCACCACCTGATCATCTGCAAAGTGCAGCGAATACAGGTAGTCATCTTGAATTTATATGCCTATGTTTCTACAATGACGCTTCCATTGTACCAATGCAGTTTGCCGATATATTTTAAATAAAGAAGGGGCTAAACAGCAACCTTGGCATACGCCATTTGTTAAGCGAATTTTTCTGATAATGTTGTTCCTACCTTAACTTGACTCGTAATATCGGTTTCTTACTACTTTAATATAAAATTATAATTCCTCTAATAAGAACACAATTTGCTGGTATGTGAATTCCGTTCTTTAACTTTGTTAAGAACCGATTTTCAGAAAACAGGCACGGCGCATGATTTCCAAAAATCACCACCACGGTGCTAAAAATTTCCGTGAAATCAAGATTATATTAGTTAGTATAAAATATGATTTTTAACAAAATTCTTGAAATTGTTTTTAGATAAAACTAAAAATAACTGGTTTTGCGCTAAGTCGCTTCTGGATTGTACAATGTGTTGCCTATTTTAATAATACCAAAATCAAAATAATACAATAGGCACTCTGTATACGTCTTCATTTAATAAAATTGCATTTCACGTAACTAAATCCTGGAAGTAACCATATATCGTTCTTCCAAAAACTTAAGCAATCTGTTAAAACTAAACATAAAGTTGAACCATGAAAACGCTTCTTGCTAAATCTTCATGGTTATTTGCCTAATTTTAATCTTATTGGTTGTTTTTGGAATGAAAAAATTGATAACTAAGATGAATTTCTGGAATATTTTCCACTACTTGTTTTGCTGGAAATTTTGAAACCGTAGTCATTTATTGCACTCATTCTTTAGAACACTCCATTCTGAGCGGCTCGCATTCACAACTGGACTTATGCAACAGAACCCGCCTTATTAAACTCATTCTTTAATATAATATTAGTTTTCTTCCTACAGTGACTGGGAAACAGATTCTACCTCATTTTACAGCATACGATATCAACCTTTTTAAATATAAAAAAAAAACAAGTAATATTCTGCATTTATATATTCATATATGGAACCACATAACCAAAATTATCCATTTTACTAAAAATGCTGATTGATACAAACTGGTTAACTACAAACTACATAATGCTTATACGTATATTGTCATGTTTTAATAGTCATTACTTTAAAGAAGACAATGAAATGGGTTGTAATTTTACTTATCTAATATCGCAAAGTATACACATTTTCAATAAAATGGATAAGTTATGGTTCTTTATAATTCACAACACAGAAAATTATAACAATTTAAATTCATTAACATTACTGATATGAAAAATATCAAAATAGATTTTTAAGTATCATTACAACTTCTCTGAATAAATACAAAGAAAACACAAGATTATTATAGCCTAAGATGAACATACAACAAGCTAATTTAGATTTGAGATTCAATTCTTTACAAAAGAAATTTATATAGATGCACTGTTACTACTAAGGCTGGATCATTTTTTGCAAAAAATATATACCAAAGACATTTTTGGGACTAAAGAAGTTATTAACGTTTAAATACTATATAGTAGTAGCAGTAATCATTCAGAAAAGCTACAAAGACACTAAATACGTAACTATGACATAAACATTCTGAACATGAAAGAAAATATAACAATTATTATTTTGGTCCACAACCACACTACCAACGATTAAGTACAGCACAGTAGAAACCCTATAGGTATCAAACCAACTTGTTTGTGGGCATATAAAATATAATACCTATATTAACATTCTTATTTGAACACATTTTTTTAAAACAATTTATTGCTATTGACATGAGAAATTAATTATTTTTCTAACAACCTTTAAATGAGGTTATAGCACAGAAAGCAAAATTAACGGTTTAAATAACAAAGTATGAGAAACCAAAACATATTTCTCTATAGATATTGAACACAAAATAAAGACCACCAAAGTAAATTATGCACAATGCACAAAATCAGAAATTAACATTAGTAAGATTTTTACACTATTGATTTTTTGCAGTAGTTACTAGGTATAATACATAAGTATTAGTTTATATGCATTTTTAGTACATTGGAATTGGAATTAAATTACTTCTAAAATATGCAAAAATAGATGTAAGATTTAAATGTTGCAAAATATAATCGGGCTTTGTGGTAACATAACCAATGCGTTTCTACCATACTTAACTGTATTATAAATCTTAGGCAGAAGTGACATTCGTCTTGGAATCCTTTGTAACTAACTGCAATAGACTTCCGCTGGGAGGGCGTTCTTGCTTGGTGCTCCATTTCCAAAACAATCTGCAACAAGAAAGTAGATTTGGGTTTTTTGTCATAACTAACTCGAAAGTAGCTATTATAAGAAAAATAACTATAACAAGTATTGATTTGTTCATATATACTACCGTAAAGACATTTCTCCATATTCAGGCATAATACATTCTTTCTTAAAATTAAACTGCACAATTGCTGCAGTACTCACTTGTAGATGGCAGTAAATACAGATCTATTTTTAAAAATTCATATCATGCATTCCGATCGAATGTTGATTATTGGAACATGATTTTCCCTTAACATGTTGACTGCTCACGACGCGAATCCGCATCGTTGCGAATGTTAACAATGTGCGCACGACGCGGATCCGCTCATTATGATATTACTCGAGCGACGCGGATCCGCATCGTGCGCACATCGTAAACATTCACAATAACGTGGATCTGCGTCATGAGCAGTCAACGTGTTAAAGCACATACCTAATAGGAAATAAACAAATTTCAAATTGCAACTATTTTAAGAAAAAAATGACGTGCAAAAATGAAATTTAATTTTTTCTGTCATGTCTCAGCTGATTGCAGTGGTTGAATCAGACATTTTTACAGTTTCTCGAAACAGAAAACAGCCTCTACTATTTTTAAATACAATTGTGGATTTGCAGATCTGTGGAAATCTGTTTACAGAATCAGCAAAACATTTTAGAACCGTGAGGGCAAATAAATTTACAATTAGAGTCGCCTGTGATTCGTGTGATACATTTGGCAGTACTGAAATGTGTTTTTGATGACACTGTCAATCTATGTCAAATTTGACAGACAAGTTGACATATGCATAGACAATCTGTGTCAGACTGACCGAGCTCTGTAGGTTAGTGGTTAGCATGCCTACTTAGATTTGGAAGGTCGTGTGTTTGATTCCCATGACCATCTGCTCTGATTCAGGTTTTTACGTGGTTTTACTGAACCAACAGAGTACTTTCTCTGAGCAGAATGCCGGAGCAGTACTTCTCCCCCTTTCCTGGCCTTTCTTCCATTCTCCGACCCACCTTTTTTTTTGCCCATCCTATAATTCCCGTTCTTGGCTGACAAAAGACGCAAGGTCCCTATAGCAGCTCGCCCCGTTGGGAGAATTAAAATTGCCTTGAACTTGTCTGACTAATGCAAAACCTAACCTGATAACCTCCAATTTGACATCTAACACGTCCGTACAAAACGCTAGCACAAATTCCTGAGGCTGAATTATGACGATCTAGTCCCACTTATCTCAGTACAAAAGTTGATAGCTTTCGCAATACGGGCCGTCAAAGTTATTATTTTTTTACTTTTTTTAAATATTTATCTTAATAATAGCAGAACCTGCATGAAATTTGGTATTAATGGTTTCTTTGGGATGAGAAAACCAGATCTGATCACAGTTTTGATGTACATTGCAGAAGGCGCCATCAGTAGTTTTTCGCATATATCGAAAGTTTCATCTCTCTTGTGCCTCATTGTATTACATTTTTAACAAAAAATTCTTATTCCCTGGCATTTTTTGTCCGAAAAAGGTGTCGCTCTGAGTAACCGTTTCTAAGATAATTGTATTTAAATGTTTTATTGCGTATTAAAACTCGTCGTTAACTTCCTTCACACTTTATCCAGGCTTAGGACTGATTCAAAAAAATTTGAGTGCATTTAAGGGCTAACGGGCTAACAACAATAAAAATTTACATAGCAGCGAGTTAACAATGATAAGAATGTACATATGAACTGACAAAGAACAATAGAAATAACACACAAAATCAATAATGAACTAGAACAGCAATGTTAATTTTTCAGAATAACTCTAAGTAAATATTAAAAATTACCTCCATTTTCAAGTACACAAAGATTAATTCAACGGAGAAAGTTGAAGTGCACTCTTTCCATCATCTTTGCATCTAACCGTAAAATGTTTACTGAATTTTGTATGCCTGCCCACAATTCTTCGGTGGTTACAAGTCTAGAGTATACCATCTCTTTAACAGTTCCCCTTAAAAAGTAATCTAACGGCGTTAAATCTGGTGAGCCAATTTGCAGGAGTACATTTCCTCTGCCGATCCATCAATTTTGAAAATTCTCATTTAAATTATTTCTAACATTTAAAGTGAAGTGTGGGGGGGCACCGTTGTGAATGAACTACATATTTTGTCTATTGGCCAGTGGAAGATCATCCAATAAATTTGGAAAACTTGCTCGGAGGTGTTCCAGGTAATTTAAACCATTTAAACGAGGTGGTAAGATGCCAGGACTAACTATAAGTTTATCAATGATTCCCGCCCATGCGTTGATTTTAAATTCATGTTAATAATGCAAAACCTTCATTGCATGCGGGTTTTCATCACCATAAACATGTTCATTATGTAAATTTGTCAGACCCCTTCTTATAAAACAAAACTCATCGGTAAATAATTTTTTTTAATTAAAATTTTAAATCAAATGGTCTCTGTTCATTATGAATCGACCATCTTCATTCTGGGTCGAGGTGTAAAAGCTGTTGTACTGTCTGGAGGTGGTATGAATGCAGCAGCTGTTCTCTTAAAGTCCAATTTATTATATTTTTAGAAACTCCAGCTTCCAAACCTAGGCATCTGGTGCTCAGACTCTGATCTTCTTCAACCTAATCCTAATCATACGATCCCGTCATAATCAACAGTTGAAGGAGCAAAAGCACCTGTTCTCGAAGACGTCTTTCAAGAGCAGCAAATGTTTGGTGATTTGGTAGGCGCCTATTTGGAAATATTTCTCTGTATACTCTCACCAACAAGGCAAAAAAAAGTTATGAAGGTTTAGATCTATGCAAAATGCTGCTGGTGGCGCCCTCTGAATTTTACATCAAAACTGTGATCAGATCTGGTTTTCTCATCTGTCACGTTTCGCCCAGCGCGAACGCGATTGTATAAATTAAAAATTAATTTGCGCGTTCCCCCTGGGCTTGCACCACGTTAGGTACCGGAGCACCGTGCCGAGAGTTCGACGTGACGTCACTGCAAACGATCGCATTAACACCACTGCGCACCTAGACCACAAATCCCCGCTCCAGCAACCTGATAAGAACCTCTGATTACGCCCGCACCAGGTATAAAAGGAGAAATCGAAACCGCAACAAGACAGAATTTCCTAGAATCTTCCCAGTCCTCCCGCCTTGCTTACGCTCTCAGGAGAGTCCCCGGACTATTCGAGAGAATCCCGACCAGACACCCAAGCTCCTGGACGTTAGGATTGTTGCAAAACTCTCCAACGTTATTCCCTCGAACACCTGGACGTTAGGATTGTTGCGAAACTTTCCAACGTCGTCCCCTCGAGCTCCTGGACGCTTGGATTGTTACTCGACTTTTCAGTGTCATCCCCCGAGCACCCACCGACCTAGAGAGCCGTCTCAGGCCCGACGACGGCATCAAACACCTAGTTACAGGTAGAGTCTTTCCGAACTCGCCGACGACGCCCTCCAGAGTTTGGACACTCGGGAGGCCAAGTCGTGCTCGCCGGTGACGACGCCGTCCGTGAAGCAAATTTCCCGACACCAGGACAGCGACACAGACGTAATTGGGCCCATTAATTAGGGCAGCAAAACAGCTGGCAAGTAAAACAAATTAAATGCATCGTCCGCCACTTGAACACTGGGAATATCACCGTTAAAACACCAGACGCACTAGGTATGCACACAATTTAGTTTGATATTGACCACAGTTTCGTTTATTTAACAATTTCAAGACCAAGTGTATTGTTGTTGTCCGCCATTATATGGCGACCCGCTAATCTGTCAAATTATCTGTTCAGGACCAGCGCGATGCCTACGCGACAAAGGAACTAATGTATATACAAGCTGTCTCGTAATAGTGTGCCACCGCCCGATTACCAGCGAGCAAAACACCCCGTTAGAAGAATTAATTTATTTTTATAAATGTCATTACATTCTATTATTTCATGTGTTTAATACAATTTAATTTAATGTATTTAGTTAAAGATTATTATACAATGGTAAGAGTGCAAGGCTGACAACCTTGCGCTACCTTTATGTCAATGAAACGTCCAACGGACGCCCTATGATCTTTTGAGGACCGAAGAGGAACGAAGAAGAATACAATGGTAAGAAGTCATTCTGTGTTTCTATCCTACGTTACTATCTGAGTTTATTATTTGGATCTTGGCATTTTTGAGCTATTCCTGGGAAGCCAGTTTCAATCTGGTAGTTGTACCAATTAAATCAAATTAAACTAGCCCGTCAGGCTACACATCTCAAAAAGCCATTAATACCAAATTTCATGCAGATTCTGCTATTGAGATAAATATTAGAAAAAATATTTAAATATAATAACATTGACAACCTGTATTTCGAAAACAATCAACTTTCGGACTAAGGTAAGTTGGACTAGATCGTCATAATTTAGCCTCAAGAATTTGTGCTAGCGTTTTGTACAGACCTTTTAGAGACACCCTGTAGACTGACAGTTCCACCAACAATACACTTCAGTACTGCCAAACGTATTTCAAGAATCATATTAATTGATCTCCCGGTATTTAAGCCACTTGATGCATTTACGATTTTGTAATGCTCGTATTGAAATGAAAATTGGCAGGCCATGAAATTAAACAATAATCGTGTCTAAGAATAGCAGAGCATATGGTATTATATAAACGTTTAGTGAAGAAATAATCAGTTTCATTGACGTAACAAAATTTTCAATTAAAAGAATGAATAAAAGTAAAAATTACTAGTTTTTATTGAAATTTTATATTTTTATTTATTTATTTACTTATTTAACCCACAAACACATGGCAGATCAACAGGCAACACGCCCAATAATAGATCGACCTAGAAAGTTACAATTTATAATATTAAATAAGTAGTGATTAAATTGAAACAACAATCTGAATTTATTTAGTTTTGAAATACAATATTTTTCTTATTAACTTCTTTTTAAATATTAAATATAGGAGTAGTTTACTCCTATCACTATTTTAAATTAATGGATTTCCTTCCAAACCGTAAAACAATTGAAAAATAATATATTTTTAAAACTGGTTTTATATGACGCACAAACTTTTAGAGTATTTTTTTTGAGAAATCAAAAATAAAACAGTTTTCCATTTGTTGCAAACTTTTTGGAAGATGCTGTATATGTACAGCTAGGGTATTGGAGCATTTGTAAATAAATGAATCTGAATCAATTACAACTAGACCAATTCAGAATATGGAAGCATTCGAATTACTGGATCATTTAATAAACTCAAGTATGTTCAGTTAAATATACAACAATTCACATGTGTTCACGTGTGCTTTTGTTGAAGCTTAAAAAACTTGCAATATTTTTGCTTGGATCAACTGCTCAATAAACAATTCTCTTACAAAATTACTAAATTAGTAAAGCTGAACCTGTGTGATACTGAAATCTTCACAGTAATCGTGACCTAAGTCTCAAAATTATTAACTTAAAAAGTGAGGCTAAACGTAAAGCAAAATGAATTTCCCATGCTTTAAATGTGACTTAAATCTGGACAAAAAGGGTGGGGATGGGTGTAAACGTCAAATTTTCCACCAATTCTCCAACTGATTAGCAACGGAAATCCGATGTATTGAATTGAAAAACCGTGTATTGAAGTGTTTTTGCTCAGAATGTGAAGATAATCCACTCCCAGTGTTGAGAAACCTGATTACTGAACTACAAACTGAGATCAAACAGCTGAAGAGTAAGTAAGGTTCGGAACATCTTTTATCCGAAGCAATCATCAGTGAAGTAGCCAATAGGTGGAGGCGTGCACATAACATTATCATATTCAATGCTGCAAAATTTCCAAGTGATGATGTCAAACAGTGTAAAAACCATGATAAGTCAGTAGTGCAGAAGTTCACCCAGGAGCTGTCGAGTGTTTCACCGGACAGTGTAAAAGTTTTTACACTGTGTAAAAAAGTAACAAAGTTAGGTCTTTGAAGGTAATATCAAACAGCTTTGAAGGTTCCCTAAATTTATTAAAAAAATAAGTCAAAGATCTCCACGGCAAGTGGTCTGAAGATGTCCTCGGATCAAACCCCTATACAGCATGAACACCTGGCCAATTTACAGAAAGAACTGGAGAGTAGAACTAAAAATGATATCACTATTAAATATTCTTAAGGTGTCCGTCCCAAAGATTACAAAAATTTCCAAAAAGTAGTTAATAATCATATTCTCGATGTCACAATATTTTATACTAACCTGAATTCGATAATGGCAAAATTTTATTCTCTAATAATTGAACTTAAACCTATGATAATTATAATCACAGAAACATTGCTCAACAGCAAAATGCCTGATTCTCTTATTCAAATTCCTGGATATACAATTTACAGAAAAGATTGTGTTAACAGAAGGGGCAGAGGAGTTATTGTTTATACAAGGACCGCCAGTGGTTCGACAGTTCCATGATAATACAGAAACCAAAGATATTTGGCTAAACCTCACAGTAGGCCAAACCGAATTACTTCTTGGCAGGATATATAGATCTCCCAATTCAATGTTCCTTGACAGTAGTCTGTACGAATTGGTGGACCAGCCAACTAGATTCAGAAATTTAGATACACCCTCAATTCTTGACCTGGTCCTAACTAATGATGAAACGGTAAAACATCTTCCACCTATTAAAATTAGCGACCATGTCGTAATACTAGTTAATATGAAGCGTACTGTATCACATGACAGTATTAAACATTATCCAACAGGAAGGAAAAATTTTTCACAGGTAGCATATGATGAAGTAAACGATTCTCTTCTGGCAGCCGATTACTCATTATTTAACCAAGCAGTTAACACCAAATCGAAATGGAAGGAACAGGAAAACATTTTAACAGATGTTATTGATAAACATGTACATGCTGATTTCGGAGGCTTTCACGGCCATTGTCATTAAATAACAAACGACTTCCGGGATTGTATAGTGTCATTATTGAGGTCGAAGAACGCAACCTTTCACCCACTTTCGTAAGGGGCTTCATCAGGAGGAAAAGCAAAAGAACACGGTAACTCAACGTGTAAACCACACCAGACGCGAAAGTCTTCTGAAGAGAAGTAACTCCAAAGCGACTAAGTTGAGAAGCCGTAACCAAGGATATGACTGTACTTTATTTGTTTTAGGTGCAATTCATAAGCCTAATGAGAATTCGACGTGCTACAACCTACTGAATTATAAATGAAAAATCCAATACCTATTGAATTATAATATCGATTCCTAAAATTAAAGATCTTAATCTAATTGCATATCAAAAGCATTTATGATTTATACATTGCAATATACATACTCAGCAACAAATTCCAGAGGAGTCCAGGTAGTAAAATCAGCTTTCGGCATCCATTTTCTGTTCATTGGTGTATCTAGAGTAACTGGCAAGATGGCAACACAAATGGCCTCAGCAGGAAGACCACTGTTACTTCCCGCCAAACTCTTTGTCAAATGATGAACTGCAGCTTTGGCAAGCCCGTAACCGATCATACCTGAGGAAAATTTTAAATATTTAAGCAAAACCAATAAAAAACATTAACACACTAAGTTTAAATAGTAGCCAGTAATAGTTAAGATTTGATTTTTCATATAAAATCGTAAATCTTACCTGGAGTTTCTTGAAGAGCTGCATTTGCTCCAGTCAAAGTTATCAACCCACCAACATTAAGATGTTGAGCTGCTATGCTTGCAGAGATGACAGAACTCCATACGCTTTGGCGCCACATTAAATCAGCAGTTTTTGCAAGATCTACAAATGTTAGAGTAAATGTTAATACATACAGCATGTAGTGTAGAAATATTTAATTATGCCATTTATGAAAAATAATAAGTTTTCAAATAATTTGGTGTAGATAGTGAAATAGGAGTATCGTTTTAACTTTCACGAAGCAAGGACTATGTATTGCGGTTGTGGTTATTGTATATGATAAAGTGTAAGCTAAAGTTATTTATTTATTTACATACATCTTATTCGTTGTACACGTAAATTTCTAAATTCAAAGCAAGAATATCAACAATACTCCGTGCCTTATGCACAGCCAACAATGATGCAATACCCAGCTGCGTACCCCCAACTTCCGAACACAACGATGCAACTGCAGTTTCAAACAGCGTAGCCTTCATATGCACACTGCACTAAACCAGCAGGTAGGCCAAAATGTAGTATTACAATATCCCGCACCTGTTATGCAATGGCAACAACACCCCAATTATCCACTTTCTACGTCAAACCAACAAACTGCGGAATGGGCTATAGTCACTCCAAAGAAAACCAAACGAAACCAGCAAGAAGACGCAGGCCGTATAGTGAAACAAAAAAATCGCAACAAACCAATCGCCACAACTCAATTTATCAAATCGCTTTCAGGCTCTCCCACATAATGAGACAGATAATGAAATGGAAGCTGACAAGTCCGTTTCAACGAAAACGATAAAACCACCACCAATATTTATTACAGACGTGCTAACCACCAATCCGCTGATAACAGAATTGAAAACTATAGCTGAAAATAACTACACTCTAAGAATCATACGTAGATCAAGCAAAAATTATCTCGGAAAATGCAGAAATCTATAAGGCCCTAATAAAAAGATTAATAGAACTAAAAGTACAATTTCATACTTATCAAATGAAGGAAGAACGTAGCTTTTGAGTAGTAATTAAGAACCTCCACCACTCTAAACTGAAATAGAAAGCCAAGGACACAAAGTTAAGAACATATATAATGCCAAACCCAGTAAAAGCAAACTACCGCTCTCAATGTTGTTCATTGATCTGGCTCCTTGCGACACTAACAAAAAAATATACGAAATCATATATTTATTACACAGAATAGAACCACCTCATCAGAAAAGGGAAATCCCACAATGTGCAACCTGCCAAAGGTATGGCCACACTAAGAGATTCTGTACTCATCAACCTAGATGTGTGAAATGTGGTGCATACCACCTAACAAAAACGTGTACTAAAACGCACGACACACAACCACAGTGCCTCTTAAAGGATGTCAGGTCTACCAAGAACTAAAACAGAAAAAATTCCCATTACCACGGCCTAGAGTGTCAACACCACAGCCAACCTTAGGTAAGACACAAATGCGAAGCAGCAACCAAGGAACATGGTCCCAAGTAGTAGCAAATGGACAAATTTTCCTCCTATTTAAATGCACCCCAGACGTCAAATATCAAAAAACTAGAAAAAATTATGTTAGACCTAGCAGAGAACATAAAAACAATGCTTAACCTTCTCACAGTCATAGTTTCCAAATTACAATAATGGTACAAACACTAAAGATCGCAGAATGGAATGCCAATGGCTTGTCAAATCACACTCTAGAGTTAAGGGCGTTTATCACCAATTACGATCTCGACATAGTTTTAATATCCGAAACACACTTTACAAACAAAAGCTACTTCAGATTACTTAACTATATTATGTATAACACTCAACATCCTAGCTAGGGTTTCCAGTCCCGCGATCCGGTCCCAGAACGTTCCCAGGATTCTACCAAAAAAACCGAGTCCCGGGACCACAGCCAGCACAAGCGAAGTCCCGGGACCATTTTAACATTTGTGCGTATACTTGATATCAGAGAATTAGGAAGGATATCCACCGGCATCCGTTTTTGTATTTGTTCAAAATGAAGAAAACATTGAATATAATACAAATATACGCACCAACAGAAGAAACTGAAGAGAAAATGGTAGACGATTTCTATGTGGAATTACAACAAACACTAGATAAGATACGAGAAAAAAACGATAGAATATTTATAATTGGAGATTGGAACGTCAGGGTAGGAAACAACACAAACGCAGGAATGGGAACAAATACGGCGAAAAAGAATTGAATAGAAACGGAAAGAAAATGCTGGAATTCTCACAGATCAACAATTTAAAAATTGGAAACATGTTTTGGAACCAACCAAACGATGATAATTACACATACATAGCAGAAGAACGAAATGCCCGAAGCATTATAAACTATATAGTGTATACACGGGAATTACAAGAAGTAAAGCAGGTAAAAACACTGAAGGAAGCAGAATTAGAGACACAACATAGACTAGTAATAGCAGAAACACAAAACACAGTTAGTAACCAAGAGAGTAAGAAAAATTACTGCAAAATAAAAATATGGAAATTAAAAAATGAACACCAAAAGAACGAATATCAAATAGAGACGGACTTGAAATTCAAAAGGAAAAAGAGCTAGATAAAAATAAAAAAGTGACTATAGATGAGAAATGGGAAATTATGAAAGAAATAATAATCAATGCAGCAAAAGATATCTGTGGAGTAACAAGGTTTGAAGTCTTTGTCTACAAATTTTTGCTGATGTAGTTAATGACCTCCATTATCAGATAAACCAGATGTTATTGTCTGGAGCTTCAGACTTGTCCAGACTTGCGGATGTGATTGTTTGAAAGATGTGCAAGACTGGTAAAAAAAATAATTGAACAATGAAGCCATTGTTTGAAAATCTGCAAGCTGGATGTTATTGTCTGCGCAAGCCATTGTTTGTACCACGGAACAAAGCTAAAGATACAGAAGCGACACTCCACTAGCGGCACTTTGAAGTTCGTGGGTCATCGTGACGTAACAAGGGCAGCGGGAAGCCAGAAGTTTGGCTAGTAAAGTCGGCTTTGGCAAAGCATGTGGTATACAATATAAGTCATTTATTGAGTTACAATTTGGTCTTGGCCAAGGCCAAGAAGCGATTTATTTATTAGGCTATGTTTACAGGATCTTGTTATGACTAAAAACAGGATACAAATACAGTTTGCAGGTTATACAATTAAATATAAGACTTCTGAGCCTATGTTCCACATCTATAATATACAGTATTAATAAAAAAGTAATTACAAATTACACATTATTACACATATGTATTACAAATGCCGCAGAATAATACATTTTCTGTTTTTTAAATTTGTAGTTTTTAGAGCTCTATTTGAATATTTTAAGATATAAAAAAATTGTAATTGTATAAAAAGCTTTATAATGTAACTGTATAGGAAATATTCGCAAGGGTAGTTAAATGATTTATTTTGTAAAATCTCATATAGATTTTTGCTTATATTTTGTTGTAAAATCAGTCTTGCAATGTTGCGTGGAAGTTCTGCTTCAAGTTCTCGTATAAATTCGGTGAAAATTAATGCGGGAGTTCTAAGTTTCCAAATACGTCTTTATTTTTGTTTTTATACGTTTTGAAACGAATGCAGAGGCTGCTTTCTGCACTATGAGCAGTTTCTTTAGAAAATTCTTCACATTTTGTACATATATGAATAGATAAAGATTTTTTAACTAAATATCCACACACATAAAACAATGCATTTTCTTGTACTACATTCTCTTTATAATCTGTAGCAGAAATAGCTAGTGCCTTTGACGTTTCAGTTGCTATTATTCCTTCATGAACACTGTTACTGGTTATTGTACATAAAGAAATATGGTTTAGTGTTGTGATTAGATTATCGAAATTTTCTGCGCAGTTAGCATTATTGGATTCTGCGAGATAGTGCATACAAAATAATTTTTTAAATGTCCACATAAATTGTATGGAAGTAGGGTTATAACAACTTCCACTTTGCTGTCGCACATTGCAGAAGAAGTTTTCTAAACAGTCCTCATTCAGTCGCCTAGTAAATAAGAAGTTAATGTTGTATTCTTTCAAATAATTTTTAAGTTGCTGCTTTTTTACAGTTCGGTGTGGAACACCAACTTCCGCCCTTCCTAATTGACTTTTGATTCATTATGTTAGTAACACTCACAAAAGCTAATAAAACTACACCGATAAAGTGGTAACACTAGGCACGCGGTAGCCAAGCGCTGGAGTTAAAATGCAAAGTTTACTAGTCAGAAGGCGGAACTGCAGTCCCGTGACGTCACAAGTATGGGGACACAATTCGCTCAGGAATGTCGCTTCTGTATCTTTAGCTTTGTTCCGTGGTTTGTACTAAAGACGATTAGAAATAGTGTTAATAGTAGAGTGAACAAATATTTTAGAAATACTATATGATGTATGTACGCAGGTTTGGCGGAAAATTCAAATTCTGTGCATCATTTTGATGGCAAATTTAAATTCTGCTCATGGTTTTGGCGGGAAATTCAAATTCTGCGTAGATTTTGGCGGTGAATTCAAATTTTATTCAGGTTTTGGCGGTAAATTCAAATTATGCGCATCATTTTGACGGTATATTTAAATTCTGTGCAGGTTTTTGGCGGAGGAAATTCAAGTTCTGCGCAGGACAAATGAATCAATTTAGATTTGGCAAGGGGGGCTATATTTGCGCGTTGCCCGATGTCAGACTTGCTGAGACCTGCGGATGTGGGTGTCTGGCCGGATGTTATTGTCTGAACATTTTGCTGAATGTAGCTAAAAATAATTATATGGAGTCATTGTTTGAGAACTTGCACGGTGAGAGGATTGAATGCCTCATATGGATGAAATCAAATTAAGATATATAACAAATTTATTTGCCAAATTACAAGTCCATTATCGACTTTATCAATTAGCCCGGATACCTGTTTAATTTAAAAAAATTTCGTGTATTTCCGCTAAAACACAAGATCGGAGGCAACAATATATAATTATACTAAGAAAATTCAAATTCTGCTCATCATTTTGCCGGTAAATTTAAATTCTGCGCATGTTTTTTCGCGGGAAATTCAAATTCTGCGCATCATTTTGGCGGTAAATTCAGATTCTGCTCAGGTTTGACGGTAAATTCAAATTATGCTCAAGTTTTTGGTGGGAAATTTAAATTTTGCGCATTATTTTGGCGGTAAATTCAAATTACGCTCAGGTTTTTGGTGAGAAATTCAAATTTAACGCATCATTTTGACGGCAAATTCAAATTCTGCGCAGGACAAATGAACCAATTTAGATTTGACAGGTGGGCTATATTTGCGTGTTGCCAGATGTCAGACTTGTTGAACGGATGTGGGCGTCTGGCAAAAATTTACACCAGAGGTTATTGTCTGAGAGATATCAGTCTGAAAATGACGATTTTGGAAGCTAAAAGAATATGAATTATAGATTCACGCCACAAAGAAGTTTCAGAGATTATCTTAAAAGTCTAATTTTGAAATTTTTACAAGATTAATCAAAGCTTCATCAAAAAATTTAAAATAAAGCCCTGAGAATAAGAATTAATTAAATAAAGCCTAATAACAGTTATTTGATCACGACAATCGTCTTGGCATCTGTCAAATGCAGCTAATGAGGGAGTCAATGGGCTCCATTAAGTGAGCAAGGGCTACCTCGGTGGTGAAGTGGTCTTGTCTGCTTAGCAACCAGGTGAACATGGGTTCAAATCTGGCGGTAGCCGAGAATTTTCTCGGAGCGGCCGTGGATTTGAATCCATTAGTTAAGTTAGATGTAAGTTGTGTGTGTGGTATGTTTGCATGCGGGGGAGCGTAATGTAAGTCGCGTGCGGCGCATTACCTCCATTGCACTTCCAGGTATGAATGGTCCTCGACACCGAAAGGTAAAAGAGGCTATAGATTATGAATGAATGAAGTGAGCAGGATGTGATTGTTTGAGAAATTGCACGGTTGCTAAACAAATATGTATGGAGCCTTTGAGAAATTTACGCCGGATGTAGTTAATGACCCCCATTATCAGTTGTGACAAGAAATAAATAGACCACTGGCAGTTAAGACAGCTAGACAGGTAGACAGCTAGAAAGGTAGACAGCTAGACAGGTAGACAGGTAGACGGGTAGGCAGCTAAACAGGTAGACGGCCAGACAGGTACACAGTAGACAGCTAGACAGGTATACAGGTAAACAGCTAGACAGGTACACAGGTAGACAGTTAGACAGCTAGACAGATAGACAGCTAGACAGCTATAAAGGTAGACAGCTAGACAGGTAAACAGCTAGACAGGTAGACGGGTAGGCAGCTAAACAGGTAGACGGCCAGACAGGTACACAGTAGACAGCTAGACAGGTACACAGGTAAACAGCTAGACAGCTAGACAGGTACACAGGTAGACAGGTCGACAGTTAGACAGGTAGACAGCTAGACAGATAAACAGCTAGACATGTAGACAGCTAAAAAGGTAGACAGCTAGACAGGTAAACAGCTAGACAGGTAGACGGGTAGGCAGCTAAACAGGTAGACAGGTAGACAGCTAGACAGCCAGACCGGTACACAGTAGACAGCTAGACAGGTAGACAGATAGACAGGTAGACATCTAGACAGGTAGACAGGTAGACAGACAGACAGGTAGACAGACAGACAGACAGACAGACAGACAGACAGGCAGACAGACAGACAGACAGACAGGCAGGCAGGCAGGCAGGCAGGCAGGCAGGCAGGCAGGCAGGCAGGCAGGCAGGCAGGCAGGCAGGCAGGCAAGGCAGGCAGGCAGGCAGGCAGGCAGGCAGGCAGGCAGGCAGGCAGGCAGGCAGGCAGGCAGGCAGGCAGGCAGGCAGGCAGGCAGACAGGCAGACAGGCAGACAGACAGACAGACAGGCAGGCAGAAAGACTATCTGTATTTTGGACAAACACAACATTCCCAGACTCTTGTGTTCGACATTCGCCTCGTCCAACAATATTCAGTGGTCCGAGAATGTTACGCTTTTCGTCCTAGATACACATAGCCTGCCTGCCTGCCTGCCTGTCTGTCTGTCTGCCTACCTGCCTGTCTGCCTGCCTGTCTGTCTGTTTCCCTGTCTGTCTGCCTGCCTGCCTGTCTGTCTCCCTGTGTGCCTGCCTGCCTGTCTGCCTGTCTGTCTGTCGGTCTGTCTGCCTGTCCGTCTGCCTGCCTGTCTGTCTGCCTGCCTGTCTGTCTACCTGTTTACCTGTCTAGCTGTCTACCTGTCTAGCTCTCTAGCTGTCTACCTGTCTACCTCTAGCTGTCTATCTGTATACCTCTCTATCTGTCTACCTGTCTAGCTCTCTGGCTGTCTAGCTGTCTACCTGTCTCGCTCTCTGGCTGTCTAGCTGTCTACCTGTCTAGCTGGTTACCTGTCTACCTGTCTACTTGTCTACCTATCTACCTATCTAGCTGTCTACTTGTTTACCTGTCTCGCTGTCTACCTGTCTCACATCGCCCAACAATATTCACAGTCGTCCGGAATGTTAGGATTTTCGTCCTAGATACACATAGTCTGAAGTAATCGCACATATCCATGCAAAATGCAAGCAGTCTTGTATTATATTCATAAGGTAGAAGTAATCTATTTGGAGCTGTTTTAATATATCTGGTATTTCTTCTAACAGGGTCTGCACACTAACGTCGGCTAGTTCTACTTTGTACAGAATTACTATCGGATTTTTATTTTTTTTGTGGTTCGAAACTTGGCTACGAGGAGATCGTAACACCTCAGACAGAAATGACAACATATCTAGCACAATAATTGCCTGGTGCATAATATATTTGTAATAATTTTATACATGTACGTTTTAGACAAATAAATACAATTATATTTACAATTGTTTAAAACCGTTACAGGAACATGTCAGGTTGACCAGTGATATATTTATTCCTCGTCGCAACTGATAATGGGGGTCATTAACTACATCCGGCGTAAATTTCTCAAAGACTCCATATGTTGGGGAGCTTCCCAGTTTTCCGCTATGTTTGGAAATTTCTGGTTGCGAGCTCGTATTGAACTGTAGTGGACTGTATGGATTTATTCTTCACTAAATTATACACTCGTTGAAAGCAAAGTAGGTAATTTATTTGCAATAAATTGACACGAACATTTTAACATGTAAACAATAAATTAGCGTTTCTCGGAGTGGACCTGCCCGCGTGCAGTCAGTTTGACAGACCGAGCTTGAGTGGCGCGGGGAGGTAAGCTCTAAGAGTTCTGAAATGCGCATAGTACCATACGCAACTACAAGCGAAGCGGCAAATTTTATGAAATACTTAACACCATACATATTATTTTTATTTAGCAACCGTGCAATTTCTGAAACAATCACATCCTGCTCACATAATGGAGTTTATTGACCCCCTCATTAGCTGCATTCGACAGATGCCCAGATTCTTATTTTCAGGGCTTTATTTTAAAATGTTTGATGAAGCTTTGATTAATCTTGTAAAAATTTCAAAATTAGACTTTTAGCCCCAGAATTCATTTTCAGACAATGACATCTCTCACACAATAACATCCAGCCAGACGCCCACATCCGCTTAAACAAGTCTCAACAAGTCTGACATCTGGCAACACGCAAATATTGCCCCACTGCCAAATCTAAATTGGTTCATTTGCCCTGCGCAGAATTTGAATTTACCGCCAAAATAATGCGCAAAATTTAAATTTCCCACCAAAAATCTTAGCATAATTTGAATTTTCCGTCAAACCTGCGCAGAATCTGAATTTACCGCCAAAATGATGCGCAGAATTTGAATTTCCCGCCAAAAAACATGCGCATAATTTAAATTTACCGCCAAAATGATGCGCAGAATTTGAATTTCCTTAGTATAATTATATATTGTTGCCTCCAATCTTGTGTCTTAGCGGAAATTCACGAAAATGTTTTCATTAAACAGGTATCCGGTCCAATTGATAAAGTCGATAATGGACTTGTAATTTGGTAAATAAATTTGTTATATATCTTAATTCGATTTCATCCATATGAGGCAGTCAATCCCCTCGCCGTGCAATTTCTCAAACAATGACTCCATATAATTATTTTTAGCTGCATTCAGCAAAATGTTCAGACAATAACATCCGGCCAGACACCCACATCCGCAGGTCTCGGCAAGTCCGACATCAGACAACGCGCAAATATCGCCCCCCCCCCCTACCAAATCTAAATTGATTCATTAATCCTTGCGCAGAATTTGAATTCCCCCGCCAAAAACCTGCATAGAATTTAAATATACCGTCAAAATGATAAGCATAATTTGAATTTACCGCCAAAACCTGAGCAGAATTTGAATTTACCGCCAAAACCTACGCAGCATTTGAATTTCCCGTTAAAACCTGAGCAGAATTAAATTTACCACCAAAATGATGCACAGAATTTGAATTTCCTTAGTATAATTATATATTGTTGCCTCCAATCTTGTGTCTTAGCGGAAATTCACGAAAATGTTTTCATTAAACAGGTATCCGGTCCAATTGATAAAGTCGATAATGGACTTCTAATTTGGCAAATAAATTTTTTATATATCTTAATTCGATTTCATCCATATGAGGCAGTCAATCCCCTCCAATTTCTCAAACAATGACTCCATATAATTATTTTTAGCTGCATTCAGCAAAATGTTCAGACAATAACATCCGGCCAGACACCCACATCCGCAGGTCTCGGCAAGTCTGACATCAGGCAACGCGCAAATATAGCCCCCCCTGCCAAATCTAAATTGATTCATTTATCATTGCGCAGAATTTGAATTTCCCCCGCCAAAAACCTGCATAGAATTTAAATATACCGTCAAAATGATGAGCATAATTTGAATTTACCGCCAAAACCTGAGTAGAATTTGAATTTACCGCCAAAACCTACGCAGACTTCGAATTTCCCGTTAAAACCTGAGCAGAATTAAATTTACCACCAAAATGATGCACAGAATTTCAACCCCCCCACGCAGACCTGTGCAGAAACCACCGCGCAGACCTACGCAGAAACCCCAGACAATAACATCCGGTTTATTTTTAGCAACCTTGCACATTCCCAGACGCTCACATCCACAAGTCCCGACAGGTCTGACATCTGGCGACACGCAAATATAGCCTCTATTAACACCTGCAACACTAATAAAGGAGATGATAGGATAACTTATAAAAACTGAAAGATGCTGGGTGGCTAAAAATATGATCAACAGACGACTCTTTCATCGCTCCGTTTTGTATTATAAAATTCTGCTATTTAATACTCTACCGTACTTATATGTGTTAGCTTCCTACAAGTTTAGGATTGGCTTGCGGATGTCTTATACTGCAAAAACCAACTTTTATGCCTTGCTGTATTATTGTATTTATAAACCTCGGCTTTTTAAAATAAGTTGTATTATCTGCTAATATTTTCTTTGGTTTTCCAAATTCTATAAAAATAATCATTTACATTTTTTCAAAAACATTTTGAGTGTTGCATCTTTTAGCTGGAAATAATCTCACATATTTCGTATATACATCTAGTATTACCATAACGTTCTTAAAACCAAGGTGCTAACGCAAGAAGTAAATAGATTGCTGCATCACCAACGAAACTGAAATTAGTCTTACAAACAATGCGCCTCCGTTAATATATCAAATGGTGATTTTTTCAAATTGAAATAAAGTGTCTTAAAGAATTATTATCGCAAAAAGATTTGACTATTAATAGCAATCGATCCCTTAAAAACGTTTTAAATTCTCCAATTAAAAATAATTCAGTTGTTTTGGAGACTAATCAGAATAAAAATGTAGTTAAAACATATAGTGCCGTGGCTAAAACTCAAACGCTGCTACAATCCAGTCGCAAGCGAATAAAGCAGAAAATCCTGACAGAAGCACGGATACGAGACCCAAACGTTCCATACCAGTGGCAGTTGGAGCAAATCTGACCTCTAAACTTAAAGCTGTACAGAAGAAATCACATGTATTTGTATCTAGAATGAATGTATCCGCAAACTACTGACGAGGAAATAAAAAGCTTATTAAAACACACAACTCCTGAGGTGGAATGCAAAAAATTGCTGAGTTGATACCCAAATAGTTATAGTTCTTTTCAAGTCACAATCAATGAGCAAAATGTAGATTCAATACTTGATCCAAAAATCTGGCCTGTACAGACAAAGACTCCATGCAATTATTTTTAACAACCTTGCACATTTTCAAACAATCAATCCGTTTAAACAAGTCTGGACAGCTTTGAACCCCAGACAATAACATCCGGTTTATTTTTAGCAACCTTGCACATTTCTCAAACAATGACTCCATACAATTATTTTTAGCTGCATTCAGCAAATGCACGACAATAACATCCATAGTAGACAATAACAGCCGGTGTAAATTTTTTCCCGAACCCCCACACCCGCTTAAACAAGTCTCGACAAGTCTGACATTCCCAGACAATGACTCCATCCGGTTGAGCTTGGGAAAGTTTTGATGAGCGGGAGGAATCTTGTAAAAAAATTCAAAATTAGAATTTTAGCCCCAAAATTCATTGTGGGAATCTTGTTTCTTTATATTTTTGGGAAAAAAAATAAAAAAATTAGACTTTTAGCCCTAAAATTCATCGTGGGAACCGGAAGTTCCGTGTAACCTTGAGGTCAATGACCTCACCACATGACCTTGACCTCGCCACCTCTTCGTGACCTTGAAAGACTTCAAGGTCAAAAGTGGCCCAGAACCCGTCTAAGTACAGGGTGTCCCATTTTCGATGATATTACAGGGTATCTCACTTATGAGTAAAGATAGAGAGTTGCGGTTTCCGCAATACTTTGCTACTTTTTTGTGAAAAGAAAGATGGTATAAACAAAATTTTCATAGCCTGCTTCGTTTCTAAGATACAGGGCGAAATTGAAAATATTGCATTTTGGAACCCCCTCGTATCTCTGTTATCCTTTAACATATCGCAAAGTTAAAATCTAGCTCTTATACAGTTCTTTACGTAGAATCCAGTGGCGCAGTCAGATTTTTGCTGTGAGCTGTCAACCAAATTTTTGTTTTTTTAACGGGACACGCTGTACATATTTTTGTAAAGCTTATCAAATTTCCAATCAAACGAAAAAAAAATATACAGGGTGTCCCGTTAAAAAAATCATAAGTTTGATTTATAGCTAAAAATTGACAGCTCACAGCAAAAAATTTACTACGCCACTGGATTCTACGGAATAAACTGTATAAGAGCCAGTTTTTAGCTTTGCGATATGTTAAAGGATAACGGAGATACGAAGGGGGTCCCAAAATGCAATATTTTCAATTTCGCCCTATATCTCAGAATCGAAGCGGGCTATGATAATTCGAAGCGGGCTATGATAATTTTGTTTATACCATCTTTTTTTTCACAAAAAAGTAGCACAGTATTGCAAAAACCGCAACTCTCTATCTTTACTCGTAAGTGAGATACCCCGTAATATCATCGAAAATGGGACACTGTGTACACTACTACTATTATGGTTCTGGGATGAATGTCTTCATGTGGTATTCCAAAATATTGAACTGGTTGCCAGCATTAACAAAATTGTGGAAAACACTAATAATCTGCTTGAAAAAACCGAAAATTGTATCCACACCATGGAGGAGGTGAAAAAGCAACAGGTAGTTGCCGCTGATACCAAATTAAGTAGAGGTAAAGAAAAATTTGAGACTAAAAGTTACGCAAATGCCCTTAAGGAAAGGATAGTTGTGGTGAAGTCTAATGAAACCTGTGAAAATATGGAGATAAAAACGGCAATTAAAGAGAATGTGGACCTAGTGATGTGGGTCGGGTAGATACCCAGTGGGTAGGGTATTTATAAATGGGTATTTACCTGGGTATTTACCCCTGCCTCAGGTAAATACCTAAAAAGGGGGTATTTATCAAATTTTTAATATTTAAAAAGCTAAGCCAACTTTTACTCACACAATGTTATCTTAATAAATAAATTACATATAAATACACTGAAATATATAATGTAAAATAACAATTTAAATGTAACATTGAATAAGCGTTCACCCAGGTAAATTAATCGTTTATCGGGAAAAAAACATTGGTTGCCGAAGTTTATGGAAATACACAGAGGCGCAATAAATTGTCCCGGTCAGAATTTAGAAAAAAAAAACAGCAATGAGATAGCATAAACAAAAGCACATACTACTTAGTAATAAAGAAATAACCGTATAAAAAAGTTATTTTAGTAGACATATTTAGTAGACATATAAAGTCTACTCAAATATTTATTTCTATGTTCATCTCTTTCTTATTCAACCATTGAATTCTGTTTTTTATGCATGCTATTTCATTGCTGTTATATATAAGTTACCTAAAATTGTACGGAAGATGGCAGTTCCATGAGTTGGAAAAGGTTCGAATACTATTTTCCATAAGAGTAAAATAGAAAATGCAATAATTACTTTGGTAGCTAGGCAATAAGTAGATACAATAGCTACTTGTTGCCTAGCTACCAAACTTACCTTACTTACTACGATGTGTAGCATGTAAAAAATTTCTTGCTAAGGTTGAAACTCCTTAGTCTTGGCAAAATTCTAAATAGCACTAAGGTACCTGATACTCTGCATGCCTAGATCGTGTCTACGGGGTTGGCAAAAAGGGCCTATGAAGGCCTACTTCTTAGACATGAGTCTCCCCACGATACTACTACTGCTACTACTCTTATGGAAAATAGTATTCGAAATTTTTTCCAACTCATGGTATTGCCACAATTTTAGGCAACCTGTATAGTTATGCCCCCATCAATATTTTGGGAGTAAATGTTCTCAGTGCTGCTATTTTATTCTACATTTTTATAAAATTCGAATACAGCACCTTGACTTACCAATCAATTATACTGGTTAAATCAGCTTTATAATATTTGGTAAATGAGGCCATAAATACCCGTTTAAATACCCATTTTGGGTATTTACCCTATTTACCCCTAAAAATAAATACCCGGGTAATTTACATCACTATGTGGACCCAATTAAATTAGGTATCGGAATAAGAGACATGAGAGAAACAAAAAATGGAAGTGTAGTAATCAGATGCAGGGGTGAAGGCGATGCCAATGTTCTAAAGTCAAATTTGGAACAAAGCATAGGGAACAATTTTAAAACAACAAAACCAAGTAAAAAGAACACAAAAATAAAAATTGTTGGAATAGAAATGGATTACAAACGTGATGAATTGGAGGAAGTCTTAAAACGTCAAAATCAGGGTATTTTTAGTGAAACAACTATGATTAAAATTATCACCACCAAAAAAATGGTAAAAACGCATTTTGCAATTATCGAATGTGATGCGCTAACCTTTCATAATATATTGGTGAAAAATGATGCAAGACTTTTTATTGGACATAAATCGTGTAGATGCTTTGAATATGTCAATATCATCAAATGTTACAACTGTTGTCAACTGGGACATACCGCAAAGGAATGTACTGAAAAGAAGATATGTGGAAGATGTATAAGCGAAGATCATAATGCAAGAGAGTGTAAAAATACAAAGTGGCAATGCATAAATTGTTGTTTGGCTAATGACAGGTATAAATTGGGTCTAAAAACTGGATATACAGCATATGATATAAAGTGCTCAACATTGAAAAAAGTAGTGGATAAACAACGCAATGAGATTCAGTATGAGGTGGACTCGGATGTAGTGACAGATTCTTCATAGCAGCTAAATTCTACAAGTACTAGTGTAAATAGAACCAAAATAGCAATAGCGAATGACTTATCAGTGTTATACATTATGCACCAAAATATCCAGTGCCTACGCAATAAAGTTTCTGACATTGAGGTCCTGCTCGAGACCCTAATGAACAAACCACATGTTATTATGATCACTGAGCACTGGTTAGGAGAAATGGAATCTTCTTTTATAAGAATTAATGGATATTCACTGGTTTCATGCTTTTCCAGAAAAAACAATGAAACAAGGAGGGGTATGTATATTCTGTGTGAATACTCATAACTTTCGTGAAGTACAGTTAATTTCTGGAAAAAGTGTTGAAGGTACTGTAGAATATGTCTGTGCTGTGAATAACAGTAATACATCGCTTGTAGTGTGCATTTACAGAAAAGGTTTAGGATGTTTTGACTCGCATATTGAAAGTTTAGAAGATGTATTAAATTATATCTACACTAATTATCTATCTTATACAGTTGTAGTAGGAGGCGAGTTTAATATTAATCTATTTGAACAAAATGAGCATACAAATGTGTTTTTAGACTTGATGTATACATTTAATTTATCTCCGTTCATATCTGAGCCCACGCAAGTGACTCAGAATACATCTACGCTTATAGATAATATATTTGTAACTTAGAAGTAGGTTTGTGTAATAGCTATGTTTTGAATACAGCGCTGTCTAACCACCATGCTCAAGTCTTAGCACTATCAGATGTAAACTTGGAAGGAACTAGTTATAAAATAAAGAGGATCTATTCAAAAAACAAATTATATCATTACAAAGAAGAATTAGCTCCGGTGAGTTGGCTACCACTTTATAATAGTCAAGAAGTTGACATAGCATACCAAGTCTTTTCAAACACTGTCACTAGTCTGCTAAAAATATATTTGTTATGAAAACAACTAATTAAACAAAAAAGATTAACTCATGGATTACAAGAGGTATCAAAGTTTCATGTAGGAGAAAAAGAATTTTATTTTTTAAACAATTAAGGGGTAAAACAACTAAAATATATTTTCAAAAATATTGTCAGATTTTAAAAAAGTTATCAAAAAAGCTAAACAGTTACACCACCATTCTGTCATAGAAACTTCTAAAAATAAAACTAAGGCTACTTAGAATACGAGGTCTGACAATTATATTATAAGACTGGGCGCTATAAGAGCAGGTTTCAACTCGCAGGACGATTTACCAGACATGGTTGTGTGCGCCTGCGTGTTGTCGATCGAAAGACACCAAAACACGTCGTTGTAACTTGTTTAATTTGGTGTGCGCAGTTGTTAGAAGCGGACTGTGTGTAGTGCCTGCGCCAGATTTATGGCGAACAAAAAAAGTCGAGCAGCGCATCAACTCGAAGTTTCGAGTGAAACTCAAGAAATCTCCAACAGAATGTCCTCAACTGTTGAAAGAAGTTTACAAGGAAACATGTATGTCACGTGCAATGGTTTTTATGTGGCATAAGAGATTTTCTGGGGGTCGGGAAGAAATTAAAAGATGATGAATGCAAAAGGCGCCTCAGCACATCAAAAACCGACGAAAACGGTAAAAAATCAATGAAATCATCACAAAAGACCGACGTCTGAGTGTGAGAATGCTTGCAGAAATGGTAAATATTAACAGAGAGACAGTTCGACAAATTCTACATAACGAGTTGAACATGCAAAAAGTGTGTGCTAAAATGGTCCCCATAATGCTCTTTCCGTGAAACAATTTTTGGCGGATAAAAGAATCCCTGTACTTAACCAACCACAGTATTCGCCGGATTTAGCCCCCTGCGAATTTCACCTGTTCCCAAAAGTGAAGAATTGTTGAAAGGGACCCACTTTGAGACCTTAGAACAGGTAAAGAAAAAAACGGCAACCCTACTTCGCAGTCTCACATCAGAAGACTTCCAAAATTTTTTCCAGCACCGGAAAAAACGTATGCAACGCCGTATATTTAGGGAAGGGAAGTACTTTGAAGGAGAACATTGTTAAATTGTATTATTATTAAAATAAAGTACATTTTTTACACCAGTCTTATAATATAATTGTCGGACCTCGTATAGTAAAAGAAATCACACATATTTAAAATACAACAATGATACCTTGGTGTTAAACAAATCAAATACTTATTTTGTGACAGTATGCCCTTCATTTTCTGGTAAAAATTGGAATAAATTTTGTAACACAAATATCAACAACACAATTTTCCTTCACCTGTTACACCACATGAAGTTAAACTAATAATATATAAGCTTATAAACAAAAAATCTGTCGGTGAGGATGAAATCCCAGTTAAATTACTGAAAACTGTTTCAAATATAATCTCAGAACCAATTTCGCATATTATAAACTTATGTTTTACTACAGGTAGCTTTCCAAGCTTGCTGAAGAATGCTTATGTTAAAGCCATACATAAAAATCTGGTGTGATACACTCACACAACTTCCTTTTACAGTGATCTTATAATTAGTCAAAAATTTAATTTAAAATTTTTAAAAATTTGTCAAAAATTTTCAAAATTACAAATTCTACAAAAACTGTACATAATAGAGCGTTAGTTGAAGAGACAAATTTTCTCTAGAATTTTAAGCTGCATTCAAAAATGTAATAATATACTGGGTGTTTTATTTAAAATAGGAGTTAATAAAAAAAATTGAAAAAAAAACAAAAGAAACCCACTTTAGAAGTATTCAACTGCAAAATCACCTATCTCACATCAATACACATTAAAAATTTAATAAAAATGTGAAGTTTGAAAAAAATCGTTAGAGCCGTTTTTGAAAAAATCGAAAAAAACTGAAAAATCACAAGAGTAAACACCTACTTCCGGTTATGCGATTTTCTTCCAAAGCTTGCTGTCTCATCTACATAGTACACAAAACTTATATGTGAAGTTTCAACGCCATACCTCTTTTCGTTTTTGAGATATTCTGTTCACAGACAGACAGACACACACACACAGACCAATGAAAAAAAATATGTTTTTTGGGATCAGGGGACTCTAAAACGTGAAGATCTGTTGAAAACTCATTTTCGAATTTTTGGGGTGAATCCAATACTTCCTTTATTGTAAAAGGAAGT
Organism: Agriotes lineatus; assembly: GCA_940337035.1. Lineage (NCBI taxonomy): Eukaryota > Metazoa > Arthropoda > Insecta > Coleoptera > Elateridae > Agriotes > Agriotes lineatus. Next base: position 107,468,142 of record OW679202.1, on the reverse strand, counting down.
AAAAAGAGTGAGAAAGACCAAGAAAAGAATTACAGACCAATCTCTTTATTATCAAATTATCAAAAGATATTGGAAAAGATTATTTATAGTAGATTTATTACATTCTTAGAGAATAATTATATACTGTCAGATAAACAAAATGGCTTTCGAAAGGCCAAGAGCACAATTCGTGCAATTTATCAAGCTTTAGAAAAATTACTAGATTCATTAAATAATAGATATAAAACTGCTGCTGTGTGCCTTGACCTTTCGAAAGCATTTGACAGTGTAAATCATGATATTTTGTGTAGTAAATTGAACTTATGTGGAATTAGAGGCATGGCTTTAGAATTAATTAAATCATATTTAACAGGAAGATCTCAGCAGGTTGTTGAGTGTGACAAATTTGGCAATTTGATAAAATCAGACCAAGTTTTATTGAAGAATGGCGTTCCTCAGGGCTCGGTCCTAGGACCCCTTTTATATATCATTTACACCAATGAATTGCCTGACGTGTCGCCTTAGCATATGGTGCTGTATGCGGACGACACCACTTTAATTTTCAGTGAAACCAGTGCAGAACTATTGTTTACAAATGTCACGAATACAATGGAATGTCTTAAAGAGTATTTCACAGAAAATGACTTATTATTAAATATATCTAAAACTTCAACAGTTTATTTTGGTAATAGAGTAAATAACACAATTAGAGTTTCCTATAATGGAATTGAAGTGGTGTCGTCTGACTCAGTTTTGTTCTTAGGCGTACACGTGGTTCATAGATTGGACTGGAGGGCACACATTGCTGAAGTTGCTCTGGGAATTGCCAGGTTTGCCTATGCTCTTCGCATTATATCTAATAATGTGGGTGAGAGTGCTGCTACCACAGCTTATCATGCTTACATTCAGTCTAGGTTGAGATATGGACTAGTATTTTGGGGAAATTCCTGAAATGTAGATAGTCATGGTGTTACAGAAGCGTTGTATTAGAAATATTTATGGAATGAAATACACTGAAAGTTGTAGAATAGTTTTTATTGATAAAAAATATTGACTTCGATAAGTCTTTACATTCTGGATGCAGTCATTTTTGTAAAGGATAATATGAATTTATTTTCAGACTGTGACAAAAACCATGGCCATTACACAAGAAATAAAAATAACCTGTCCTGTAAAAGGTGTAATTTTTCTTATATTCAGAAAAACATTAAGTACTCTGTGTTACAAATATTCAACTCTTTTCCGGAATCAATTCGCGTTCTGCCAAAAAATGAGCTAAAGCAGGGGTCGGCAACCTTTTTCGGACGGCGGGCCATTTTCAAAATAAAATTTTTATGCGGGCCGCACATTCAAATGTAACTTAAATAGTGCTTTTATATCATATACGAGTATAAATATTATTAAAAATAAATATAGAAAAAATTTATTTTTTCTTGACATGCTATAATAACAATAATGTTAGAGAACAAAAATTTTACAATTCTTAAAAGGGAAAAAAAGAAATACAATTCCAATTAAATATGTATAAATATGTAAATATAAAATATATAAATATAAAAAATATAAAATATTGTAGTGAAACGTCATACGGCTGTCAACATGAACGCACATATGAACATACAGTAGCAAACTGGCGAAATGAAAGAATTAGTGATGGGCCTATCCGGAATGAATAATCGGAAAGTTTCCGATTGTTCAAAAAATCGGAAGGTTCCTATTATTTCGGAATTCGATTATTTTACTGTTCGGTGCACAAAATTCGGAACTTTCGGAATTCGATTATTTTACTATTCGGTACACAAAATGAGAAAACGAAATGCCAATTTGAATTGAACGGAATACGGAATGTTGTATTGACTCACTTGACTGCTATATGCTGGTTGGCGAATGTCGACGGGTCGCGCCGTGTGCGCACGTGTATGATACGTGAATGGCACTAATGGCAGTGGTATTTCGTAGATTAATTATTAGATAGTACACCTACAGACTTCAAATTCAAGTATTGTTTTATACTATCTATTATGTACTTTATGTGCTATTAAACTTTAAAATATCACTACCATTTTCCGAAAGTCTATTAACGTAACTACTGTAATAATTTGAAAAAATATTTTATTTCCTCATATCCCACTGTGCGACTCAAACTCATAAATTGTTTTTTAGGATACTGCATTGCTAACTAGCGTTTACATAGTTACAAACGAGTCCGGTAGATAAAATTTACCGGCCTAGACCAGTAGTAGTTCTATTACTACTGGTCTAGGCCGGTAACAATGTAAACGCTAGTTACCAATGCAGTATCCTAAAAAATCTTATACGATACACGACCGGTAGAATTCGTATGGCCTTGCCAAACATACAGGTCTCGCCCTACGGTTCGACCTGTAAAGTATTGGCGCGGCCATAAAAATGTCGCTACCGGTCTAATAACGTAAATAGCTATTACTGACCGTCCTACAAACCCAAACAATAGATGCCAACGCAGATAAGGGCTTACGGCGCGACGGCGAGTGCTCTCATCGTAAATTTGCACGCACTTCATCTTCCTTCCGCTTGTTGTTATTTCGCTCGTTTTCCCTTGCTTGCATTTACGGAATGTAAAATAATCGGATGATATTCCGATTTTATAAACATTCCGAAATGGAACATTCCGATTATTGAAATCATCCGATTATGCCCATCACTAGAAAGAATGCTACACTTGCTAAGCGAGACGTCGTATTCGCTGGGTAGTGGGGATTAAACTTGCGCAGTAAAATAGGTTTCCCACTATGCTTCTGTTTGTCGCGCATTTTTGTCACCGGCCACATTTCGGCACGCTTACACTCTAAGTTTGTTGATTTTTCCTAAAGTTATATTGGTGCTTTGGCGGGCCGCGCAAAAGTTGCAAAGGGCCACATGCGGCCCGCGGGCCGCAGGTTGCCGACCCCTGAGCTAAAGAATGTGATAAAAAGGTATCTTTTAGTTAAAGCCTTTTACAAATTAAGTGAATTTTTCAATGATGAAGAAAGAAAGACACTAGGTATGAGTAAAATATATTAATTTATTAGATTGTATTTGACATGGTTCCACACCCCTTAAAGGGTACTGTATGTAACTTTTTATGTTATTGGAATTAATAAATGCATATCTATCTATCTATCTACTAGGTCCCCGAATGATAAAAATAAACTAACTAAAGCAACACGAAATTTGAAAGTAATTCTTCAAGAAAACCAAACTATTCAATACTATCTTTCAACCCTCACTGCTACTGAAACAACGGATTACTCATTATGGAAGGTCACGCGGAGGTTAAAGCAACCGCAGCAAGCAATTCCCCCAATACGAAGACCTGACCGAAATTGGGCCAGAAAAGAGCAAGAAAAGGCCGATACATTCGTAACACATTTAGCAAACGTCTTTTAGCCATTTCCTTCTGAACTGCCTGTAGAGGAAAAAAATTAAATAGAGTATTATTTGGAAACACCAGATCAGCTAAGTCTGCCCATAAAAAAGTTCACACTAGCGGAAGTTAAATCCCTAATAAAGTCTGAACTAAATCCAAAAAAAGCACCAGGGTATGACCTGATCACCGGTGGATCCTAAAGGAATTGCCAGAAAAAGAACTTAAACTAATAACGACCGTATTTAATGCCATTCTAAGATTGAACTATTTCCCAGCACAGTGGAAGGTGGCCCAAATAGTACTCATACCTAAACCAGGAAAACCTCAAAGGAACCATCATCTTACCGTCCCATCAGTCTACTACTAACAGTGTCTAAGGTCTTTGAGAAACTCCTACTTAGAAGAATGAAACCAATCCTAGAAGAACATGATCTCATACCTGAACATCAGTTCGGTTTTAAAGAGGAACATGCCACGATCGAACAAGTACACCGGATAGTAAGTGAAATCAACCAAGCCTTTGAAAAAAGAAATATTGTTCTGTTGCGTTCTTAGGCATAGCCCAGGCCTTAAATTTTGTGATGTGCAGTCAAAGTGCTTAGACGTTCTGCTAGCACCTGTAGCGAGTTTATTTAAATATTGTATTATTAAGCCGAAACAATGCCAGACAAACCTGTAACTCGTGCTGCAATTGAAGAAGAAGCCTTAATCAGTAGGATGGTGGAAAAACTGCTGAACACGTCTACAATAATACAGTCCTTTGTTGACAAAATCAGCAATGAACTGCTCAGCCGTTTTCATGACGAAATGAAGGTATACGCCGATAAAGTAACTAAACTTGAAGCGGAACTAGAAGAATAAAAAAAGGAAGCTGTTCGTGCCCGAGATAATTTGGAGCAGTACACACGTCGTAATAGTCGGCGTATATTTGGCGAAAAAGAAACTCAAGGCGAAAATACTGACGATGTGGTTATCAAATTATTCAAGAAGAAATTGCACCTTGATATACCACCTAGTGCAATTGATTGCAGCCATCGACTACCCGCAAAAGAACCTTTTCACAAACCAATAATTGTGAAATTTGTCAGCAGGAATACTAAACATTTGGTTTTCAGCAAGAAAAAGTTACTCAAGGGCTCTGGAATAGTGATTAAGGAAGACCTCACAAAAATGAAAAACCAAATACTGAAGGAGGCAGCAAAAAGGTACGGTGGCAAGCATGTGTGGAGTTATGGGGGAAAAATATTCATAAAAATTAATAGCAAAATTAAACAAATTCATTCTATTAAAGACCTAGGTGATACGGCTTTATCATATTAGAGTGCTACAGTGGTCAGAAATGTGACCTCTCTTTATCTACTACGACATTGAAGGTGGTGATTGCCAGTGTTAACATTATAAACGAAAATTTAAATTTACTTTTATAGAATCTGTCGTTTTACTTTAAATTACTTATCGCAGATTGCTTAGAGTAAATTCTAGCAAAATAGTAATGCAGTTATAATCAGCGCTTATAATTGAAACTTGATTCTTATGTAGCGTTAATATCATTTATTGTTCTTTTGTGCTTAGTTTACATTTGAATCAGTTTTTTAATTCATAAACTGTCACAATATAAACTATACATACATTTTATTTCAAATATAATGCCTTCTAATTATGTAAAAATAACACATATTAATATAAGATCTCTGTTACCGAAAATTGCTGATTTAAAAATGTTTATTCTTCAAAATCAAATTGATATTCTCACTGTATCTGAAACTTGGCTTAATTCTAATATATCTAGTAAGTATGTACATATTGATGGATATACGTTTGTGAGGGGTGATCGTATGGGGCGAGCAGGGGGTGTTGGCATATACATACGGAATTCAATTCGATTTTCTGTATTAGATATATATAATACTGATATAGAACAAATATCGATACAAGTGCACATTCATAAAAACACATTTGTTTTGGGTTGCTTTTATAACCCACATCGCAGAGACTATTTAAATTTCTTAACTGAATTTGAAGATGTATTTTCTAAATGCCTACCCTATTCTGATAAAATAATTTGTCTAGGCAATTTTAATATAGATTTACTTAAAATTAATGATTCTGCTACATTATATATGCAAAACTTGCTGGAATCTTTAGATCTACATCAACTTATCAGCCAACCAACTAGAGTAACTGCTTCTTCTGCGGCACTTCTAGACTTGGTTATTGTTTCTGATATATCGTTTGTGTTGGATTGTGGTGTAGTTAATTGTCATCTTGCTGATCACGACATGGTGTTCTGTAATATTGTTTCTCAACAACCTCTGCCTGACCCAGTGGTAAGCACCTATCGAAATTTAAATAAAATAGATCTTATTTCGTTTAACACTGATTTGGAAGCCATTCCATTTCAGAATATTTGTCATATATCAGACATTAATGAAAAGCTGTTTTTTTTAATTCCAATGTTCTGTGGTTGTTTGACAAACATGCTCCTTTAAAGACACGTAAACTTGGCAAACTTCCTGCGCCATGGATAACTGACAATTTAAAACTTCTTATTTCTTTAAGAGATAAGGCAAAATCTAAATATAGAAACTCAAAATCCCCAGGCCATTGGGAATATTATAAATTGCTTCGTAATTTAACCACTCTTCCAATTAAAAACGAAAAAAAACCTACTTTAATTTTGTTTTTAATAGTCCCGATAAGAAACAGCTATGGAAGCAGCTGGGTACTCTGGACATTGGCAAACAGAAAGTAATCGCAATACCTGAGAACATAGCGGGTGTTAATGAAATTAACAATTATTTTATTAATGGTATTCCTAAAGTAAATAATGATAACCAGTTGGCAGTATCTGAAATGTATAAAAATAATAGTTCTGACAATCTTAAATTTAGTTTTTCTAGTGTTGATAATGAAACTATATTTAAAATTCTAACAAATATCAAATCTGCTGCCACAGGTAGTGACCTTATCAATATTCAGATGATTAAACTCTGCTGTCCGTTCATTATTCCCTACATTACAAACATTATCAATTCTTGTATTTTGGAGGGAGTCTTTCCTCAGTGTTGGAAGCATGCTGTTGTCAAACCGATACCAAAAAATAAACATCCATCAGAACTTAAAGATTTGAGACCAATAAGCTTGCTTCCAGCACTCTCCAAGGTACTGGAAAAAGTTATGAGCATGCAGCTGACCGATCATGTGAATGAACACAATGTACTGCCGGTTGTACAATCCGGGTTCAGAACAGGACACAGTTGTACAACTGCGTTGCTTAATGTCACTGATGATATCCTGGCTGCTTCTGACCACGGTAAAATTACGGCCTTAGTTTTACTTGACTATAGTAAAGCATTCGATACGGTTAACCATGGCACTTTATTTACTATCCTGAATTACATTGGTATTGGAAGGAATGCGCTATCGTTAATGACTAGCTATGTAAGTAATCGGACGCAAATTGTTAGACTAGATAATATTGTGTCCGATCCGCTGCCGATCACTCAAGGGGTGCCACAGGGATCAATTTTAGGTCCACTGTTATTTTCAATATATATACATCAATCTTTATGAAACGTGTTAAATTTTCTAAAATACATATATATGCAGATGACACTCAGCTATACCATTCTTTTCATATATCTCGCCTGGATGCAGCAGTGGAGGAAATAAATTATGATTTACAGTATGTGTACGATACATCTATTCAGCATTCACTAAAAATTAATCCTGATAAATCTGCTGTTGTTCTTTTTGGAAATAAAAATGCTTGTAAAGACTTGGCTGCTACTATAAAAATCACTATGAATAATGTTCCAATTTCTATTGTTGATAAATGCAAAAGTCTTGGTGTAATATTGGACAACACTTTTAGATATAAAGACCAGATTGCCAGATATATTTGCCAAGCTTATCAATTCCTCAGAAAGTTATATCCTCATAGATCCTATTTAAAAATCGAAATCAAAAAGAGAATTTGTGAAGCATTTGTTTTATCTCAATTTAATTATTGTACAGCTGTATATCATTCAGCAATAGATAAGGCAACTGCACAACGAATTCAAAAAGTTCAAAATGCATGCTTACGTTTTATATATGGCATTAGAAAGTACGATCATATATCACATAAATTGGCTGATGCTGGATGGTTAACAATGCAAAATCGTAGAATATTACAGTGTCTGTGTCTTTTTCATCAAATAATTCATTATAAAAAACCACCATACTTATATAATAAGATCACTTTTAGAACAGATGTACATAACCTTTCTACTCGATTTAGAGGTCTAATTTCGCCTCCGCTACATTCTGCTGCTTGTTTCGATCGATCATTTTCTTTTCAGGTATATCATATGTACAATAGCTTACCAAAACTCTATAAAATATATAGTCCATTGCAATTTAAACTTAAGTTACGATGTGAATTGTTTCAGAGACAGTGTGAAAATTATTTGTAGTGGTAATTATGTGTCTATGTATATATATGTATATATTAACTTTTTTTTCATTATAAACATTGTGGCAATGTTGCTTATATATAATGTGTTTAGTTAGTGTTTTTTAAATATTACATTTTTTTTACTATTTTCAACTGCGTCGTCACAGGATATTAATTTTTATTTTCTTTTAGTATTTACGTCAAGTAGAATTAGGCAAAAGATTATGTTTTGGTATTTACTATCTTTTAATTCAAGGTTAGGTGGAAGATCAGAGGGTATAGGATATTTACCTATACCCACCTGAATCTCGCCTTGTGATTACCAGTTTTTTTTTTAAATTATTGTATTTAGATTTTGTTTTTTACATGGTAATAAAGTGATTATTATTATTATTATTATTATTATTAAATAAGATCTGGCATGACAAACTATTGTTCAAGATCAAGAAAAACCTTCCAGACACCTTCTATCGACTAATGAAATCTTATCTAACCGACAGACACTTTCAGGTGAAGTTCCAGGGCAAAATCGCAAAATTATGCCCAATAAACTCCGGTATACTGCAAGGAAGCGCACTAGGACTCACTCTTTCCTTACTCTATAGAGCAGATATACCCACCAACAACCATACGATGACAGCCATGTTTGCAAATAATACCACTATTCTTGCAACTCATGAAAACCCTGCTATTGCATCACAAAATTTTGAAGGTTTCTCTCAACGAAGTACAAAACTGGCTGCGAATTTGGCGTATAAGAGCAAATGAATTAAAGTCTACACAAGTCACCTTCACACTTAGAAGGGAAACATGCCCCCCAAATACCTTGGCATGCACCTCGATTGCAGACTAACATGGAGAAAACATATATTCAGCAAAAGAAAACAAATGGGCCTGAAACTCACCAAATTAAATCGGTTATTAGGACGCAAATCCAAGCTGTCTCTACAAAACAAGGTATTACTGTACAAAACCATACTAAAACCCATATGAGCATATGGGCTGTAACTATGGAGAACAACAAGTAACTCGAACATAGAGATCCTGCAAAGATTTCAGTTTAAAACCTTGAGAACAATAGCAGAAGCCCCGTGGTACGTAAAAAACAAAGTCATCCATCGAGATCTTCGTGTAAAATTAGTGTAAGAGAAAGTGAAGTGAGTGAGTGCTAAGTATCTTCCACGTGTTGAAAACCACAGAAACACTCTGGCTGTGAACTTGCTGAACAACTGCAACACAACCCACAGACCGATAATGACATGTTTGTGTGATGAATATTGCATGTTATATAATAAGTTTTTTTAAGGGAGTTTTCCAGTGGGAAAACATCTCTCTTGTATTTATCTTATAATTTCACAAAGTTTACTTATTGCTCACCAGAGCAGATTGTAAATATAAATAAAGTTAAAAAAAAAGATAGTGAAATACCTTTTTTAGCATTTCCACCAGCCCATCCTCCTGCAACACAAATAACAGCGTCCAATTTCGATCCATTTAATGCAGTGGTAACCGAACTCAGAACTTTTTCTTCCTGTAAAATAATTTTACACTTACATTTTTAGGAAACAAGATTAATAACTAAATACATGCAGATTAATAAGTACAAAATAACAATACCCGGCATTAGCAAATCAATTACACAAATGCAATTACTCGCTATTTTATGTTGATAAACACTGTTAAGCAGTGGTATGGTGCTGAGAAAAGTGTGACACATTGTAATTCCTTTTAATAAACTGCAACCGCCATAACCATATGTGGCATTATTTGATAGGTGTTTTAGGTTTCAATAACAAAGTTAAGAAATTTATTTTTAAGAATTACAGTTATAAGTAAAAATTCTATTATTGGTAAAAATAAGTTCTTCAAACCTTGTATCATTGACAAGGACAAAAATAGCTAATGAATACGTAGCCACCTTAGAAGTTCATTTAAAAAACAAAACAAAGTTAATGTAAATATTTTGAAACTTTCGAATTTAGATTTGATATCTGCATAAAAGTGCCTTAACTATGTCAATATTGCTTTGATTATCCTTCATCCCTTAGGGTAGACAAGGTTGTATTATATATATAATCCAACCTTGTCTACCCTAAGGTGTAAGATGTGAAATGTCTCCTTACTTGTTTTCTTACCCGTGTTCATAATAACTGAATTATATTCGTGGGTGAGCTGAAAAGTAAGGCACACATGCTTGTAGAACGCGAACGCAATGAACTACGGAGACGCGCATGGTTGTATTTAGAAGCTATATCCTTCCTTTATACGCATGCCAAGTTTGAAGGAGTTTCGTTCACCAGTTCGTTTTTTGGTAGCGGAAGTCTGGAGACGTGTTCTCGTGCTATGTCAACGCGACTTAAACAGCGCACGGTTAAAGGATCTTTAACTGCTGAAAATGTGATTCCTACGGAAATTCATCGCCGTTTAATGGCCATTTATGGTGACAATACTGTTGATAGGACTACTGTGAATCGATGGGTAATAACATTTCGTGATTGCGATCCCGGAAAAGCCACATTTGATGACGAAAAACGCAGCGGACGTCCGATCACTGCCTACGGCTTTTCCGGGATCACAACCACAAAATGTTATTACCCATCGATTCACAGTAGTCCTATCAACAGTATCGTCACCATAAACGGCCATTAAACGGCGATGAATTTCAGTAGGAATCACATATTCAGCAGTTAAAAATCCTTTAACCGCGCACAGTTTAAGTCGCGTTGACATAGCACGAGAACACGTCTCCATACTTCCGCTACTAAAAAACGAACTAGTGAATGAAACTCCTTCAAACTTGGCATGCGCATAAAGAAAGGATTTAGCTTCCGAATACAACCATGTGCGTCTCCGTAGGTTATTGCGTTCGCGTTCTAGAAGCATGTTGTGCATTACTTTTCAGCCCACCCACGTACAAAATAGAAAACTGAAAATATCAGCTTTTTAGCCTATGGCAAATATGAAAGAAAAATTCTAGAATTTGAATGTGGTTCATTACTTGGGATGCTGAACATTTTGTGTAATTCAACTGAACTTCCATCCCTTATCATTTACGAGATTCCCATACTGAACATGAACACAGCGTACAAAATGAAAATGTTCAAACAGGGCGCTGTTTTAAAGAAATTTTACAAAAATTGTTTTCCCAGCTTTTCAAAAATTATTTTAAATATTTTGATACTGAAATGCGTACATCAAATAGTGCACTGTTTGAGGTCACTTTAATCACAAGCTTACATTACCACATACTGCAAACTTTAAATTGTTTGGACGAAATTTAAATATTGCTAGAAACGTATTTAAAGAGAAAATTGTAAATAACAGACTCCTATTGCTGCAGAATAATTAATTTTGATTTTTTCTCGGATATTACATTCAGACTACTTCTTTGTTTTGCCTTGTGAAAAATTTGAAGAGATGGAAATCAGTTTGTGACACAAGTGTTTTGATACATGCAAGTGTCGCAGTGCAGTCTGTTCTTGTTTAGATACAAAACTGAACACGTCAGCTCGCCCACCTTAGTATTAGGTGTTACTAAGTGTCCCAGTTTCGAAGCTAAGTGGCACATCCACAATGATCCAACACCTGTAACTTCACCACGCCATTCCCAAATTGCAAGATAAGCTGTCTGACTTGTACTTTTCTTTTCTAATCTATTAAAAATCGGCGTTATTTGGCCTTTATTATATTTATACAGTTCACAACTGCAACACCTACTATACAAGACGTATCCATAAAGTGAGTTTCACAGATAGATATTGTCGCTGATTGTTGATGTGTGCATCAGATTATGTCTGTTCCCCATTCTTGAATGCAAGGAATGTGAAACTGACACAAAATCATCAACTTTGTGAGGTATATGGAGAAAATGCTGTAAGAGATTCAATGGTAAGGAGATAAGTTAGGAACTTTAATAAGGATGTGAAAATGTGCCAAAACTCAACACTTCATTAAGACATTTGGCTAAGAACAATTTGATTATCCCCTGACAGCCCAAATGATTTTCATGTGTTCCTACATTTGAAAAAGGTCATACGTAGCTGGTATTTTCTCCAAGATGGGAATGTCAAAAAAGTCGTGAACATGTGGTTTACATCATAGGCGACATCATTCTATGATGCGATACGAAAATTAGTGCCGTATTATGACAAGTGCCTTAAAACAGTCGAGTGACGATTTAGTGAACTGTTTTTTGCAAGGCAACTAATTTAAGGTTAGAATAAAATGGGCAAATTAACTATTACATTTCGTAAGTATGCATTTATTTTAAACTTACAAGTGCACTCAAACAAACAAACATAAAAGTAATGAAGGAACAAGTAGGTATAGTATGTAATACTTCGTTAAAATTTACATTTTTATTATTCATGTCCAAAAAATGTAGTTATTTTAGTTCTTGCTGCTTCTTGTTTAATATTTACGAATTTTGGTAACAAATTAGACAAGGCAAAAAAGGAAACTAGAATATTCAATTTTGTTTCATTTTATCCTTTTCATCCAATTTTAAGAGCTTCCTTATTAAAAGTTAAAAATTAAAATCTTAAATAACAAGTGAAATTTAATCAAATATTTACCATTTATGTAGTATGTAGGTGCTTTCCTACATATGTTAGAAGAAAAAACAATAATAAGTTATATTTTGTACGTATTTATTTGTAAGTGTAACCACTTTATATAACTTTTGTAAATTAAATTAAAATTAGAACGCCACCACCAACCTTTACTATCAGTCGATGTCCACAAACTAAAATGCATTAACTATTAACACTATCGCAGTGTATGTATCCACTCTTCCATCCCCAAACTATTTGACAGTCTAGTGTACGACCAGCTAAGCTGGTCTTGCAAAGGTTTAATAATTAATGAACAGCATGGTTTTAGTCATGGTAGATCTACAGTAACCAACCTACTACTTTATCAGAACTCTATATCGGACGCCTTGGAGAATCTGTGTCAAATGGATTCTGTTTACACAGACTTTTCCAAGGCGTTCGATAGGTTTAATCATAAAATTCTAACTGAAAAACTGAGTCTAATAGGCTTTGATGAGGGACTAATACACTGGATTCAAAGTTTCCTCAGCTGTCGCAAACAAAAAGTGAAGTTTGGCAATTATTGCTCTAAAGAAATTGCAGTATTATCAGGCGTCCCACAAGGATCCCACTGTGCACCCCTCTTATTTAATCTATTCGTCAATGATATCAGTCATGTTATAAATCACTGTAGTTTTCTGCTATTTGCAGATGACCTTACGTTGTATAAAAAAATAACATCCTATGCTGATTGAGCCTTAGTTCTTGATGATCTCAATAATTTGATGGATTGGTGTAACGAGAACCTCCTCTACTTAAATACTGACAAGTGTTACACAATAAGCTTTTATAAAATTAATAAAAAAATGTATACCTCTTATTTTATTGGTAACAGTGCACTTAAGTCTGTTGATTCTATTAAAGATTTGGGAGTGATCTTTGATAATCAGTTGAACTTCACCGAACATTTAAACAATCTTTCCATTAAGTCGTCAAAGCTACTTGGCTTCGTATTAAGGAACTGTAAAGAATTGTCTGTACCATCTATTAAATGTGTTTTTTGTGCCTTGGTTCGTTCACAGCTTGAATATGCTTCAATGATATGGTCTCCACAGTATCAGATTCATATTAATACTCTTGAAAATGTTCAGTGTCTTAAGGAAAAACAACTTATTTTATGTTAAATTTCATCGCACTAATTATGGCAGACATTCACCCATTGACCGGTCTCTGGAAGTGATTAATAGAAATAATTTAGATTTGTTTAAGGGCTCTTTAAACCAATTCAAATATAACTTAAAATTACTTTAAGGTCATTGGATTGTACTGTTTTATTTGTGATTTAGATGGTTGTGATATTATTATATGTGATACACTATATATATATACGTGATAATTAATGTAAGCTTCATTCAGCTGTACGTATATAATATGTTGTCTATTTATAAGTTTGTTTATACTGTGTTGCCAATCATTTAACATTTATCATTGTTATATTTCTGTTTTAGGTGTTTACTACTGTTATTACTTTAATGTTTCTATTATTTTTGTAATGGGGTTTTCCCGTGGAATAAATAAATAAATAAATAAATAAACACAATTATAAATTAGTAAAAATTAGGGCAAGCCTTGAATAACCTATTTTGTTATGGGAAGCTCCGAATAACATGTTGCAAAGAAAACCCCAAAAATTTGTTGTTCCTTGTATCGAGAAGTTTCACTGTTCACTATATCGAGATGCAATGTAAAATTTTGGCTGTTGATTTTAGGTGATAGTACACTGGAGGCAGAGTTCACTAAATCATGACTCTATTGTAATGATGAAAACATCCTAGAAAAATAGATTACGGTATGTAATACAAAATAAAATATTTTGACACTAAATTTTCGTTTCTTTTTAAGTAAATAGCTAATTGGAAGTTATATATAATCAATAAACCCTGTTTACCATAAAATGGTGTCGGGTATTAAAGTTAAATACTATTCACTAATTTCTTCCAATTTTTCCTGTCTCTTGCCAATCTCCTAGCTTCCGTCCAAGTTATTCCTCTTTTTTCCAGTGCTTCTTTCATGGCTTCATCCCATGTCTGTTGTGGTCTTCCTTGTCTTCTTTTCTTCTGCACTTTAGCTTCCCATATTTTTTTGACTGGTGTGTTGTTATCCATTCGTTGTAAATGGCCCCACCAGCTTAGTTGTCTTTTCTCGATGAAGTCTAAAACAGATTCGACTCACAGTTCTTGCCGTATTACTGTGTTTCTTATTCTATGTTCTCTCGTAACTCCTATTACTCTCATCAGATACTTCATTTCAGTCGCTTGTATTTTGCTCTTCTGTTGTCTTGTTAGTACTCATGTCTCGCATCCAAAAGTTAATATTGGCTTGAAGATTGTTTTGAACACGTTTATTTTGGTTTTTCGTGATATTTCTGGCTTGGCTATAAAGTTGTAGTTCATGGCATGGTAGATCTTTAGTGCTTTCCCAGTTCTATTGTTAATATCTATTTCATGTTTTCCATTGCACTGTATCATTACTCCTAAATACTTAAATGATGTTACTTGTTCCAATTCAGCATCTTTCATTTTTATGTTAATTTGCTCTTCTTCCCCTACTACCATAATCTTAGTTTTGTTCTTGTTTAGTTTCATTCCGTATTCTGATAGTGTTTTATTCCAAATTTCTAAATTTATCTTAAGATGTTTCACTGTTTGTCATTAAAACTACGTCGTCTGCAAAGGCTCCCTCAGAAATAGTCACTCTTTGTAGATTTTGAAACCCAATGCATCTCTTAATTATTTCATCCATGAATATTATGAAAAGCGCTGGACTAAGCCCCCCTCCTTGTCTTAATCCTTCTGTTGTTATGAACGGTTCCGATTTCATATTTTTATACACCACATAGTTTAATTGGAAGTTACTTTCTGAATATGCTTCGTAACATAAAATTTATAACATACAAAGTGTTTCCAAAACATTATCAAATAATTTTTAGGCGTTCTAGGTACCAAAACCAAAAACAATTTTTAGCTAGCTTGAGAATTTCTAATAAACTCTATTTAAAAAAAGAGATTGTTTTTACATTTTTTTAACATTCAAAATGGCCGACATTAATTTGAATACACCACTGACAACATGAGAATCATGTAATTTCTAACTTGTGTGTTTTGAATAGTTTTGCAATTGTCAGTAATTTGTTTTGGAAGGGTGTACATCATTTCCCGTTGTGAAAGAAACAAGACTTTTTCAGATGTCCTCAAAGATAGAATCAAGTAGATTTAGATAAAAGTCAGGCAAAGAAATTGGTCTTTCTCAACTTATTCATTTCTCATCATTTAAGTCTGCGTTTAGTGTGGAGCGGATGTGTACGTTGTGCCAGGTGATAGCAATACCTTGGACAAACATTGATACTGTAAAAAGTGCAATAACTTTCTACAATATTTCTACATAAAGCTACTATATTAAAACAATAGAATCTAACTACATTCTTAACCATTACAATAACATCGTGCAATACATGTACTCTTGCAATATGTAAAAAATTTCCAGGGATTCAGTGTAGTGGTTCCTGCGCTCTGTTTCTTCATACTACATGCATCAACTTATCAACCGAACAACTTCGGCTCTTTAAAACTCCAGGTTCATTCTGGATATGTCTTGACTGCCACACAAGGAAATTAAATAATTCAGCAATAGTAACAGAGGGTGTCGAGGCCGTTCCTGATGATATTTCAAACCAGTATGCCATAAATTACCACAATGCTCTCCAATTTGAAAACTGATATTATAAGGGCAATGGAGGCTAAACTTGAACCCCTCATAAGATCTGTTCAGTTCTGCTTGGATAAAGTGATTTAATTCAAAAACAAACTAAAATCCATAAACAAGAATATGAAATCAGTAGATATTTTAATAGCGGCGAATGCGTCTCTCAAAACTGAAGTGGCCACACATGAATCAAAAATCGGCAATCTTGAACAACGTAGCAGACTAAATAATTTAGAAATTCAAAAGACGAGACAAAAACTTAGTAAACATTGTCAAGACTATTGGGGAAAAAATCGGTTGTATTGTTAACAGCAACGATGTAGATGAAATCCATAGAGTTCTGCAGTTCAAACGATACCAGGAAGTTCCTCGGAACATAATCGTCAAGATGACTACATGTCAACTTAAAGACAAGGTTCTTGCAGCAGCAAAGAAAAAAAGAAGGTTACTCAGTACTGGAATAGGTTGGGAGTGTACCTCCAGAAAAATTTATATTAATGAACATTTATCGCCTAATAAACTTCTGTACAAAAAAGCTCGTGAAGTAACACGTGAGAAAAACTATAAATACGTCTGGGTTACTGGCTGTATAATCTTTGCTCGTAAAACGGATGCATCTAAAGTTGTCCCTATCTCTAATTCAAATTAAAATTTGAAAAAACAATAAAAAAAAAAACTTCATATTAATCGTTTACAATTATGGATCTTTCTATGTATTACCAGAATGTACTAAAACAAATGTAATTTTCCTTAATTCGACAAATTTCGACTACGTGCAATAACGATTCACGCTTCAGTCGAGTTATGAAATATTTGGAAGAGATCGGTGTGATGCAGATTCTAGTAAAGCAGATGGTGGTGTGTGTTAATTTATTTATTTATTTCTTCATCCCATACAAAAAAAAATAGATTACATCTATTACATCTTACATATTAACACAATATATCTATATATAATTACCAAAGTTTAATTTATTGTGTGTGAAATTACCGGCAAGCACCCTTTCTCGTAAAAATAGGGGTTTATTCAATAAAAAATTTGGAGGTCAAACAATCTTAACTGCTGAAGAAAAAAAAAGTTTAGTGGATGGGATATTGGTGGCTTCCAACTGGGGATATCCTTTTACGATTTACGACATAAAATTAGTGGTAAAAAATTATTTGGATCAGAGGGGGTTAGGGAACCAAGATTCGTTAATAATACACCAGGGCGCAAATGGATTAACAGATTTTTGAAAGAACATAAAGATACTTTGACCAAAAGATTTTGCGAAAACATTAAGCGCAATCGGGCCGAAGTTTCAGAAGAAATAATGACTAATTATTTTAAAGAGATGGAAATATCCCTCAAGGACGTCCCTCCCACGCATTTAATAAACTACGATGAAACCAATTTTACGGACGATCCCGGAAAAACACATGTAATCGTAAAAAAAAGGCGTAAAACATCCAGAACGCTGTATAGACAGTAGTAAATCTTCCGTTTCCATAATGATAGCTAGATCGGCTGCTGGTGTGATGTTGCCACCATATGTCGTGTACAGAAGTCAACATCTTTACGATTCTTGGAAGCAACACGGACCTCCAGGATGTCGATATGGAAGAACTAAACAAGGATGGTTCGACACGCAAGTGTTTGAAGACTATAGTCATCCCATTCGTTAAAAATCTGGATGACGGTCCCAAAGTTTTAGTAGGAGACAATCTATCTAGTCATCTATCCACGTTTGTATAGGAGAGTGCCAAAAGTATGACATTAGATTCGTGTTTTTACCTCCTAATAGCACCCACTTGTGCCAATCGTTAGATGTGGCGTTTTTCAGACCCCTAAAAGCAGCTTGGAGAAAGCAGTTAGAAAACTGGAAACTGAAAAATAGAGGTAGCATTCCAAAAGACATCTTCCCATCTTTATTAAGAGACACTTTAAAATCTGTGGAGATCAACGTAGCAGCAAATTTAAAAAGTAGATTCAAAGCCACAGGACTACACCCCTTCAACCCTTCTGAAGTCTTGAAACGGCTGCCTGCTTGGATCAAACAGGACAATGATACTGGTTCTTGGACTAATGCGTTACATGATGTCTTAGAAAAATATCGTTTTCCAGAAGAGAGACGCCCCCCAAAAAAAAAAAAAAGGTTGAATGTACCTCCTGGAAAAAGTGTCACCGAATTCCTCGAAGAAGAAAAAGAGGAAAAACAACAGAGTAATTCACCAGAAGTAGATAAAGAACTCAATAACCAGGAACCGACAACTTCAAAAGGAAAGATTTTAAATAAAAAGCGACGAAAAGTACAAAATGATAATAGCGATGACTCTCTAGACGACTCCTTTTCTTTACATTATTCAAGTTCCGATTTGAACTCATTAGCGGATCTTGTAGAAGTGGAAGCTGACGACATTGACTTTGACGAATTTTTATTAGATGATGCGGGACGAGAGAATATAAGACTTGAAAAAGAATCTGTTGAAAGCAATCCAAATGTGACAAATATTGAAGTTTTTTCGACAAAGAACCTCTGCGATACACCTGAGTATTCCGTCGGGGATTATTTAATTGTTAAATTCTCTGTTAAGAAAGCCTTAAAAGGCTGTGATATTTTTGCGTAAAAGCAAAGTGTCAAAAAATCTGGAAAATCATACTACCTTTATATTTCCAGATGTAGAAGACCTTTGGATTATTGACTCAACAAATTATAAAAAAATTAGACTTGCCAAAGGTGGTAAGAGGTCGCCATACCTTTAACTCTAAAGACCTTAATAAATATAATTTCAAATAGATTTTATCACCGAATTCGCAACTTTAAAAAAATAATTTTTAAGATTAGTGCTTAGTTAAAAACCAAATATATTTTGTTTAAGTTTATATTTTATATCTAAGTTTTTATTTAGAGTGTCATTTTGTGTTTTATTTTCATTTAAAAACATTTTTAATAATTTTAAAGGTTTGCTTTAATCATTTGTATGATTTCTGTGGAAATAAAGTTTATATTTGAAGAAAAATATAGGTATTTCAGATAGGTAGTTTTTTTTTTAATTTTTTTTATTGAACTGTTGCAAGTTCAGATTAGGTGAACACCACTTGATTTTAGACCTAAAACGTAGGTCGTTGCAAGTAGGGACTACCTTGATCCTAACTTGCAACACCCATTTTTTATTTATTTTTTTTTATGAAATTATGTTTAAAATAAAACAAACATCCATTAAAGTAAGAGTACAGGTACAGCCCAACGTCATGGTATTTTTTAAAATATGAAATAATTAAAACATCTTGTCAAAAATCATGTATACATTTGAAAAGTGTTGCAAGTTAGGGCCTTTTACGGTACCAGTGTTTAATAAGCGATCATTGTTTTTCTGTCTGGTTTTCAAGCGATCTTTTTAAGCTGATGAGAGAGAAAGCTAAAGCCCATTGAAAATATAAAAGAAATAAATATCCTGTTGACTATAATAGCTTTAGTTTACTTAGGAAACACATCAAGGCTTTAGTAAAGCAGTGCTTTAGAACCTATACTAAAACAAACAAATCTAAAAATCTGTTCTAATACTAAAAAGCTTTGGCCTTACATAAAAGAAAAAATACATCAAATGGTATTCCATCTAGTATGCAATTAAATGGCATAGTCGCTAATAGCGGCATAGAAATATCTAATCTATTTTCAAAATTGTATAGCTCAGTTTACACTCCGAACACTCAATTAGAACCTGTAAATCTCAATGGCGTAAAAAACAAATAATATTTCTTTAGTGACTTGCATATTTACTATTGCTGAAGTGCAGGAGTTACTAAATATTGTTATATGAATTTTCCAGGCTAACATACGCTAGCAAAAATTCTGACAGCTGCAGGCATCATGTTCCCAAACCACCATCCACATGTTCTAGCAGTCTATTCTTTGATAACCGAAGCCGCTGTCGTATAAATTAATCAAGCAGACGGGCACGCATGTCTGTAGCCACATGCCGCCTTCAAATAAGTCCAGCCCGTTGATCGCAGTTCTGCGGAGCTCATATGATGGTCTCCTTGTCGAGGATTTGGATGTCAATCAAAATGCTCGTTATGGCATTAAAAAGGCACTAAACGTCATTTCAGGATTGATATATGAGCCATAAAACAGTCGTGTTCAGTAGAAAACCTCTTCTCTTAAGCTTAGCCAAAAATCAATCACAATATCTCTCATCCCCGTAGGACTTCAGCCAATCACATTGCCAAATTAATTGTCTGCTCCATTTTCCACCAACAGTTGCAAACATCTGATTGTTACACAACAAACGACTTTCGGAAATGAACCGTGTCATTATGAGGTCGGAGAACTCAATGTTTTGCCCACTTTCATAAGGGGCTTCAATATAGCTGTCTATTAAGTCAACTAATCGAGTATATATGTCTTTGGTGGTGCCTCACTTACAATATGCCTCAATCATCTGGTCTCCTTATTATGAGATGCATAGTATTTTCCTAGAACGAATATAACATAAATTTTTGCGAGATTGTTCTTTCAAGTTACAATATACAATCGTAGATCATAACTACACCGATTTTTTAAATATCCTTAATACGCAAACTCTAAAAGTTCGTCGTACTACCAATGACTTATGCTTCGTGTTCAGATTAATCAATGGATTGCTGATCCGCCCAGATTTGTTGCAGTTAATTACTTTTAATTTTCCTAACAGAATACTCAGGTATAACCACGTCTTCTTTATTAAAATCCACACGAGGAACTATGGGAAATATTCGCCTATCGATAGAACATTAAAACTTATTAATGAAAAAATCTAGAAGTATTTCATTTATAGTGATTTAATGTAATGTAAATACAACTTTGGAGTCCGGTCCTGGTCCAAGTAAAGGAAACACAGCGGATCTGCGAGCTTGGATAAAAGCGAAATTTGGAAGTATAAATTCACAGTTTTAACGTTAATAGTGTTTGAAAAGTGAAATGAGATGACAATGGGGAAGAGGCATTGATTTAAGGTAGGAAAAAAGTGTTTTTTGGCTATTTTTAAACGGGAGTTTGGGTGCCGGCAAGAAGCGGGCAACGACCTTCGCGGAGTCGATCCGGGTCGGCCGCTTATCGTGCCGTGTACAATCACATGCCTTGAAATACAGGTTCATCCTAAAACTTATTCTCACGCTTAACTCTTTAAAAAGACCCAACTATCGAACCATACATACGAAAAAGTTAGGTTAACTTCCTCCCAAAGAGTTGGTCTGGGCGCCTGACCTTGAAATCACGTCAACAAATCTTCAGAAGCACAGGACCGTATAACAAATAATTTGGGAACTACTCCAATAAAAATGTCAACAGAAATAAATATAAAACAACTATCGGAGATTATCCAAAACTTAAATACAAACCTCTCTGAACAAATACAAACACTAACCACAAACGTAGAACAAAATATCAAAACAGTCTCGAACGATCTACAACTAATAAAATTAGACTTACAAATTAGGTTACAATCGATTACTCAGGAACAATCAGAAATTAAAAATAAAAGTGATAAGTTAGAGAGAAATATTGAAAACATTGAAAGAGAATTAAAAAAGAAGAACATTGTAATTCATGGATTAACTAACCAGAAAGCGAGGCTAAGTTTTTTCGAACTCGAAGATATTGCCCTCAAAATATTCAATGAAAAACTAAACTTAAATTTCAACGAGAACATGATAGAAGCCATCAAGCAAATATCATTAGCAAATAACAAACAAATGCTAGTAGTAACAATGCAAAATATGAGATATAAATATCTAGTGCTAAACAATAGGAAGTTGCTGAAAGGCACTAACGTTATTATAGAAGAAGATTATCCCCTCAAAATTGTCCAACAACGTAAAACTCTAAAACCACTAATAAAACTCTTTAGAGATCAAGGAAAAAAGGCTACACTTAAATACAACTTATTACTGGTGGATGGAAAACGCCTAAATGAAGAACAAATAACACAACTACAGGAAGACAACAACAAAAAGAGGATAAGATCAGACGACTCCGAAGAAACTGTGGAAAATCTACAATCAAACAACAAAGCAACATTAAAAAGAAATAAACCTGAACTGGTACAATCACTTTTGGCACCACATCTACATAAAAAAGACCAAAATAAAGAAGAAATGTCGCCCTTTCGAGGCAGAAAGAATAGCACAGGTAACTCACATGCTACAGGCACAAAACCAAGAACCAGTTAATGTTTCACAAATTATAAGGACAGACCAAACCAGGACGACTCACGCAACGAATATGGAAAATGATAAAGAAAACGTTAAAACAGAAACTACTACTACACTCCCCAGAAGCATGGCCAGCAGGGGAGCAAGCGGCCAAAACCCCCATAGAACAAATCCAACTCTCTATATCTGCTCTTATAATGTCAGGTCACTACTGTCACAAGAAAAATTATTAGAATGGGAAGAATCAATAAAACTATTTAAATGGGATGTAATAGGATTATCGGAAACACGAAGATATAATGAAAAAATCGAAGAAAGGAAAAACGGGTCAATATTTTACCATTATGGTAACAATAGGGGTCAAGCAGGCGTAGGATTTTATATTAACAAAAATATCACTAAGAACGTACTAGATTTGAAAGGCATTTCAGATAGGTTGGCAACATTAAAAATTAAAATTTCTAAAACTGTTCTAGCTATACTGCAAGTTTACGCCCCAACCGAAAGCGCAACAGATGAAGAACTGAACGAGTTTTACGGAAAGCTAACTGAAGAATTGGAACTGTGCAGAAAAGAAACAAATTTTATAATTATAATGGGTGATTTTAACTCAAAAATTGGACTATTAGAAACTGGCGAATCAAACGTTAGAGGACAATTTAGCTGCGGACAACGAAATGGTCGTGGCAGCACATTAATCGAATTTTGCATGAGTCATAATTTAGTGATTGCAAATATATACTTTAAAAAGAGAAAAGGCAGAAGATGGACGTGGATCTCACCCAATAGAAAATACAAAAATGAAATTGATTATTTTTTAACAAGTAGTAGATCAACATTTCAAAACTATGAAGTCCTTAACAACATAAATTTCGCCAGCGACCACCGTTTGATTAGACTAACATACAAACTAGATCAAAAACAAGAACGAAGTAAGCGGTTTACTAACCGAAAGCAAATAGATGTCAATCTTATCAATAAACGTGAAGCCAAAATACTAGTGAGCGCAAACACCCCTGATATAAACAAACTCCAATCAGAAAATGTTCAAGAAGCGTACAACAGCCTGGAACAATACCTACAAAAAATAAATAAACAACTTAAAAATGTTAGTACAAACCACAATAAACATGATAAACTTTCAGAAAACACATTACAATTAATCCAACTAAGGAAAAAACTTAACAAAGAAAGAATAAATGATACACTAAAACAAATTGAATGGTGTGAAATAAATAAAATAACGAGGAAAGCTATACGCGATGACCTTAGGAATTTTGAAGCAAATCTAATAGAAAATATACTCAGTGATTCAGGTTCAACAAAACAATTATACAAGGAGCTAAGTAGCGGAAGAAACTGGATACAGAAATTAAAAAATAGTAACAACGAATCTAAAACTAACAGAAACGAAATACTAAAAATAGCGACGGAATTCTATATAAAATTATATACATCTTCACCAAATAGAACTGAACTAGTGTGTAACAACGTTAACACCGAAACATTAGCAGATATCCCGCCAATAAGCAGGTTAGAAATTCGAAATGCAATTCAACGCTCAAGAAAAAATAAAACAACAGGTGACGACATGATATCCAACGAGTTATTAAAAATTGGCATCGAGGACCTACTGGACCCTCTACAAGTAATCTTTAATAAAATCCTCCACTCGGCTAAAATACCAGACCAATGGACAATATCCAGCATTATACTTATGTATAAGAAAGGAGACCCTCAACTAATAACAAACTACAGGCCCATAAGCTTGATGTCCACAATCTATAAAGTATTTACCTCGGTAATACAAAAGCGAATACATAAACAACTAGAGAAAAACCAACCAATCGAGCAAGCAGGCTTCCGAGCAGGGTATTCCACTATTGACCATATCCACGTTCTTAACCAAATAATAGAAAAACATTTAGAATACCAAATTCCATTATACATAGCTCTAATCGATTTTGAAAAGGCTTTTGACAGTATAGAACACACCGCAATAATCCACGCCTTACTGTCACAGGAAGTCCCTAACAAATATGTACAATTAATAAAAGAAATTTACAAAAAAGCTAAAGCTTATATAAAAACAGAAGTAAACGGGCCAAAATTTCCATTACAACGAGGTGTCCGGCAGGGAGATCCTCTTTCTCCACTACTTTTCAATGCGGTATTAGAGATGTGCTTTAGGAAGCTAAAATGGAACAATGTCGGAATCAATATTTCAGGGAAAAAACTATCCAATCTTAGGTTCGCGGATGACATTGTACTCTTATCCAATGCCAGCCAAGAACTAGAGAAAATGATAAACCAGTTGAACAATGAATGCAGAAAGGTGGGTCTAAAAATAAATACTCAGAAAACGCATATTTTAACCAACACGGAAAAAAAGACAATCAAACTAGAACAAGAAACTCTGGAATATACAGAAGACGCCACATATCTAGGACAAATAATCTCTTTTAGCAACAGACAAGGAAAAGAAATTCAAAACCGGATCAAACAAGCTTGGAGAAAATTCTGCTCGCTAAAGAAAATTTGGGACAGAACAAACAACCAAAAATTGAAAGGTAAAACTTTCAATAGATGCGTCATACCAGTTCTATCGTACGGAGCGCAGACATGGAGCGCTACTAAAGCACAATTGAGAACTTTAGAAATAACAGAACACAAAATGTTAAGACGACTTTTGAAAGTGAAGCAAATAGACCGTATAAGAAACTCAGATCTCCGCTCAAGACTAAGTGTAATCAGTATTACGCAACAATGCCGACAATTGAAATGGCAATGGGCGGGGCACGTGGGAAGAATGCCAGACAGATGGACAGCAAGAACAACCCAGTGGTATCCAAACCTGAGGAAGAGAAGGAAGGGACGCCCGATAACAAGATGGGAAGACGATCTCATACAGCAAGTAGGAAAGAATTGGAGAAAGCTAACAGCCGACAGACCAACCTGGAAGCACTATGGGGAGGCCTTTGCCCACACCAGGGACGATGAGTTACAACCGCTTGAAGTAAGGATACCTTAATTATATTGCTTATAATCTTTTTTTTCTTTTTAATACTATGTATTAAGAATGATACAATTAGTTTATATTGTTTACATATCTTTATTTCTTTTTTTCTTGTATCTCTACACATGTAACTCAATGGCTAAAATAAATAAATAAAATACAACTTTGTAATGGGGCTTTCTGTTAAATATATATAATATAATATGAAAAAACGCAAAATAGCACGGTAACTCAACATGTAAACCACGCCAGAGGCAAAACTCTTCTGAATTACCGTGCTCTTCTATGCCTTCCCTTGCAAAACAGTTTCGCTTCTAGCGTGGTTTACACATTGAGTTACCGTGCAGTTTTGCTTTTCCTCCTGATGAAGCCCCTTACACAAGTGGGCGAAAACGTTGAGTTCTTCGATCCCAATCATGACACGGTCCAATCCCGGAAGTTGTTTGTTACTTAATGACAATGGCCTTGAAAGCCTCAGAAATCATCTGATTGTTTCCCGCCACGACTGTCCTTTTTACCATCACAGCATTCCGATTTTAAAGATAGTCTCTAGGAATCTTCCGCAGCATTCAGGTGTCTTGAAAGACCATTCCAAAGTAAGTTGTGTAGTTGGTGTTCACGTGTGTGACCATGGTCGGTCTAAATTTCCGGAGAATACCTCCTCATACTGCTCCTGCAGAATTAATCATGGAGCTGATCAACCTGGGTCATTTAAGAAATGCGTTGCTAAAGTATCGCATCGTTTACCATCTCGTTAGCTGCAGGTCCAGATTTCCTGTTGAAGAGATGAGGCACGTTGCCCAAGCCCTCGCTCAACTCAGCATCGCTTGTTCATTCCGTTCTATTGGGTTTTCCGAATTCTTCAGCACTTCCTGCAGCAACAAAGGTTCTAGCGTGTTCCAGAGGGACGTCAGTAACACAAACCATGGCCAGAATCTTGCAAGGTACTGTGTAAAATTTGCATTAATATAGACGCCAACCAGTTACGCTAAATCAAATAGTGCAGCGGAAGCAAATTAGAGTGAGATACCTTTGAAAGACGTCATATAGCGTTTATATAAAGGCAAAGACAGTCATTATCGTTTCATGAATGCATAATCTGGTAAATAGTTAAGTAGAATTACCCATGAGAGTATTTAGCAGATTGTGAAACACCATGACGTCATATATGGCTTAGGGTTCAGTAATTAAGTCAGCTGTGTTTGATGTCAGATTGAATTTCAATTACTCTTTGTTTTCTTTTGATCTGACTGTTGTTGCAGTCGAGTGTAAAAGATTCTAACTGTAGAAATCCACTTAAGGTAAGATCCATCCGGGACAGCGCTAGGAAGGATGTCGCTGCAGCAGTTCACAACACACCTGAGGATGAGTTTCTCTTTTCAAGAAACCGTCCATTATAATCAACAAAAAGTGATGGCGCTCAAGGCATTACATCCCCTTCATATGATATCAAGCCCTTCCCTGGTGTAACGAACGAATCTCAGAATAACCTACGCCCTTCTTGACTAAATCAGCCGGCAACCCTGTATTACCACAATCAAGTCAAGATTCCGTGCAAACTGAGCTTGTAAGCACCCTATTTTGTTGTAATCTCGATTTATCAGGTAATAATATCCTGGATGTAAGCAAGGGAGCTGGACCTGATAATAATTCAACTATATATATTTGATAAAAACTGCTCGATTTCATTATCCTAGGCGGTAACTATTATCTATAACAAATTTGTATCTGACGGATGCTGTTCTTCTGCATGGAAAAGGGTTCTTGTAACTCCTGTACATAGATCCAGCAGCAAAAGCGAAATAGATAACTATTGCCCAATTTCGAAACTTTGTGTAGTATTGGAAAAGCTAATATATATTGATTCAGGTGTACACGTAATTGAGATGCAATTACTTTCTCTAAAATCTTAGAGTTGAACTAGGCAAATTCTATGACAAATTGGAAGAAGTTATAGAACTAGCGAGAAATCAAACAAGAAAAATCATGGTAATTGGTGATTTCAATAGCAAGAATGGGGAGCACACGAAAGAAGATGGAAATTCCACAGGTCAGCATGGGTACGGTACAAGAAATGACAGAAGAAGAGAATTAATAAGCTTTGCAGTAAAGAACCGCTTTTTCATAACCTACACATACTACAAGGAAAGAAAAGGAAAAAAATCGTCATGGAAATCACCGAACAATGAGTATAAAAATGAAATAGATTTTATACTGACTACGAATAGAAACCTCATTACTAAAATAAAAATATTAAATCAACTTGAACTAAACACAGACCACAGGATGGTAATACAAACGGTAATAATAACGAGAAATAGGAAGAGTGCAGGAGAAGAAAGAAAGAACCAGTTAGAAATTTCAAGTAAGAATGACGGAAGAAGTTGAAAGATTGGAGGAATCAACGATCACTGACAGCTCAGTACAGACTCTATACAAAGCCTTAGAAGAAATCATAAATCAAGCAGCAGCAGACGTAGAAGAAATAACAGAGGCAAACTGACAGCCTCAACAAAAAAAACTAATGAAAAAGAGAGAAGCTACGAAAAAAGGAAATGATACAAGCAGAATAGAATATGCCGAACTCGACAAACTTACAAAGAGAAAAATCCGTAAAGATATAAGAAAATACGAGAAAAATAATAATCAAATTAAGAAACAGCAAAGAAGAAGAAGTTACTACAAGGATATAATTCAAACAGCAACAGAATATGACAAGGATTTATTTAAAAGCAGTAGAAATGCAAATACACCCAGAGGTGGTGAAACAAAAGAACAAAAATCTGGTGTGATACACTCACACAACTTCCTTTTACAGTGATCTTATAATTAGTCAAAAATTTCATTTTTAATTTTTAACCATTTGTCAATAATTTTCAAAAATTACAAATTCTACAAAAACGGTACAAAATAGAGTGTTAGTTGAAGAGACAAATTTTCTATAGCATTTTAAGGTGAATTCAAAAATGTAATAATATACCGGTTGTTTTATTTAAAATAGAAGTTAATAAAAAAAAAGAAAAAAAAAGAAACCCACTTTAGAAGTATTCAACTGGAAAATCACCTATTTCACATCAATACACATTAAAAATGTAGTAAAAATGTAAAGTTTAAAAAAAATCATTAAAGCCGTTTTTGAAAAAATCGAAAAAAACTGAAAAATCACAAGAGTCAACACCTACTTCCGGTTTTGCGATTTTCTTCAAAAGCTTGCTGTCTCATCTACATAGTACACAAAACTTATATATGAAGTTTCAACGCCATACCTCTTTTAGTTTTTGAGATATTCTGTTCACAGACACACACACAGACACACACACAGACAGACAGACCAATGAAAAAAAACGTGAAGATCTGTTGAAAACTCAATTTCGAATTTTTGGGGTGAATTCAATACTTCCTTTATTGTAAAAGGAAGTAAAAAGCGAGAAAGTGGGAACCAATACAAACTGAACACATAGAGAAAGCTATAAAAACATTGATGAAAGACAAAACACTGGTAGATGACAGAATTAGCAATGAGCTACTGAAAGAGCTACCCGAAGTAGCCATACATGTACTAAAAACCCTGTTTAACAGAATAATTCAAGATGAAGAAGTGCCAGAGCAATGGAAGATGGCAACAATAATACTACTGTATAAGAAGTATCAAAGAAATATCCAACTACAGATCCATCAGTCTTATACCAACTTTATACAAAGTGTTCACAAGTATAATTAAAGTAAGAATCATTAACATCTTAAATGCAATCAACCACCAGAACAAGCAGGTTTCGGAAGTGGATTTTCAACAACAGATAACCTACAAATTATAAATTAACTAATAGAAAAATTCCAAGAATATGATAAACCAATACATCTAGCTTTTGTGGATTTTTCCAAAGCTATAGCAAGATACCATTAAAATATATCAGACTCCTTGGAAATTATACAGGGAGGTTGGAGCAAAGATACCGCTGGCAGCAGATGGAGAATATTTTCGAATATAGCAGGGAGTAAAACAGGGAGACCCGTTGTCTTCAAACTTATTTACAGCAACATTAGAGCAAATCTTTCATAATTTAAAATAGGAGAAGTACGGAAATAAAATACGAAGGAAAAGGTCTGAGGATCGCTGACGATATAATCCCGGTAGCGGAAAGTAGTGCATCATTAAAGATAATGCTGGAGGAACTAAACATGGGAAGTGTAAAAACGAGTCTAAAAATCAACTTTGGAAAAAGTTGCCTGATGTCCAACAGAAACTCAACGACATAGCGCTGGGTGCCTAAAAAGTAAGATATGTGAAAAAAGTTACCTACTTAGGGCAAATAATATCATTTGGAAACAAAATTGAGAGAGAAGTAAATAGAACAATAGCTATCGGATGGAAGTGCTTTTAGTCGTTAAGAAACATTCTAAAAAATAGTGACATTTCTATAAAAATTAAAAAAAGGTTTTTAATAAATGTGTGACACCCTCGATAAAATATGGCGCCCATACATGGACAGTAAGCAAAAGGTTACACAATCAAAAATGGAGACAGCCATGCTGAACTTAAAATTAAGTGATGAGAGTGAGAGTGCAAGAAATAAGAAACAAAATGAGACCAAAAGGCATTGTGACAATATGCAAGCAATTAAAATTGAACTGGTTAAGCGAAACAAGAAACGAACCTTCCTGGAAACAAATGGGGAAGTCTTTGCCAGACAACAGGACCCAATACGCTAATAATAATAATAATAATATAAAATGTAATGTAAAACTTCTTTTCTGAATATGCCTCGTAACATACAACTGGCGTTTCCAAAACATCGTGGAAAACAAGGAACAATTTTTAAATACATGCTAAGCGGAAATGTTAGCTTGAGGATTTATAATCAAATCTATGTATTTAAAAAACATTGTTGTTACATTGTTTTCTCTAAAAAACATTCAAAATGGCCAACACTAGTTTGAATACACCACTAAACATGAAAATCATATCATTTCTAAATTGTTCAAAACTTCCAGGTGTATTTTGAATAGTTTCGCAGCTGTCAGTAATTATTCTTGTTAAAATTGAATTTCGGCTTAGAGCGCGTAGTCTTTGTAGATAAACACCAAACATTCTCTGAGCGACTTTCACTCTGATGATGCAAGCTACAATGCCTTGCAAAACGTTAGTCAATATGAGTGCACAAACGGCAATAAGGTCAAATCTGCTTAAGTATTCTTGTTTTCAAGGTACTCAAACACACGAGCCACCAAAGAGAAACAAACTTTTCGGATGTCCTCAAAAGAAAATTCTAGTGAATTTAGATAAATAAATAAGGCAAAGGAATTGGTCTTTCCCAACCTATTCATTCCCCATCACAGACTAAGCTCAAAAATTCTCAGGCCTTTCACGAAAAATGTGCTGGTCCACCATTTTGAAGTACGTAATTCATTTTGTAGACAATACTGCTAACATAGATGGAAACACAATAGGGTGCTTCATCTCATCATACTTAAAATTTACAATGATTATAACTCCACAAAAGTGTTTGCGATTCTATTTTCATCACAAAATATTTTGGTGTGTATCTCTTTGTCCAACCCTTTCGGCATCTCTAAATGATCTGCACAAAGAATAATTAGTTTCCTAACATCAAAAGAAAGTGATTTATTCAAATTTAAAAGTGCTTCACTTTATCAATATTGGCCTTCAAAATTCTTAACAAAAAGTATTTTACTAATAACAAGAACGCGCACTGAAAGATTTGATCAATATTTGATACCTACATTGTTTATCATTATAAAGAGCCTTATTTTAATCTTATTTCATCTATTATGGCTGTTGTGCAAGTCTATGATGAGCAAGCAGTTGGGTTTAAATGCACCTTTGGAATTCATTTCATTAAATAACGAAAATATTGCTGTTATTGTCAGAAGTATGTTATACATTTCCACTCTTGACGACAAATTTTTATGGCTGTTAAGAGTTAGTGGGAACTCAACCCATATTTTCTAGTATAGAATCAGAGGCTCTACCACTAGCCACCTCCACTGTTTTGGCTGTTGTGCATGTACCCACATCAAAATATTCTTTTGGAGGAAACGGGAAATGTATCGAGTAAAAACTTAATTGTGTCATTGTGAGGGGTTAAATTAAGAATTCCATCTAAATAAAAATTATTTATATCATTGGCACATTTTAATTCACTCATATCAGGTTCATCTTTATTTTTATTCTCAAGCTGTTTTAATTGATTCCATAGATGTTTGGAAGGTGTATTATGAATAGTAAAATCTACATACATCAGTTTTTCATGTTTAATTGTATAATTAGTCAGGTTACGTAATTGCTTCTAGTAATTAAAATGTTGACGTTGCTTGGTCCTTATATACTTATTATGTGCTTCATCTCTCAAATTCATTAAGAGCTTAACATTATCAGTAATTCACAGTTTATTTTGTTTAGTAATTTTAATAGTTTTTACAGGAGCCTGTTTATTGAATAGCGAAGATATACAATCTGTGAGAAAGACCAGCTTATCGTTAACATCATTTAGGCAAAAATTGATTGCCAAGATATCAGATTTAAATCATTATTAAAATTACCCAAATGTATATCTTTAAAATTCCTAATAGTTTTATAAGGGCATGATTGCAGTTTAATGTGAAGATTTAGTATACATTCTATTATTTCATGATCTGCAAAAATACTTGGTAAAACAGACCAATCAACTACAATATTTGGATTTGAGATTAAGCATAAATAAATCTATGATGGTTTCTAAATAAGTAGTTAGACGAGTTGGGCTTTTAATTAATTAAATCAGTTAAATTCATTAAATACTGAGTTTTAAAATCGTTTAAACTTAACCAAATAATATTAAAATACACATTACATTTAAAAATATTTTATAATTAAGGTTAGGTTGGCGATAAACACAATCTACTGCTGAAGTAACTCTATTCAAAATTAATTTAAGCCACACTTGTTTAATATTCGCGTTAGTCTGTAGAATTTCATACTGATACGTTTTTTTTACAAATATGCACACACCGCCGCCGAGTTCATCCCGGTCAAACCTAATTAAATTATAATCACGTAAATGCAGCAAACTATTTGGTATATTTTTTCCTAACTAAGTTTCTGAAATACAGAACAAGTCATGGATTATTATCTAAAAATTCTACTAATAAATGGTAGTAATGATTTTATGTTTACATGAACTATTTTAAAAGTCATGATTACAAAATCAATATATTTATGTTAGATTTGAGAATTATAATTCTATTAACATTTACTTCTAAACATTAGTCTCTGCTTATATAAAAGAACCAAATTGGTTATAGATTAATATAACAAATTAATCAGACATGAAATTACAACATTTTAGAGGTGGTCTGCAATGAACCAACGATAATGGTGCGTCAGAGAATAATATGTATAGCTTTCAAAATATAGATAAATGAATAAGTTAAATGTAATAAATTAAGAGATCTTTTAAATTCAATGCAACGTGAGAATGCCGGACAAAAAAAATCTGAAAGAAGAAACAAAATTGAATTGCAGCGTATTGCTGGGTATGTTTACGATAAAATTAAGTAATTATCACTATGTGCCAGGGTATTGCGAGCTTGGGGTGAGCTGATCATTGCTTAGTTTATTTGACACAAGATATAAGGTCAGCATCCGATGATATTTTGTATATTTTAAAGTTCTGCTTCATATGGATTACCCCGTTATATGTCCAGGCATTCTTGTTGGTGAACTGGTTTACTGCTTCCTTTAGTAATGCTGCCCATACTTTAATCAAGCCTTCTTGGCCAACAATTGAAGTTTCCTTAAGTTTTTTCTTGTTGGCAAAAACATTGTTTCTCATGGAATGTTCGATAAACTTGTTTATAACTGGGCGTGGTTTATTGGGTGGACCACGTAAGCGATGCGCTACGTCTATGCTATATTCAGAAATCTCTATATCAAGTTTGGTACTAATGAGTTGGGTTTCTCAGGGATACCATAAATGCAGACTGTTACGTCGCCCATATTGTTCCTTATTATCGTCTGCTTGTACTAACCCACGTACCGTGTTTTCGAGTGAAGTTACTTTGTGCTCCAACTCCTTGACTCGTTCCTCAAGCCGTTTCGACACATGGTAGGATAAACACTCCGCCAGTTTGTTAATAAAATCTTCATTTTCCAATGTCTTTGAAATGAAGCCTTCTCCAGGAGTGAAACTTGAACTATCCAATTGCGTTTTATCGGCACATGTAGTTGGCATAGTTTTACAATTTTATGGCGATGCAGTCACTATATTTTGAAGGATAATTTGGAAACGATTTAACACGCATCTACTCAGAACAGCAAAACATTTTCTATGTATTTGTTGAAAGTTTAACGGCAGTTGATAATAACATAGACTCAAGTTACAAAAATCTGTAAAGAGGTTTAGAGAGAACTTCACTCGCGTGAATTACACCAATTTGCAAATACAAAAAAAATTATTTCGTAATTTTTTAATGCAATACCAAGAAAATATATCATAATCGTGAGAAAATCACCTCCAGAGATGACAAAAAACATGTTTTCTCAACAGCGATATAGCTCAAAATGTTATTTGTTGGCGGAAGACAATATTTTGCATACGGATTATATGTCTACCTGGCTCGAAACTGAATATACCTTTGTTCAAATATATATACAGGGTGAGCAACTTTAAAATAAAATGTTGTCTTTGTTTTAACTAAGGATAAAAGTAATATTTTGGACATTGCTAATATTTTTACTATTGATGAAAATGGGAACGAACAGATACATGGTGAACATCGTAAAAGGAATGGAAATGTGCAGCGATCGTTGCGGGCCGCACTTGTGAGAAAAGTTCTGTGTAAAGCCTTTTAAGATTTTTATTTATAAATTTTATTGCGTTTGGCTATAGAACTTAATTTTGGTTGAATGAGTGAG
The DNA here is from genome assembly GCA_940337035.1 of Agriotes lineatus. Classification (NCBI taxonomy): domain Eukaryota; kingdom Metazoa; phylum Arthropoda; class Insecta; order Coleoptera; family Elateridae; genus Agriotes; species Agriotes lineatus. The sequence continues at coordinate 107,433,941 of OW679202.1, read as the reverse complement.
TGGCCACGACTGCATAAAACCTACTTCACAGGAGCATGACCTTTCAAGAAAAATAAATAATGTTAGCAAGTGAAAAAAGCGAGTTTAAATTAGTTAATCGATAATTATTGAAAAATTAAACCTTTACTATTCTGATAAATTCGTGAACTCATCTTTGTCACATTCTTTCATAAGTCCCGTGACCCCAGTAAACTTCTTGGAGTCACAGCCCCTACTGTGATTACTACTGTTGTAGTATTCAAAAGTTTATTTATAGCCTGCGATTGGGCCTTTTAGTCAGTACAGCCGCTAGGATATTTGCATGACATACTAAATTTAAATATTTTGTATTACCAAATGTGTAATAATGGTTGACACAGTTTTAGGGTTTGGCACCAATTACAATTTATTACTATGTTGCTGCTGTAGTACGCCAGGTTTTTACCTGGAATTAAATGTGTTAATTACTATTTCTGGGCATTATTAAGCCTCCCTCGCCTATTTATACTGCGTAATATTTGTGACGTCTCTTAGTGATAACTAAATCTACTTTTACTGCTACTGGTATATTTTTTTGTTTATCTGTCATATAACCCTTCATGACACTGCTCGTTTTTGGTTTAGGATTGTGAAATAAATGACATCCAAGGTAGGTGGTGAAGTAATTTGTTAGCTAGGCTTGCTTTTTTTGTTGTGAATAACGACTGCGTATTAATTAATATATGTATTTTGTAACGTTAAGAGAACTGCCGCCTGGTCTTCATTCACGCCATATTCTGCTGAGGGTTTGAGCTAGCCAGGGTTGTGTTCACTCATCGCTTAAGGGTGCTACAAAATACCAAATCTAATTGCCACTTACTTAAAATTACCAACTGCAAATACGTACTCCAGTCACGCTTTTTGAAGAACTTCTGTATCTCTCTTAGCAGACACGGGTTCGGATATTTTAACGCTGAAAAACACACGACAGATGGAAGAGCACGACAGTCGCTGAAGGATATGTGGAGTCGTCTATAAGTAGGAAGCAAGAGATCGCAACAAGGATACTCCAGGGGCAATGTGAGTCAACACCTTCAACATCATCAGTGACTAACTTTTTTTATAAGCTCAAACTGACTGCAGCCCGTAAATATTATTAATAACCAAAATTGTACAATTTCTATTAATATTACTAAATAAATATTGTTTAAAAAATAGAGTTAGTTGAAGCTATCCATTGTTTTAGTACAATTTATGAAGTTGGCAGAGTGACAGATAAAAGTCAATATAACATACAAGAGTTGGCTAAAATGTCTTAATTTGACAATTCCTCGATTTCAAAATAGAACATAATGTGCCCCTCGGGACTGAAGTTCCTTTTTCCCTTATGGGCCAACTAAATTCCACTTTCATGATAATAAGTAAAACTTCAGTGCCAAGGTACACAAACAACTATTTTAAAATTTTCACCTTTATAGCAAACGGTCGCGTATAATGAACATTTTTTAATTCTTTGTCAAATTTATTATATCAGAGCTCTATTGTAGTTGAAGAGCAACTTATAATCATACACTGGTACAATAGCCATTACAAATAAAACTATGGGTCTTTGCTGGATTAACTCACATCATAATAGGGATTGAAACATTTACAATGTTAGACTCTTATTAAAAAGAATTAATTTTGGTTATAGGATATATATAAGATAATTCAGCTAAAACTAGTTACTTTGAACTCAAGACCGTTTTATTTTGTACAGTCTTTTAGAAATTTAAATTAATTACATTATATTGTGTTATCTCGTAAAAACTACACTTTTATTACACCAAAACAAAAACCACACTTAGAAATATTAGGTCATGGTTATATCACACAAATACTAACCTGAAAACTAAAGTGTGACTTCACAACTTTAGAAGACTTAATGGATGACTTTTGTATGTCCTGTATAAAAATATATCAATTAATAATCTACTACTATTATTAAAGTGGAGAAGACATTCATTTCTCACAGTTATTGAAAAATGCTTTACTAAATATAGTAATAATAATAATGAGTTTATTGTACATTATAAATAAAATTTGCAAAGACCACGAGTTCAGCTAAGGCTGTCCTTTCACTCACCCAGTTACATAAATGTCTGTGACAATAAGGAACAAATTGAAGGGCAAGACCGCGAGGGTAAAAGGAACAATATAGTAATTAAAGGTACCAAGATAGACGAACCGAACCGGAAAGAGAAAGTAGAAGAGTTTGTAAGAAATAACCTAAATGTCAATAAAAGGATACTAGAAACAACAAAAGTAGGAAAACAGAAAGACAGGAAACTAGTTGTGGCAAAAGTAGTCATTTGATCAGAAAATGCCGATTATGAAAAATAAAGGTAAACTGAAAAATACTTGCAGTGTTCATCGACAGTGATGACGGTAAACGAAAAAAAAAAACCATCTACAATTAGCTGCTAAGGGGAGCGAGCGACATAAAGCGTAGTAAAAGTAGGATACAAGAAAATGTTTGTAAAAAACAGCGTATACGTATGGAATAAGCAAAAAGGACCTACAAAAAGAAACACCCAAGTCGGCGCAAAACTAATGGACAGCAAAGAGAAAGAGAAAACGCAGACTACAACACAGGCTATGAATAAGAAAAAGACAAATAATAACAAGTGCAAACAAAAATTCAAATTAGGAACGTGGAACATAACAATGATAAACGGAAAAGAGGAGGAGTTGGTAGAAGAAATGAAAGAAAGAGCCATGAAGGGCAATGGAAGGAGTGACATTTATCACAGATGAGAAAAATAGAAAAGAAAATAGCAGAGTAGAAAGCAATTAACCCCAGGGTTATAACCTCAGGTATAAATCTCGACCTAAACTCAACAATAATTCAAATGTATGTACCCAGTATGGGCTGTGAGATAATACAGGGTGGAGGAATTCTACGAAATACTACAAGAACAAGTGGACGAAGCACGGGAGAGTGATAGAGAAGTTTTGATTAGGGATCGACTGATACCGATAATCGGTACCGGCCTTCCTTTTTGCCGATATATCGGTAAAAATGAATTTCCTTTCAATATTTAATATTTTAATATTTATTATAAAATGTGAAAAATATAATGCAAACAAACAATGTGGAGTATAATATATAACTACTTTCTAATATTGAAAATTCAATTTTTGTAAATTATTATGTAAAAACATTAGGCTATCGATCATGTGTATTGCACCATGCAGCAAAATATCTTCCAGCTTCGTCTCGCTTCTGGAATGCACTGCATCAGCAAAAACATTCGATCAGGCGATGCCATTTCAAGGTTTTGCATCATCAGATATTGTTAACAATAGTAACAGTAGTAGTAATTGTGTGGAGACCGAAGTCTAGCAAGTAGGCCACCAGAGGCCGTTTTGGCCAACCCCATGCCATCCCCTCAGACACCTTCATTGTCATCCTCTTCGATGGGCTCCTCTCCTTGCTGAAACCTTCCTGATTTTCTAATAAAGATCAGAGGTAAAAGAAGGTAAAAGAAAAGAAAAATGCATGGAAGAAGTACATATCAACCGGAAAATTGGAAGATAAAGCAGTCTATAAACAAAAAAGAGATAAGGCTAAACAAGTATAGTAAAAAACACAAATTTAAATAGCTGAGACAACTTTGGAAAAGAACTAGAGGCTAAATATCAAACATACAAAAGCAACTTCTAGAAAACAATAAGTAATCTGAAAAGTAGCAAAAAAGATCAAATATGGAATATTAAAGACAAAAACACAAAACTCAAATAGAAACAGAAAAGATAGTCGAAATATGGTCCAAATTCTATGAGGAGAAATTCAGTAACATACAAAGATGTCATAAGAACAAAGAAGCTGAGGGACCGGACACAAACGAAGGTACAGAGACAGTAATGACACAAGAGGAAATAGTAGGATCGCTCAAAACACTAAAAACGGGTAAAGCTTAGGGAAGCAACGAAATAGTCCCAGAATTAATAAAATGGGGGGGGGGGATGCAAAAGTGGATAATACATATATTTCAGAATCATGGGCCGAAAACATAATGGTACACAAGATTGTATTGTACATGTTGCCTAGCTACCAAAGTAATTATTGCATTTTCTATTTTGGCTACTCTTATGGAAAATAGTATTTGAACTTTTTTCAACTCATGGAATTGCAATGTTCCGTACAATTTTAGGCAACCTGTATATGAAAATATACATTGCAAACAAAAACATAGTTTTCCGATTAAACAAAACTGAACATTCTTTTTCAACCTAATAATAAATATTCTTAACGAATACAGAAATTAACTATTGTTATTTAAAAAATACCATAAATAACAGTAAAATACTCATTGTGATTCATTTCTATAGTAGCTAATAAATAAATATTTTTCTAGATTATCACTGACAAACTTCTCCTTTGATCACTTTATATGTTTTAAAATTGCGAAAAGATTCATTCCAAATCTACGCTTGTAATTGGTGCGTACCTAAATTTTGAAATAAATTATGCTTCAATCTCTAAATCTTCGGTTATGTCGCCTTCTAAGATACTATTTTTTTTCCAAAATGTGTAGCTTTCATTCTTTGACAATGCGTTAATTAATTTTTCATTTAAAATTTTTCCTATGCTCTCCCACACATTCGATGCAGCTGTTTGGAAATCATCTACCATTTCAACAGCCTCTACCAAAGTAAGTCCTTTGTGTTCAAGGTTTTTGATAGATCCGGTTACACATTTATAGTTTGCTTTAAGAAATGCCAAAAATGTTACTTAACGTAATTATTTTTCAAGACTTCAAATTTTTTTAATCGATTAGGATTTCGACACAGGGAAATCAAGTACTATTTCTCTAAAAGCATTGAAATTTTATAGTACAGTGCTGCATCTAGCCATGTTCCCTTTCTAGTAATTATTGTCTTTTTTACTTCCTTTTACGATAAAGGAAGTATTGGATTCACCCCAAAAATTCAAAATTGAGTTTTCAACAGATCTTCACGTTTTAGAGTCCCCTGATCCCAAAAAACATATTTTTTTCATTCGTCTGTCTGAGTGTCTGTCTGTCTGTGAACAGAATATCTCAAAAATGAAAAGAGGTATGGCGTTGAAATTTCATATATAAGTTTTGTATAGTATGTAGATGAGACAGCAAGCTTTTGAAGAAAATCGCATAACCGGAAGTAGGTGTTTACTCTTGTGATTTTTCAGTTTTTTTCGATTTTTTTAAAAACGGCGCCAACAATTTTTTTCAAACTTTACATTTTTATTAAATTTTTAATGTGTATTGATGTGAGATAGGTGATTTTCCAGTTGAATACTTCTAAAGTGGGCTTCTCTTGTTTTTTTTTCTATTTTTTGTATTAACTCCTATTTTAAATAGAACACCCGGTATATTATTACATTTTTGAATTCAGCTTAAAATTTTAGAGAAAATTTGTCTTGAACTAACGCTCTATTTTGTACCGTTTTTTATAGAATTTGTAATTTTTGAAAATTTTTGACAAATGCTTAAAAATTTAAAATGAAATTTTTGACTAATTATAAGATCACTGTAAAAGGAAGTTGTGTGAGTGTATCATACCAGATTTTTTAAATTTGATGCAACTAATCAACCGCAAACAGTACAGCAACAGTAAAAGTTGATCACCATCTTTCACGAAAGTGTAAAATTCGAAAAGGGGTACGACAGGGCTGTGTATTGTCTCCATTACTCTATAATATCTATAGCGAATGTGTCATGCATTTAGTTTTAGAAAACTGGAATGACGGCGCCAATATTAACGGGTGTAAAATATCGAATCTACGGTTCGCGGATGATACCCTACTCATGGCTGAATCAGAAACTGAACTTCAAAACCTACTCACAAACTTGGAAGAAGTAAGCCAAAGTTATGGTCTCAGTATTAATTACACCAAAACAAAAATTATGGTAATAGATAGAGCCAACAACAATAGATCAGAATTACAACAAATTCGAAGATGTGAAGTAGTAGACAAGTTTATACAGGGTGAGGCACATAAAGTGTTACAGAGCAATAGCACTCAAACTATTGATCACATCCAAAAATGTTTCAGACAAAAGTTTCAGTGTTCGAGAAGACCGTCATACTGGACCGCCCTATTTTTTTTATCGGTGGAGGCGCTGAAACTACGTCGAGGTCAACTCCACTTTTTTAAATGGAACTATGTATTTTTTTTTCGATGACATTATTACCTATTTGAAGACAAATTCAGCGACCTGAAACACAAGGTCATTCTAGTCACGCAAAGTATGAAAATAGTCGAAAAATTGAAAAATGCAACAGTGCAACAAACACGAGTCAACACGACGGTGCACCACCCCATTATGCTCTGTGTTTAAGACAAGTGATGAATGAGATTTTTGGCGAAAAGTGGATAGGACGGGGCGGTCCTGTAGCTTGGCCAGCTCGATCGCCAGATCTAACATCAGCAGATTACTTTTTATGGGGTTTTGTCAAAGATCGCGTAATGGCGGTAGCACCTACCACGCCTGACGACATGAAAGACAGAATACGACGAGCACGTACCGAAATTACATCACAAATGTTAGCTGAAGTTAGACGGTCTTTTCATCAGCGAATTAACAAGTGCTTACAAGTCGAGGGTCATCACTTCGAGCATTTTCTGTAGGTAGAACCAAACCAAGGTTAGTGGATCCTTTGAAAGTGATTATATCGATATTTATCGATTTTTTTACTATCTTCATACTTTGCTAACTATAATGACCTTGTGTTGCAGGTAGCTGAATTTGTCTTAAAAATCGGTAATAATGTCATCGAAAAAAAATACATAGGTCCATTTAAAAATCTGGAGTTGACCTTGACGTAGCTTCAGCGCCTCCACCGATAAAAAAATAGGGTGGTCCAGTATGACGGCTTTCTCGAACACTGAAACTTTTGTCTGAAACATTTTTGGATATGATCTATAGTTTGAGTGCTATTGCTCTGTAACACTTTATGTGCCTCACCCTGTATATCTTGGAGTCAATATTAACAACAACGAGAATTGCAAACAGGAAATAAAGCGACGCATACAAATGACAAAGGCTGCAATGACACAGTTGACTACCTTATGGTAAGACAACAACATAACAAAAAGAAGAAAGATCATGATTGTCAATTCACTAGTGTTCCCTATTTTCATGTATGCTTCGGAAACGTGGACATTGCGTGCGGCGAACCGGAAAAGAATAGACGCCCTCGAAATGTGTATTTGGAGTCGAATGCTTCGAGTGTCTTGGACCGAAAGACGAACAAACGCATCGGTATTACAAGAAATACAACCACCCCAAAAATTAAGTACCGTAAAATGGGTTGAGTAGCAACCGTGGGGTGTATAGAAACGAAACTTCATACTCATACAACAGTGTGAATAGAGGCTCACAGATAATAGAATTACTAAAACTAATATTTTTTTTGTGTTGGTCAGATTGCAAACTAAAAGTAAAATTAGGTTCTATGTTGTTGGCAACACTGAATGTTGGAATTGGGGGAAACTGAAAAAGCTACTTGTATTTTGCACTTTTATGACCTGTGCGAAACTACATTGGCAAGTCGAACACCGTACTACATACAAACCAAAAAATCATTGTTTATAGTCTCTTAACTATCCATATTAAAGTTTACAACTTTATATAGAGTTATCTTTAAAGCTATATTTTTGGTCAATTTTCAAAATTTTGAGGTTACGTTTTTGAGATTTGTGAGGTGAATAGAAACGTGTTTCTACTCACTCCACAATCATTTTTTGTTTACACTAGTCGAAAATACTATATAAAATAACATTTATCGCATTTCATTTGGAAAAGTACTACATTTCTTCATTCAAAATCGTTAAGAAATGTGGTATTTTTCTCAATAGCAACACTTTTCCGCCTAGCAATGGCGGTTCGTTTTACGTTTGGCAATACTGAAGCGTGTTGTTGGTGGCACTGTAAGTCTATGTCAAATTCGAGGTTAGTAGGTTAGGTTTTGCGTCACTTTTGACACAAATTGATGCAATACCTAACCTGCTAACCCAAACTAACAAATTTACCTTGACCGATGAAGATTCGTTGATCTCTGTTGAGGACGTCACAAAAAACTTTCAACACCAGTAGTGTGCTCTAGTTCTAAATTCAAAGACATATTGGTGTTCAAGAAAGATCTGAGTGATTTTACTCTCCATTAATTGGGAGTAGTACCACCAGCAGTGGATTTTCGCTCGCCTAAGTGCTCACATTTTTGTTAATTTGATGATTTGGATTAATTGTATTATTGTGTAATTTGTTCTTAAAACTCCTAACATAAATAACCATATTTTGTTGTTTTCACTCACCCCCTATCGTTCTAAAGGGAAACAAACATGAATTTACAGACCTGTTTCTACTCACCCCTATTTGTGGGTGTTTCTATTTTTTTTTAAATTTTATTAAATAACATTGATGAGTAAACATGTTAGGAACTGATAGAGGGAGCACAGACCGGAACTTTGGGTGAGAATTTGTAATTTTATCAAAGCATTTTAAAGGTGAAAATTGATCTCAAAGTTCTAAACTGTTCCTACTCACCCCGTTTTACGGTAGTAGTATACTAAGTCGCATACTGAAATTCTTTGGGCATATAACACGGAATGACAACAGTATGGAAAAACTTGTAGTACAGGGCAAAGTAGAAGACAAAAGAAGAAGAGGAAGATCGCCACAAACAAGGATAGACGCTACTAAGCTATTGGGAACCCATTTTGAGGGAACTGTCAGAACAACAGAGAACAGGGATAGATGGCGTAAATGCGATTAGAAAACGACAAAATAATAATTATACATCAGATTATGCATCACCACGCATCTGACAAGATGCAATGGACTAAAGAGGAGGAATCAACCACTGTGGACTCGAAAATTTGGATGTTTGTAAAAAGGGGTGCGGGGCGGGAGAGATGATTTTCGCCTCGAAATCCGTGCCGTATGCCACACCTGTCTAACACTCACATTAGTTATAATAGTCTCCGCTTCGATATAATGAGAATAAATAACTAAATAACAAAAAATATTAAGACATGGGTAGTTTTTGAACGTAAATTACAAAATTTAAAGCCAATTAAAATGTACTACGGCAAAAAGCACAAAATAACTATGAGCATATAAAATAATTTCGAAAGTGAAAAAAGGCAAAAAAGCATAAAAACACTTGGTTAAACAATCACTTTCTTCATAATTTGTATTTCATTTTAAACGTTTCTGTTCAGCTATTAATTATTACGCATAGCATAACAGCTAGAAATCCGCGATTTAATAACAACCTTCCACTGTCACTTGTATTCGGTATTTTCAAACAAGGTACATATTGTAAATTTTGCATTTGCCACTGCACTGCAAAAGTTCAAATTTCCCGCCATTCATGCCCATGTTTACAACCTTGGTTTTGAAACGAAAACACATGACATCTGTCTTACAATGCCTGAACTATTTGTGCGGAAATTGTATCAGTGTCTGCAAAACAGCAGATATTGTCAGACATTTGACGTATATTTCGCCCTAAATGACAACGGTTTGATATTTATTAGAAAACACTTACTCTCAAAATTCAACACAAATAGCTCAATGAGGTCTTAAATGAAACATCAAAAATCTTATTTTCCTGTCTCCTGGTTTAGTTTCTGTTTTGCATTTTGCACAAGTAAATTTTGTGGTTGAATGGCAGAAATACAATTGGAATAAGGCTACAAAATCGTCGATATTTTAAATACAATTCTACAACGCAAGCGATTCTTTTATCATTTATAATATATCAGACAATAATCAGCCAACATTTGTCTTTGAAATGAAGTCTTTTATAAGTCTGTACAACATGTGTGACTTGATAATAAGTGTTTTTTATGTAGAAATGTGTCCCTATTCTTTCAGCATAAGCCAAACGCCAACCTTTAAGGTGCTCTATTCAAATTATATAAAAATGTAGAATGAAATAGCTGCAAGATTGTTTCTTAATATGTACTATTGCGGAAAAAATAATTCGCACGATACTTAATCTAGTTACTTAGTTTTATCCACAGTGGCTTAGTGTGTATCTGACTATCTGACTACTTGTAATTTTTCACATTTTGGGGTTATTGTCGTATCACTCTTTTTCAGGTTATGTTACGAAATGATGTTTCTTCCGCAACCAACTTCATCGGCCACACGTTGCAGTGACCATCCCTCTTCTAGTTTTGCGATAACAAAGTCTTTGTCGGCCTGACTTAGAACGTGAGTTGACATTTTAAGTTTTGATGGAAGAATGCCAGTTGTACAACTGACAATTCAGTGACTTTAGTCCACTTGATAAAACCATACTTACACAAAGCAAACAGACTGTGCGAAATATTTTTTCCGCAATAGTACCTATACAGGGTATCCTGCGACATGATGACTATAGCTTAAAGGTGTGTTGCCGAGGTCATTTTAAGTCAGAACTGTATTTTAAATTTTAAAAATTTGTAGTGAATGTTAACTTCACGAAAATAAAAGTCATGTTGACTACAAATAGTTACATTTTTTTATTCTATTTTAACATTTTGTAACAAATTTAATGTTGTGTATGTCAAAACCAACTGAACTCTGAAAAGAAGACTACTTACTGCTTGTGTGGATGCTGCAACAACTATTTGTGCTGAATGCAACTCTTCTTCAATTGTAAGGAGTCAACTGTGTATACAAGAACTAGGTAGACATTTTGAACAGTTACTGCAGTTATATGGTCTACAAATAATAAAATTCAATTAATAAAAAATTTACTCTTAGTTTTTTACCAGCTTTTTTTAAACTTAAAATTACTGTATTGCTCTATTACGATTGAGTTTAAAGCATATGTTCTTAAGACATTTTTGACTTAAAATTACCTCAGCAACACACCCTTAAGCTATGACTGTCATGTAGTGGGGCACCCTGTATAAGTAAATTTTAAAAGGTTGATGGTTTCTTTATAGATCAGATTAAAATTTGCATCTTCTTTTAAATAACGTTTCGACCACATTTTTGGTCTTCTTTAAGTTTATTTCATTATGTTTTTTTATTTATCAATTCATATTTATTATTAATCTTAAATTAACATTAGCTGAAATGGTTTACATTTTATATAAAATGAACATGAACATGCACTTTAATTTTAGGGAATATTTTAAAATGTGTCAAGTTCGATCTCAATTCCGAATGAAATGTAGTTTATTTTATCCAAAATAACACTATTAGGTGAGTAAAAATTAGCTTAGCTTTATCCATAAGTATTACAAATTTGATAAATACCCAGTTTTTAGGTACTTAGGGTAAATACCCATTTATAAATATCCTAGCCACTGGGTATTTACCCAACCCACATTACTAAACATGCATCACCAAAATGATCATTTGCAACTACCAAAAAATGTGTTTGTATTTATGATAGTAGCTGTAATTTGGTGGGGCATGCGTAAATATTAGTATGTGCACTAATTTAAGAGCAAATTTTAATTGCAGCTCCATTAATTTCAAACTGTGGATTACCCATCCACCCGATGCGTGCCACATGATAAAGCTGGTACACTTTGGGCAATAACAGCATTATAGTTCACCAATATACTAATACAGTCAACTGGCTCAACATCAAGGAGTTCAATACCACCATTTAGCTTAAGGAAGGATTACATTTGGCAACAAAACTGTCAAAGAAACAACGAACGTGTTTGTAATGCCTTGTTCTACTTAAAAGAAAATAATCATTTGCCTGTTGTCTTTGATGACTGTGCAGGCACCACTGAATTTTTTTTTACGTTTAACAATATTTTGGATAGGTTATACAGAGCGTCATCGAAAGTACGACCGAAACTTCCAACTAGGGCTGCAACGAGCCTTAGATTTTCACTTGACCGAGTACCGAGTACTCGGCTTAGAGTATTGGCAGAGTACCGAGTACTCGGCCGCCGAGCAGCAAAATGTTTTATCTTTTAATATGCTTTCACAAAGCCTTTTAAAAAGACAACTAGGTGTTTTAGTTCAGAGATGGCTCTAATATCAGAAGTAATACCAAGTGTAAGGGCTCTGAAAAAATATCTTTTAGGATGTAAGATGAATTTACTGGGAACCAAGAAAGATGGTCTAATTAAAGGTTTGGATAGCAGTTTTAATAATATAAACATATCCGAATTATTCTATTGCCACTTTATTAGACCCCAGGTTCAAAGATATATTTTTCATAGACAGTTGCAAAAATGCAATTAATTAGAGAGAAGCTGATCAGTATTCTTTAGAAAGATCATGTTCACGTCGTCCAGCCGGAAAATCCAAATATACCAAATGTTGTAGAAAATAGTTTATCAGACTCTGGCGATGATGATATTCCACTGAACGCTCTTATGCCAATTACTAAAAAGATGAAGCCCGAAACTTCTATTTGGGATATGTTTTCTCCTATTGCTTCAGCGTCAATTTCCAGCTCTTCAAGTCGCGTCTTATCAACATGGGAAATACTGCAAACTCAAGTTGACACTTTCACTCTGATGATGCAAGCTGCAAAGTCTTGCGAAACGTTAGTGAATATGGATGCACAAACAGCAAAACGGCCAAATCTGCCTAAGTATCCTCGTTCTCAAGTTACTCAAACAACACGAGCCACCAAAGAGCATGACCATCGTGTGAGTTTTTGCTCGACTTCACAAGGTGCAAGGCACATTAAGCCAGAAAATGCTGGGTGTTCATATACAAATACTACGCGGTCTAAGCCGAAATTCCGTGTTAAGAAGAATAATGGTTATGTTATCTCACTTCATACTGTTTCTTTTTTCTGACAGTGCTCCCCAATTGTTTGTTCGTTCCATAGTTGATGATTAAGAATATAGATAAAAATTACGTCTTCTCTATTTTTTTAAATTAATTTTTGTTATTCGGCGAGTAGTGAATATAAGACCGAGCACCGAGTACTCATTACTCGGCAAAAACTTTGACCGAGCACCGAGTACGCGAGCTACTCGTTGCAGCCCTACTTCCAACATAGATAGTTTGGGTAAATACAAGAAAGAAATTCTAATAGATTTTTGTGATTTAAAGCATCATAAAGCTGCTACAGAGCATTCTTTTACACCATTCTCAAGTTTGAGTGCCACTGTTTCTCTCTTTAAATATATATACTTATTCGCTTCGTTTCTAGATCAGCCAGGGACGTACTGCTAGCCGCTGCCAAGGCTAAAAAACAACAGCAACAAACAAAATCTCCTGGACAAAAGTTTACCGGCCTCAAATTATTAAACTATGAAAGTGTATATTTCAACGAGCATCTTACTGAGCGGAACGGCAATCTCCTTAGGCTTGCGAAACAAAAATCCAATGGAAAATATAAATATATTTGGACTCGAAATTGTATGGTTTTTGCGCGAAAGGATGAGAAGTCTCCGATCATTCCCATTAAAAGTGAAAATGATATAGCTAAATTGACCTAATAAGTGAGTGTATACAAACGTATTTATTTTTTTTACATCTATTTTACTAACAATGGCTCCTCTCAGCATATACTACCAAAACTGCCGCAGATTAAAATCAAAAACCACGGAATTCTTCAACAATGTTCTCCTTACTACAAGTGACATTATCTGTATAACTGAGACTTGGCTATCAGCGGATATATTCGATGCTCAGCTGTTCGATGAAAATTTTACCGTATTTCGGAGAGACAGAGACCTTCAGCACACGGCCAAATTGTCAGGTGGCGGTGTATTAGTGGCTGTGCGAAAAAACATCAGATGTACTCGTAGAGTCGAATGGGAAACCATGAATGAAGACATTTGGGTGCAAATAATGGTTTCATATGGTGATACGCGTTACCTTAACTTGTGCGTTATATATGTTCCCCCTAATTCGCCAACTGCTGTATACAAAATGCATATGAATAGTGTTAATGCGCGGGCGCTTAATAATTGTAAAATTATAGTGGTAGGTTATTTCAATTTGCCGATTATTCAATGGGGCCCTACTGGGGTTGAAATAAACCCCTTTTCAACTACTGCTCTAACCTTTATCAATGAAATTAATCTTTCCAGTTTGCAGCAACACAATTATGTGCTCAATATGGTAAACAATAAAGTGCTGGACCTAGTTCTTGCTAATTTAGAAGGCGTTTCGGTTTCTACAGCGTCTGATTATCTAACACCCATTGATGCTTATCATCCCCCGTTACATATAGTCTTAGATATGGTTGTTCGCCCGGCTTTTTTAAATCCTAGTAGTAATAGCTATAGATTTGTGTTCAAAGCAGGTGACTACCCTGCAATCAACAGTACTTTGCTTACATTTGATTGGTCGATTTTGTTCTGTAATCTTGATTGTAACAGTGCTGTTAATGCATTTTATCTTGTTCTTTGGGATATTATTAAAACGTATGTCCCTCAAAAACGATTAAAAAATGGTAAATATCCTGTCTGGTATTCAACGAAATTAATTAAAGCCATTAGGGAAAAATTTAAATATGATCGTAGATATAGATTATACACACGAGCGTATGATTTGGAAGCGTACTGCATACTTAGGTCGCGCGTAAAGCAAATTCAAAAAGAATGTTATCGCAGGTATATTGATAATATTGAATCCAATTTAACACACGATTCCAAATCCTTCTGGTTCTACGCTAAAAGTAAGCGAAAAACTAATGTATATCCAAATGAAATGCATTATAACAATAGCACTGCTGGCTCTGGCAGAGATATATGCAACATGTTCGCACAATATTTTGAAACAGTATATAGTAATGATAAGCCTAAGTTGTCTACTGAATTATTTACTGATTATTCTCCTTAGCATAAAATTTTGGCTTAGACCGCGTAGTATTTGTAGATGAACACCCAGCATTCTCTGGCTTAATGTGCCTTGCACCTTGTGAAGTCGAGTAAAAAACCCGCGCGATGGCCATGCTCTTTGGTGGCTCGTGTTGTTTGAGTATCTTGAGAACGAGGATACTTAGGCAGATTTGGCCGTTTTGCTGTTTGTGCATCCATATTCACTAACGTTTCGCAAGACCTTGCAGCTTGCATCATCAGAGTGAAAGTTGCGCCAAATCTGCCTAAGTATCCTCGTTCTCAAGATACTCAAACAACACGAGCCACCAAAGAGCATGGCCATCGCGCGGGTTTTTGCTCGACTTCACAAGGTGCAAGGCACATTAAGCCAGAGAATGCTGGGTGTTCATCTACAAATACTACGCGGTCTAAGCCGAAATTCTATGCTAAGGAGAATAATTCGAGTAACCGCGAAAGCCTCAAACAGTACATTATTTACTGATTCCACTTCAGCTGATGTTTTGTCTAACATTACCATATCAATTCAACAGGTGCGTGAGTGTTTATCGGGACTTGAACCAAATAAAGGTAGAGGTCCGGATAACATACCCTCTTTATTTGCAAAGCATGCTGCTGATGGACTGGCTTATCCGTTGTTCTTACTTTTTTCAAAATCATTAGAGCAAGGAGTTTTTCCTGACGTATGGAAGACGGCACATTTTGTTCCAATTTTTAAATCTGGCGATAGGTCACTCGTTAATAATTATCGTCCAATCTCCATCATTTGCACATTTGCCAAGATATTTGAAAAAATTGTGCATGGTCCGTCTTTTTCTCACTTTTCTAAATTCATTACTTCTCAGCAGCACGGTTTTGTAAAGAATAAATCCACAGTCACCAATCTTTGTGAATATGTTTTTTATTTACAAACACAAATAGACAGTAAAAATCAGGTGGATGCCGTCTATACTGATCTCTCTAAAGCATTTGATAGAGTTAATCATGCAATTTTGCTCGCGAAATTATCTGAATATGGAATTAAGGGAGATCTGTATAGATGGTGCTGCTCTTATGTGCTGAACAGATCGCAGTTTGTGGTTGTCGATGGCTTTCGATCAGATAGTATCGTCTGTAGATCTGGAATTCCGCAAGGATCGATACTGGGGCCTTTATTTTTCATTGTTTTTATTAATGACCTAACAAAAAATATTTCATCCAACTATCTGATGTACGCCGACGATCTCAAGCTTTATCGTTCAGTTTGCGACATCAATGATGCTGTATCTCTGCAAAAGGACATTGATACTGTAGCTGAATGGTGCAAGAATAACTTGATGAATCTAAATATAAATAAATGCTACGTCATATCTTTTCATAGAAAGCAAAAACCTCTGTTTTTTGGCTACTGTGTTAATGATAGCATCCTTACTAGAACTGACTCTATTTCTGACCTTGGTATATTGCTTGATACGTCCTTAACTTTTAAAAATCATATTGAGCAAATATGTAAAAGAGCGTACTGATGTTGGGTTTCATTTTCCGTATATCTAAGCATTTTACTACGATTGCATCCTACAAAACTTTATTTAATTCACTTGTGAGGTCTAAGATTGAGTATGCAAGTATCATATGGTCTCCGTTCTATAATGTATACAGATTGGAGGTTGAAGCTGTTCAACGGCGTTTCACGAGACTGCTGTTCTACAGATTCAATGTTCAATACCGCCCTTACACTGAACGTCTAGATTATTTATGCCTTGACTCGCTGGAGCTGCGTCGTTTCATGTCAGAGCAAGTGTTTTTGTATAAGCTACTAAATGGTTTGATATGCTCTCTGCTTCTGGTATCTGCTGTAAATTTCTATGTCCCTGCTTACGCTACTAGAGTTAATAACCTATTTACTATGAAAACGAGCTCTAGCAACATGGGTCATTTTTCAATTTTTAACCGCATTATGCGCAACTATATTGCCTGTGCGCAGGATTGCGGGGACATTAATATTTTTAGCAATACTCTGCCTAGATTTAGGTCGTTGGTGGTGCAAAGTTTTCCTGGTGGATAATTGCCTCTTATACATTTTTATCTGTTTAATATATTGTTAAATTATTTTTATTATTAGTTTTGTTATTTTGTAACAACAATCTTTTATTTATCTAACTTATCCTTATTTACTCTTATTATTAATTTTGTCTTTTTCTCATTGTATTGGGTTTTCTATAGTGTTTATTTTTAGTTATTAGTATCTCATATTTTTATTTTTATTATGGATTTACATGAGCAGTTGATTTTTTTTCTTTTTTTGTGCTATTATATGTAGATCTAGTTTATGTTCTGTTTTTGTAATGTGTAGAAACATGTAATTGGACTATGTGGCCTGTTTGTTTCTTTCTATCTAAATAAATAAAATAAATAAAAAACAAGTAGGCAATAAAACAATTCTAATCCACTCGTGCTTCTGACTAATACAAATTTGTAGTAAAAATTGGCCTTTTTTTTGTAGAAACTACTAAATTTCGGTGAATTTATCATCAACTAACAAATAATAGACTAGTTTACTAACTTTTTTTTTAAATAATAGCAAACAAAAACAACAATAGAAATAACTGAAAAAGTTATTTATTCTGAGTAGACAGAAACACTAAAATAACTAACATTAAACTACTATAACAATTATTGTTCAAAATGCCTCCCTTGTAGAGATAGTAAAGCCTGTTCCGCTAAAGGATCAGCTGAACCTGATCCAAATTCGACTCCGAACTAGGTGCAACAAACCAGGTTCACAGTTCTGTTCCTGGTCGCCGGAAAATTACAGGTCTCGCTATTCGCTGGAGCGGCCGGAGTCGGATCTCAGTCAGACTTGCACTCACAGTCGCACGTTATATGACTCAAATGTAGGAGTGTGCACACGAATGCAGATGGCCGCAACACACCTTATGACATGTGATTTTGATTTGAGTCCGACGACTCTCAGGTCGGAAGTGTTTGCTGACACGTCTATTTCAATTGTAAAAGATTTATTTGATTGCATTAGCAAGACATCAATAACTATTACATTTAAATGTGTTTATTACAATTTAAAAATATCAAATGTTTTCCCTTTTTTTTCTATGTATTCCTTATTAATGACGTTTCAAAGCACAAAACCTACATTGTCCAAATCTCAAATCTCAAATTATAATAAATGCCGTAGATTAATTTTCTACTAATAATGAGTAATAAGGCATGGTTAATCAATAATTTTCTTCTACAAGTTAAAAAATTCATTTCTAATAATAAATTAAAATTAAAACAACGCGAACACATAATGCACTACCAACATACGTCTACATCAGCACAACGTTGCGTCGCAAATCTCTTTGAAGTTCAAGTAAAAAACCACTGGGCGATGGATAGCGTGTGTTGTTCGTCACGAAAATATTTGTGTGCGCTTGTGTTCGGCGAACCGTCCACATCTACATTAATTTCAACGCACACGCACAAATTTGTGTCAAATACAACGCACAACGTAAATATTTATTAATGTAGACGCGGCTTTAGATAAGGAAAAAATTTGTTTGAATCCGGGTATGCGTTATAGCTCGAAATTAAATGCATTCTGGGGCAAAGGGAGAATTTGATGCAAACCAGTATTGTTTCAGAATCTTATGAATTTTTTAAACTAATGACTGATGCTTCAATAGAAGTTCATTCAATTATGATAGTTGACGAAGAGGTAATAATTGTGTGCTGGGATAGACCTGAGGCTGGGATAGTATCTCTCAAAACTGTCAATGTTGTATTAGCTACATATACTACTGCCAATGCGAGACTTGAGTTATACAAATATTTGGAACGATTAGGGCGTCGTGTATTATATTTCGACACAGATTCGTGCATAACTACTCAAAAGCCCGGTGAATGGTCACCCCCTGTGGGTGATTTTTTGGGGGATATGACGAACGAGATGGTGGAATATGGACCAGGTAGTTACATAAAGGAATTTGTTAGCGGTGGTCCTAAGAATTATGCTTTTAAGGTGTTTTCGACAAATACAAACGACTATGAATTTGTTTGCAAAGTTAAAGGCATAACTTTAAATTATAAAAATAATATCTATACTAGAACGCGCGTGGCCAGCCTATGTCTGGCCCCGCCAGCGTAAAGAAACGGTTAACGATAACAATGGTTGCTTAAGCTGGTAGCCAGCCTATGTCCGGCCCTGCCAGCGTTAACAATACAAATGCTTGCTGTTGACGGTCCTCGCCACTTGTGCTTACGATCGGCATGTACGCGCGCCAGTGCTTACGGTCGGACGGCCGGCGGCATCAGCTCTTATAATATAAGATTGTTGTGTTTGCCAATGCAATTTAAGAATTAATTATTTATTAGTAAGTTGTGGATTTCAAGGACAACAAACTTTCGAAAACAGACTGAATCATCAACCCTACAAGCTCAATTATGTCAAGTTACTGTCGTTTCGACTTCTAGTATTTGTACAACCCTTTGTTACAAAGATTATACATGTTGTGTTTTGTCTGCAAATCTTGAATTGAAAATAAGTTTTGACTCAGCCCTCAACATTTTTTTTGCCCTGTTACGGTTTCAAATTTGAAATTTCATTAAAAAATTATCTACTTATTACTTCTCAAATATGCAAGACCAATAGTTTTTATTTATTATTTTTACATACACGTACAGTATCAAAATCACTGCTGTAATTGATTAACAAATAATTCAGAATTAATACTTCAATTTTCTCACTGTATCAAACTAAATTGCTAAAATCATGGATAGATAGTTCCGAGCCTGCCTACAATAGCATAATTTAGTGAAGTATACAGCCTGTTCAAAATTAAGTGTGCACTATTGCTATCTCGGTTGCTATTATAGCTACAAAGTTGGTTAAATTAGTAAAATAGTAGCATTTTTCATGCCAATTAAAATGGCGTAAACAAAAAAAAACAATTGAGCGTCGGGTTTTTGACATATGCCAAAAAATGCATATTTTTTTAATGGAACCCCCTGTATATTTTGACGTCAATCGATAGCCAACCTTCTTTTGAACAAAAAACTTTGATACCCTACTATTCTAAAGTTAATAACAATGGAGATATACGCTTGTTCAAAATTAAATGTGCACTATTATTAACTTGTTTAGTATGGGAGCTACAACGTCGGTTAAATGGGGGAAATAGTAGTATTTTTTACTTGAATTACGGGGGTAATTATAAAAAAACAATTATAATTACCACCGTAATTCACGTAAAAAATACTACTATGTCGCCCATTTAACCGACGTTGTAGCTCCCATACCAAACAAGTTAGCAATAGTGCACATTTAATTTTGAACAGGCGTATATCTCCATTGCCATTAACTTTAGGATAGTAGGGTATAAGAATTTTTTTGTTCAAAAGAATATTGGCTATCGATTGACGTCAAAATATACAGGGAGTTCCATTTAAAAAAAAATCATTTTTTGGCATATGTCAAAAACCCGACGCTCAATTGTTTTTTTGATTGTGCTATTTTAATCGGCACGAAAAATGCTACTATTTTACTAATTTAACCAACTTCGTAGCTATAATAGCAACAGAGATAGCAATAGTGCACACTTAATTTTGAACAGGCTGTATAGTATGACTTAGCGGTGTCGTTGAATTACATCAGACTACACACTGATAAAACGAACAATCATTGTAGGCTGTTGCATTCTAAACAGCAATAGTTAAGCCACTCCCTACAAAAGCATGCAACATTTGAATAAGATTTTTCTATTGGTAGAACTGCTAAAACCCATTTCAGAAAGGTGTACATTGATCAAGCTGCTCTTAACTTATTTGAAACACTAGCTTTTATTAATTTGTAGCAGTGAAACTGGTTCTGTGCACACATAAATATGTGGGGAGTAGCTTAACTATTGCAGAACAATGTATAGTCACACCTGATTGCCACAAGCGAGGAAGTTAAATATTCACAAGAGCTTACTCGATTGGAAGGCAATTTTTCTCTGTTCAGATAGTACATTTCAAGTGTGATTACCAACTATTTCACTTTTATCACTTTAAGCGTAGTGAACATTTTTCAATGGAACAAAAAGCTAACCGATCACCTACCTGTTCGGGTAAATTATCGCCAGATGCCACCAAGATGTTGAGATCTGCTTCATCGTTGGCTGCTAAATCAATCGATCCCACCCACTGCAAAAATTCAAGATTTTAACAAATGTACGTTTCCAAACATGAAAAACGTACCCAATTCTTGGCTTTAAAATGAGACACACACTTGGCCCCTAAGGCTCCTCTGCCGCCATACACAATTACACGAGGGAGTGACATGATTTTTGCGAAGATTACTGGAACAGCTGGTAGCAACTAGAGAACACGCTTCTGCGACAATTAATCTATTGCATTATCAAGGTGTTGCAATAGTTTTTTCTTCGTTGTAACGCGATATTGCTTTCGAACATTCACTCGAAAATAATTAGACCGGCACTGACATTTGACAGTCCACAGACGGCAAACGTAAACAGTGTAGAGACACCTGACGGATAATAATCCTAATAATAAAAGCAGATTTCTACTAAGAATTTGGAGTTCATAAATGATTTATTTAATCTACAGTGCCTTCAGAAATGATCCAACGTTTTTGAATGGTCGTGGTTAAACAACGTATGAATAATATGTTGGTGGCACTGTAAGTCTATGTCAAATTCGAGATTAGCAGGTTAGGTTTTGCTTCAGTCTGTGTCAAAACTGATGCAAAACCTAACCTAGTAACCTCGAATTTGACATAGACTTATAGCGTCACCCAGATATTATTCATAATTTATATAACCATGACCATTCAAAAACGTTTAATTTCTGAAGGCACTTTACTTTGATGCCACGATATAGTTATTATAATATAACACCGTCAATTATAACACTATTTTCGCATTGTTTTTTTTATTTGAAAAACATTGAAACAGCCCACCTTGTTTCAGACAACTGACAGATTGTCTAATTTATTAAATGTCAAAATTCATACTTTTTTATTATATTTTTATCCAAAGTAGATAAAATAATATATTATACTCGTTTAATAAGAAGCATTGTAGCACTCGTGCAACAATAGGACCTCTTATTAAACTATTATAATAATATACTATTATTTAACGTTGCTCTAAAAATACACAATAAACTGTGAATAATTACAGTTGCGAATTTGCATGCTTGGGTAAAGGGGTTAAAAGGATAGACATCCCTAACATAACGTTAAAAAAAACATGAATATAAACCGTAAAATATTAGTATATAGTCTATAGGTATTGTTTCAACATGACAGAGCAGGCTGTGACTTCTAATATTTTCTATAGGGTATTAACCTTAAAAATATCAGTAACGTCAGTTGGGCAGCTGTTTGAACACTGTAAACATTATTACAAGATTTTGTAAAATATACCTTAAAAAGCTTTAGCGTTTTTGGCAATTTGAAGGTATATTCTAGAAAATCTTCTAACAAAATTTGCAATGTGCAAACAGCTGTCAAAAGTGACGTTTGTGATATTTTTAAGGTTAGGTTAGTACACTGTAAAAAATATTAGAAGTCACATTCTGCTCTGAGTAAGAGTGAGAAAATCTTCTAACAAAGTTTGCAATGTACAAACAGCTGTCAAAAGTGACGTTAGTGATATTTTTAAGTTTAGGTTTGTACACTGTAAAAAATATTAGAAGTCACATTCTGCTCTGAGTGAGAATGAGAAAATCTTCTAACAAAGTTTGCAATGTGCAAACAGCTGTCAAAAGTGACGTTTGTGATATTTTTAAGGTTAGGTTAGTACTTACACTGTAAAAAATATTAGAAGTCACATTCTGCTCTGAGTAAGAGTGAGAAAATCTTCTAACAAAGTTTGCAATGTACAAACAGCTGTCAAAAGTGACGTTAGTGATATTTTTAAGTTTAGGTTTGTACACTGTAAAAAATATTAGAAGTCACATCCTGCTCTGAGTCATGTTGAAAAAAGATATTATATAAATATTTGAATGCATCCTGTATAAGTATACCTTCCATCCCCACCCGTCCTTCCGTGTTCAGCATTAAAACATTTGAAATATGGTCAGTGTAAGCATATTAAAAACTACATTTATATACAAGTACATAAAAGCAGTCTTATTTCTCCTACCACATCAAACAGTTTTCCAATTTAATATGGTGGGATCCATGCAATTTAACAACTTATATTACGGACCTCGATAAAAATTTATCTACTAAAAAAGTTGAGTAGCTTTGTAAATTCGCCAAGTCTAGAAAAATCGGCTGGCAAGTTTTTGTATTTTAAATGAAAATGCTGAATTTTATAAGCACATTTAAAATCAGCCCCATTTTAAAATAAAATTACTAATTTAGATGAATAAAAAAAATTGTTCAAACACATAAACATTTATTAGAGCCAATGGTTGCAAAAAGGAAAAAAAAAGATAATCAACTACAGCAAACGCCTTGAAATATATATATTTCTAAAAATGCACATTTAGGGCTACTAGTACAGTCTTTTGGTTCTAAAAAAAGAGGTTACCTGGAAAGTTTACCGGGAGTTTTGAAAATGGGTAGTTTTATAGATTTCGATATGCTCTTTCCGAATTTCAACTTTGCAACCTCGTATCTTTGCCGCTCACGTCGCCATATTGAAAAAATGCCACCTAAAAGCAGTTATTTGACAATATCTCCTTTCCGACTCATTTCACGATAAAAACATTTATATATAAAATTAAACTAGAAAAAAATTTCCTACAATTTATGTCATAACCTTTTTTTCGTAAAATCCATAGTTTTGGCGTACGAGCGCCGTAAACCATTATACATCTTGACACTGTCCAGAAAATGATGCCTTATTTTCATGCCAGTGGCCACTTCTTATATGTAAAATATTGCCATTTATATTTACAAGATATGCTTGATTTGAAGGAAAGAATGACAGCTGAAAAATACGAACTTTTCACAACTAAAGAATACTTTAAAATTAGGCGTTCCGACGAATTTTTGTGTGGTACCTGGTCAGATATGACAATTGAGCAATCGTTGATGAGGACGATGAAATGTTTTGGCGGCCTTACTCATGGCCCAGGAGTCAAGAAAAGCTTACTTTCCAAGTTGACTTTAGGAATGGTATTCCTGCGCAATATTTGCGACAAAGTTGAAAAGTTTTGCAATTTAGCTTTTCCAGTTCCGAGCAGCTTGTCGAAATGAGAAGTTCACGGGTTAATCGTGACAATGACGACGTAAAAAAACTGATGGATTGGTTGTGCAACTATCCACCTTTTTCAGAATTAAAGGAAATCATGTCAATAAACACTGGAGTTATGGGAGACGAAAAGATAAAATGTCACATGTCTCAAGAAATTGGTAGTGCTGGCATTTCTAAAATCTTTGGCAGCGATTTCTATACCATAAAATTCAAACGGAATGACCGAATAAAATCACTTGGTGTTATGAATATAGGCATCCGGATAGAAGACGACATTGTCCCGATTAACCCTTTATTAATTTTCCAAAGAATGTGCATTACAAAAGAATCTGAAGGGAACTTGAAAATTTCCTTACGTACGAACTTGCTCCATTTCCATTATCCCTTTTAAATGACGAAGGCATGCACAAATGTATTAAATCTTCTATGTATAAGGCATTTGAGCAACATTCTGGAGATATAAATTTTGAAAATACGATCTATATCGTCGTGTCACAAAATAAATTCCTGAGCAATGATGCAAACAAGAACCGCCTCATTGGAGTGTTGAAGACAAAATTTGAAGCTGAGAACTTCATGGTCAAACAAGCCACGGAAGATGCGCATACGCTAATAATTAATACCGCAATAAGTGTTTCATCGGCATTTTATTTCGTAATATTTGTCGGCGAAGATGTAGATCTTCTTATTCTTTTGAAGGCTCTATCTACGCATTTAAACATATATATTCTCAAACCAGAAAAAAGGAAAAATGTTGCAACAAATATACTCAACAAAAAGTATCATAGATAAAACAACTGCAGATCATATTTTATTCTTGCATGCCTTCAGTGGCTGTGATACATCAGCATTATTTCATCAAGGAAAAATTAAATTTATTAATGTACTCCGAAAAAATCCAGATTTAAACGAGGTTATCCAGGTATTCAAAA
The DNA here is from genome assembly GCA_940337035.1 of Agriotes lineatus. Taxonomy (NCBI): domain Eukaryota; kingdom Metazoa; phylum Arthropoda; class Insecta; order Coleoptera; family Elateridae; genus Agriotes; species Agriotes lineatus. Next base: position 107,409,069 of record OW679202.1, on the reverse strand, counting down.
ACCCAAATGCTGATCCAGAGATCATTGCTAAAGCTGGAGAACGCTTACTTCTTGAATTATACAGTTACAGTAATGTGAAAAAGTAAGAAAAGTATGTCTTTAAACAACTATATAGATATGCATGCTTCACAACATCAGCATATAAAAGTAAATTTGATATTGAGTCGCTACCACCAACATCAGAAGCAGCAGCACGACAACATTTGTTCCGAATCTATCACCAGGTTCAGCAGTGGTATGGTAATGAACAAAATGCAGAGCAATGGGAATGGAAAAGAAACAAGAACGGGCTGGTTTAAAGTGCTCGTTTATATGCACGAATTGTAGTGGTACCTGTGATAACTCGCAAGTTCCATTACAAGATAACGATGAAGAGGAAGAAACGGAGACTATTTTCGAGCAAACGTATAATGAAATCGAGAAGGAAGAGGATTGTGATGAAACTGATAATCCCATCGCGGATGATGTGAAAGAAAATTTCAGTCTGTGACGTTTCGATCGGGTACTAAAGACAATGAACTCAGAACACCTGGTTCATCAAGAACAGCGAAGCGAAGGAGAATGTGCTAAATTTTGGAATAGTGAATTGCATGTGGATTAGACCTACTGTGGATACCACGATAAAAAAAACGCTCCGCTTACTCTACCCCAAGGTGGTGTGGAAATGAGTTTTTTTACCAAAACGCGTGTTGAACTACACTTTGCGGCGCTCGTACGCCAAAACTATGGATTTTACGAAAAGAAGATTATTACATAAATTGTAGGAAATTTTCTCTAGTTTCATTTTGTATATAAATGTTTTTGTCGTGAAATGAGTCGAAAAGGAAATAATGTCAAAAAACTGCTTTTAAGGCACCATTTCTCCAATATGGCGGCGCGAGCGGCAAAGATACGAGGTGGCAAAGTTGAAATTCGGAAAGAGCACATCGAAATCTATAAAATTGCCCATTTTCAAAACTCCTGGAAAAACTTTCCCGGTAAAACTACCAAATGACTGTACTATAAATTTTAAAGAAATAAAAACAGCTTTCAACTTAAAACTAACTCTTAATTTTTTTCTTTCTATATTAAATAACCTTTTATACCGGTTTTTAAATTTATAGTCTTTAATTCTCACTATACAGTGTGTCCAAGATAAAAAAAATGCCAGTCTAGGGATCTTATATGGGAAACATGCATAATTAAAGGACTAACAAACTACCGCCTAGAAATCCTTGATATAATTTTTCATTTTTGAGTTATCTTAAAAACCGAATTATTGTATTTTTAATTCTATTTTTTTCTGGCGTTAATATTAAAGTTATAGCAAAACTAACAAAACTTCTTTGTAGCAACTTTTAATGGAATTAAAAAATTACGTTATCAATTTTTTTATCTGAAGTTTCGTCCTCCGAGCAACCATCATAAGCATGACTTATTTTTTTTAAACACAGTTCTTATTTTCCGACATCAAATTTTAGAAGCCTTTTTTATTCTGAATTCAACAATATACCACCCATTATGGTAACGCCAGAAAAATATAGAATAAAAAAATCCGAAAATTCGTTTTTTTAAAGATAACACGAAAACGAAAAATCATACCAAAGATTTCTTTAATTACGCAACTTTTTTCTCATTTAACCAAATTTGTATTTCTTACTATTAACGACATTCCCATACTTGCCCCCTTATCTTGGACACACTGTATATTTTATTTCTATCAAAAATCGTTATCGCAGTTTGGCGTTAATGCAATTACTATTTTTATACTCTTCACATACACAACGATGTTGTATAGTGTATTGTATACGATTATTCCGAATTCCAATACCATGGTGTAGGAATTGCTTTAGAAGTTTTGCCTCACCTATTTATTAGTAACAGATGGCGCCAGGGTCTATTATCGGCATTATTGTTTGACAGCGGCGGTGATGTGTTTGGAAGAATTTTTGTTTGTGCACTTTTGGGGTTAGAAATCAGTTCGGAAGTTATGTTTTCGGTAAAATTATGACAATGGAAAGGAGAATAAAGTTGAAAACACTGAACAGCCATATAACATGCAAAATCTGTCGAGGTTATTTAATAGATGCTACCACAGTTACAGAATGTTTACATACATGTAAGTGTAACACTTGATTTTTTTGTTAAAGATATCGAGGTTGTGTGTGAAACTGTGGCCCTTACAACGTAATTATTTGTTTTAGTTTGTAAGAGTTGCTTAGTGAAGCACTTAGAGGAGAATAACACATGTCCAACATGCAACATTGTCATACATCAGTCGCATCCCCTTCAGTACATCAGTTTCGATCGTACCATGCAAGACATTGTGTACAAGTTAGTTCCAGACCTTCAGAAAAGTAAGTTCATGAGCTAATGATATATGTTTGCAAAAACCTCTGTGAAGAGCCTTTAAAATAGAATTTAATTAGCAGCAAAATGTAAACGCTTATCAAAGTTTCATATAAAACGTCCGCTGTTGAGCACAATTTTGCTGTAATCGTATGTAAGCACTTCGCCTTCTGCTGATTAAGCTGTCTTTAATACGTAAGATTAGTTTTTAAATTCAACAAGCAATTAAATTTATATGATGCGGAGAATTATGAAAGTATGTCACTCGTGTAAGCTAATTTACAGAGTTGCTGTAAAAGTTCAGATAATTAAATTTTTCACTGAAACCTTGTAAATCAATTAATTGCATGTCTATATTCATAAAGTTATGATGAAGGCATTTGTTGCCTTTTTACCTTCGTGTGTGAGGGTCTTTTAGAGTTCAAGAGTTTTTCGTTTTTAGGCTGTCCTTTTGCTCCTTTCCGTCTGTACGTTACTATTTTTAGCTTTGATTTCTTGATAATCTTAAAGAGAAAAATGATCTTGATTTTTTAATAAACTGTGTGTTACGATGTTTTATTTGTGTGGTGGAACGATATATGGACAGTTCTAGGGTTTACAAGGATATAATAAATTGCTTAACTATAATCGGTTGTGCGCCGATGTGGTATTTTAAAAATCGTATGTAGGAGTTAAATTGAGCAAAAGTTACAGAGATATTTTTTAATTCAAAAGTTAGATGAGTGGTATACATTTGATAATTATAAGTTGCAGCGAGCGTTGAGATTTATGGTATTACCGTTATTTATTATTAATATGAACAGTTCAAAGCACATTTAGGACTACATGTTTTATAAAAAAATGCAAACGTTTCAAACCACTTGTTCTACTGCCTCATATTTTTTACACAACTGCCTGGTTATGGCATACATACACAATATATTCTCTGAACGGTCCTGGGTGGTGTAGCTTGAACAAGCGTTCACGTTCAATTAGCAGAGTTAAGCAACGCTCTCTCTGGTCAGAACTTGGATGGGAGTTCCACGGCTGCATCTCTCGGCGCCTCGTGATACGGCTGTCACGGAAATAGTTGGTCCCGGCGGTCATACCAACATCATGACAGTCGTTAGTGGGGTTGGAAGTCCCCATAAATGCACAGCGATGCCTATAATTGGCCTAACGGCTGTTGGCTGAGTGCGATATAAATAAAAATAAATAAATAAATGAACATACACAATCAGCGTCTTTGTTTCCTTTATCTGTAAATGTTAATGACGGAGCTTTCTGAGAAATGCATGTGCAGTTGTGCAACTTAAAGATTAGAAAGTTATGTATGTATGTATTAATCTCTGCATACCTTTTACGAGGGGAGTAGAGATTTGACTTGGACTTTCGTATACAACAATAATAACAACACAAAGTTGATAAAAACAATTTTATTTTTGAAAATAATTGTCTTGCTTTAATACAGACTTATTCCAACGCTCGGGCAACTTGCGAATACCGACACAGAGAAAGTGTTTTGGTCGCCGGTGAACTCAAATTTGCATCAATTCCATCACCTTCGCATTCGACTTATATTTTTTGTATCCCATATACTCCTTCAGGGATCTATACTCATAGGGAGATAAACCAGAACCCTAAAGTGGTTGAAGCAACACTTCCCATTGTAAGTGATTCAACGCTTCTTGGGTTAAGTGAGCAGCATGTTGATAGGCATTGTCATGGATAAAAATATCAATACAATAGTTGGCACCGTTCAGTTTTCTTGGTCTTTCTGGTTCCTAAAAGAACTTGACTATAATACTTTGCATTTACAGTCTTCTTGTCAACTAAGAAATCTACCAAAATTGGACCGTGAATATTCCACAATGCAGATGCGCTAGCGGGTCTTGCAACAGGGGGGTGTTGGACACACGTTCGCGACTGCTGTTAAACGATTTGCACCATACGAAAACTGCACTCGCAAAAGACATTCTTCACAGAATTGTGCTTGGAGCCTACGATGAAGGTGAAAACACGGTGAATCTTCAGCACACAAAAATTTTACGATAATACGCTGGGTGACAAGAATGGAATACATAATTCAATGCCATCTTCAATAGAGTTGTCATTGTTTATTGAAGCAATTGAATATCCCTGGTATCGGTCACCTACATGTGGGTCATACATAAAAACGGGCGCGTTCAGATGACCGCAGCAGCTGAGTTGCTGACTTAGTGGTGTTTATTGAACAGTTCCGCTGTTTATGCGCTGACTTCCAGCAATGCTCATTATTCCCAGCAGAAATTATTTGTGCTGACTTGCCCAGCGGTTCGGACGGTAGTGGTGGTGGCAACGTATTTTGGATATTTATAACCTAAAATCTATCACGTTCAATATTTTTGGAATTCTTGATTTTCATGTCAGTAGTGCTATCTAAACGTGAGGTTAAGCAGGACCTTCCACAAGAGTAGATTTTACTCAGTTTTATGTGGTTTTATGATACATCACAGCGGTTTGTTCAGAAAATCGGTAACCGCTTACTTTCAGTGTAGTCAGCGTTTATTACTGCTGTTTTACAGCAGCTGTGTTGTCTGAACGCCCCCAACCTTAGCGATAGGACCAGATTCTAGCAATTTGCAAAACGTTCAATAAACGTTTTTCCCTTGGATTTTGTTAAGGTAATAAGCTGCATTTAATTTCAATAATGTATCCATATTAATTTTACTGTTTTACTGATAGTACATAAATCCTATTAAAATGAGTATCTATAAGTGTGCTATCTTTTTATTTTTGGTGTATCACAAAAACTGAAAGAACTACTAGAAATGTAATTTCTATAAACTGATCACCTGCTTAACACCTTGACTGTTTATGACGCGTATCCGCTCATTATGATATTACTCAAGCGACGCGGATCCGCTTCATACGCACATCGTAAACTTTCTCATTGACGCACATCCACGTCATGAGCAGTCAACGTGTTAAAGCGACTATTTCATAAAAGTCCCAGTGGTGGTCACTTTAGACAGGTTCTACTGTATTTGTATGATTTCGTAGAGAGCAGTTCATAATATCAAAATTTTCAGTGATAATATCTAGTAGCTTAATGATTTCCAAAATATATGGAAATTAAGAAATTAAAATAAAAAGGCTACCAATTTTGTCAATAAATTACAATTCTTTACTTTTTATTTGATCGTTTGGAATGCCTGTTTTGGGCTTTTTTGGTTATTTTTGGCATTTAAAAGTGTTTATAATTGTTCTTTCTAAAAGTAAATTGTTATTAATCAACTTTCTAGTTATCACCGTCAAGATAGTGCTAGACACTATTACATTAAAATCGTATATTTTTAATTCATACTAGATAATTATAGAGGATATTGTGTAAATTATGAATTGGCACAAATAAAACAGCTGTGAAAATTCTAATTTCCCTATGACCAGACCATCTACTTTAAATTTAAATTGTTTATCTTATAACATAAAATCGTTGCTCTCTTTATATGTTTGCGTGTATGTTTGTTTGCTATCTCCTCCGAAGATACTGGTTCGATTAAGTTGTATGAGGGCTTAAAATTTTGCTAATTTTTCGACTTCGATCGTAGGCCGGTTTTTATTTACAAAAAAAGTACGAAAAACTTGTAATTTAAATCCTTTAAGTAGCGGAGCGGAGCGCCTGTCGACGTGGGCTACGGTGGACCTGAGGTAGAGTGCTCGCCTATCACGCGGGCGGTCCGGGTTCAATTTCCGGCTCATGCATCTTTTTTTTTAAATTTATATTAATGAATCTCTCTTAATTTAGCGAACCGAAGCGTAGTTCAGGTGACTCACTACTCCTAGAATAAAACTGCAAGAGACCGTTTTCTTATAGTACTTAACAGAGTAATAAATAAAAATTGAAAAATCATAATTAGGTCATTAATAGTAATAAAAAATTATAATTGCCATTCAAAGGTGCAGCATCATTTAAAGATTTATGTAAATTTTATATCACAATTTGTAAAAGGCATTATAACATATGTCCCATAAGTTTTGAAAAAATATATTAACAACTATGTTTTATGTTGCTTTAATTCTATATTAAATTCAACCACAAGTAATTATTTCTGCAGCTATATTTAATAGAATTATATGCTTAAATCCTGGATAATGGTCCATGTTCTTCAATGGCACGCAATGTAACCCTAACTTGCACCATTAGTCTTTGGATGGTACAGATGTTCCAGCCATAATCATAAAATTTCTGCATAGAGCCCAAAAATGTTCTATAGATCTCACTTGAGGCACGTTTGGTGGGGGTTGTCTATCTTCGCAACAAAATTGATGTATTGGCGGTTAACCAGTCTACCGTTTGTATTGTGTAGGTCTGGCCAGAAAATAATGTCATTGGGCTGATTAGTAGTTATAAACTAACCAAATTTTGTTAAACATTGCCTTATATACATTTCTGCATTAAAAGCTTCACCACGAACATGTCCGATGTACGGCTGAGAAACACGGTGTCAGAAATGGCGCACCACACTAAAGTTTTTCAGCAAACTTGACTTTTTCTTTCAATCTAACTTCGTCTGGACAGTCCTGTATGTTATCCATGCAGAAGCCGCCAATACCCTTCATCTCTGAATTGAACAAAGTAAAGTACTTTTCATCATCCATGACGACAACTTTATCAACAAAATGAACACGTCTTAAAGCGCGGCAATATCTCGGAATTTTTTGTAACTGGGTAGCGGTTTATTTTGGAGCCTTTGTTCTTTTTCTGTTTTTCAGGTTATATCGGGAGATTCTACTTATTGTGATTTGTGAAACGTAAAATCTTCTACATGTCTTGCACACTTACATTCCCACCTTGTTTATTGCCACTTCAACCAGTCTTCGTTCATTAGCTTGACTAAATATTCTCGGTCTTCCACTTTTCGGCAGGTTTACATAAGGTATTCTCTTCTTTATTGTTCGATAAATTGTAGCCAATGAAATATTGTGGTCCCTGTTAGTGAAGTCGGTGACCCAGGTACCTGGGCCGAGCCAGGTAAAGCCAACCCAGGTATATTTTCAGGACCCGGATACCCGACTAGTAAATTATATAATTTCCAGAAAGTCAGCCTTTTTCAGAGAAGATGATAAAAACTTAAAACCAATAGGAATAAGCTCTAGAAAAACACAACAATGCAGTAATAACAAGAATCACCCCATCCCATACCACATAATATTGATTCTTGTTGCATATAAAGTATAAAATCTGCTTCACGGAAATATTCTACCCGTCAATAGTACCATTAAATCGGGTCAGTATGGGATGAAATAACATACACATCCTCTGTGTGATGTTGATGCAGGTACAAATTTCGGATAAAAAGTCATGTAGTACTTGAATTTGATAGATAGATAGATTTATTTCACGTAAAAAAATTTTTTTACAGAGATCGTCATTGCCATATTTAAAATAATAAAATTTTACAAATAGTGACTTGATAAATAAAGCTAAAACAACTATAAATAAATTACATACGCGATCAAGTTATTAAAATCTCAATTCAAGCCTGAAATATAAACATTTAGAACACTCATTTTTTGAACAGATCACAGTCTAGGAACTCTTGCAAACTGTAAGAAACACTTATTTAAGGACTTTGTTGTATGGTTGAAATTAACACAGTTTAAAATTTTTGTTTGCGGGAAGTTTGTTATATCGAGAGATCCAAAAAAAACTGTTCCTCAGCGGGGCTGTGGAAATTCAACGTATGAATAATATGTTGGTGGCACTGTAAGTCAATGTCAAATTCGAGGTTAGCAGGTTAGGATTTGCGTCATTTTGTGTCATAACTGACGGAAAACATAACCTGATAACCTCGAATTTGACATTGACATACAGTGTCACCAACATACTATTCATACGTTGAATTTCCACAGCCCGCTGAGGAACAGTTTTTTTTTGGATCTCTCGATACAACAGCACACCCCAGTAGTCCACATATTTTTGGGTAGCGCAAATCCTATGAAAGGGTGTTTGTAGATCGTTTCCTTTTCTTGTGTTGTAGTTATGATTTGCATTATTTAGGTTGAACTTGTAAGTGTGAAAATATTTATGAATAACAGACGACTTGCAGTTTGAATTGGTGAGTAGGTACTAGGGATGTCGGCGGGTACCCGGGTCGACCCGGGTGTAGTTTCAGGAACCGGGTACCCGACTAGTAAATTATGTAATTTCTAAGAAGTTGGCCTTTTTCGGAGAAGATGATAAAAATAATAGCAATAAGCGCTAGAAATACATAACCATGCTGTAATAACAAGAATGGGATTGGGTGATCCCATACCACATAATGTTTTTTGTTTCATATAAGGAAGGCAATAAATCCGCTTCACGGAAATATTCAACCCGTCAATAGTACCATTAAATTGCGTCAGTATGGAATGAAGTAACATAAACATCCTGTGTGCGATGTTGATTGATGCTGCTACCAATTTCGGACAAAAAGTCGCGTACTTGAATTTGATAACACTTGGAAGTGTGAAAATACTTACGAATAACAGACGACTTGCAGTTTGAATTGGCGAGTAGGTACTATTTCAATTTAGTTCAATTTAAAACTCGCTGCGTCAAAGAAAGCAATTTGTAGTTACTTCAGATGTTCAGATGTACACTAACATTTTTGTTATATATTTCGGGTACCCGGGGGTACCCGGGTACTGCTTTCGGGTACCCGGGTTTGATTTTAGACCGGGTACGACATCCCTAGTAGATACTATTTCAATTTAGTTCAGTTTAAAATCACGCCACAACAGTGTGTAAAGCATAGAGATTGAACATTGTATGAAACTACAAAAGTACAATCAAAGAAGAAAACAATGTTATCAAAAAAATCGCCTGAATGGAAATATTTTCATTCGCCAGAAAATAAAGCAAAATGTAAAATCTTCGGGTACTCGGGTTTGATTTTAGACCGGGTTCATGCTTAGTTACTCGTCCAACTAAATTAGCAGTTCAATTTTTAAGTTTTGTTTCCAACGCCAACTAGATAAATAGCATTTTTCCTATAATAAGCTACAACGGATATTTATCTCAAAATCTATGGGACATGCATTATTTATTTATTTAATTATACAACGAACTGACAAATTGATTACAAAAATGCTAATTTTTGGAAAAATTTTAATATTTACAGAGCCACTATAGTAAATTGTTGCTGCATTTTCTACGATGCCATAAAAGATTTATCTCATCATATCAAGCATGAGGAGCAAAAAAATGGCCATAAGAAAGCTTCATCAGTCTTTCTGCATATAGCACTATTTTAAAGTCATTAAGGCGTTAGTATAGCTAGTTACGCCAAACTTCTCCACTAGGGGGTTATGCGTACTTTTTACCCAGAAATAGGCAACCAACAGTGTATTTTTTATGTTACCAGCTGACGTATTCGCAAATACAAATGGAAATCGACAGAATAGCATTGTCTTTATAAGTCTGCCCAATGCATGTTCTTAGGGATTACTCATACTTAAGGTCTATTCAGACTGGCGGTAGCGGCGCGTCAGCGGTGTGGTAGCGGTTTGCGAGCTGCGCGGATTCTGAGCAGTTTTTAGATTAGTAGGTATTCATACTGAGCACGGTAGTTTGACGGTGAGTTTGTTTGCAAGCGGCATTCAGAGGCCTGCAGGTTACAAATTTGAGGTTAGTAGGTTAGGTTCTGTTTGTTATTTGACTGACGCAAAACTTAACCTGCAAATCTCGAATTTGACATAGCTTGACAGTGCTACCAACAATGCAGTAGTGAGTGACATAAATAGATAAAATCTGGTTTTATGCTTCTAAAACAAATAATTGAACTACAACTTTAACCGTCAGAATTGAATAGTAATTATTTAAGATACAAGTGTAAAAAGTCTTGCTTTACTGCACGAACTGATTTAAAACACGAGCGAGTTTTTTAAAAGCTGTGAGTACAATGAAGAAGTGTGTCTTACAACGTTTTATTTACGATCATAAAGTTTTACGAAAGTATGCATTTAATTCTGTGTTTTTTAAATTTACGTGCAATAAATTTTTATAGCACTAGTGTATTAAAAGTTAACTTTTTGCATTAAAATCAGTGTAGAAAGTAGACACTTTTTACATGATCGTAGATAAATAAATGTAATCTAACATTACAAGTTGAAAAACAGAATACAAAATTCATTTTTGAAAATTATAGAAGTTGTTCACTTTTCTGTACTCCCAGTGGTACAGTCAGCGCCTTAGAAATCGGGGCACGTAATATGTTGTGTTGTAATATTTGATTTATTATAATTTTTTTTTTATTGAAATTATAATATCAACCAAAAGGCACAACATTTGAAAAATTACATAACAATCAAAACCATAACAACTACAAAATCCCAGTGTATATACTTTTAAATATATGCAAAATGTATCATAGTATTGTCCCGATTTCTAAGGCGCCGACTGTACATGTTGCTAAAAAAATTGAGTTTTGAAATGTAAACAAAAATGTATTAACGCCTATTGTACTACTTGTAATTAAAATGTCAATTATTGATGTTGCTTTTTTGTACTAATTATATTATAAATACTTACTTTTTAAATTTAATTCTGTAGCAATTTTTTCCCATATTTGCTTCTTCAGTTTCGTGTTTGAATATGCGGGTAGGCTTAAATCCTAGAGCCTTTGTGCTCTGAAATAAGTTGAATCAGTTGCTCTTCCATGTTGTAGTACAATCACATCTGCCTGCTACTACGCACTGTACTGAACTGCATATTTCTCACTAAATTATGGTTTTTTCTTTATCTACTACCTTATCGTCGCTACCTCGCCGCTTTCGCACTGCTTACCAGTCCCAATCATATCATTTAAAAATGTGCAGACCGATTGCTGAGCGGTTTCAGGACCGCGCCGCTACCGCCAGTCTGAATAGATCTTTAAACTATCAACCTTTAACATAGGTATCTCATTATTAAAAATTACTAGTACGTTAGTTCATATATGTTGAATTTAAATATAATTATTTAATTGAAAATAATTTAGTCCATTAAACATTAATTAAATGATATAGAATATGTTTTAATTCTGCAACTGCAAGGGTTGTATTCTTTTTATCACTATAAATTTAGTGATAGATAGATACCACTAACCACTTATTCGTAACATTGGAATATTCACTTACTAAAGGAAAACGCACTTCTCGCAATCTATATATTTTTATTTAAAAGAGAATTTTAATTATTCTAATCAATACATTATAATTGCATATACAAGGTGATTCACAAGGTTTTAAAAAGAATTTGAGGCGGTTTCTGTGACTCAAAGTAAGAAGGAAATTTTCTATGACATGTGTCCTAAGCGGCTTACTTTGCAATATACGGGGTTTTTTGTTAATATGGTTCTCTTGAGTTCAGTAAATTGATAAATTGTTTTAACAACTGCTAACGTTGAAAACAATAACTACAGTATGCTTCAATTGTCACCTGACTGAACAATTCACAACTAAAAACTCACACAATGATAAATTTAAAAAACAAACAAGAATTAACACCTCGAAGTCAAAAACAATAAACTTTAGGAATCATACTGTTTATATTAAGTCATAGAAGACTGCAAGTTTAATATATTCTTTTATAAAAATTAATTAAAAAAATTAGTACGTAAAGGGTTTTCCAATAAGAACGATATGATTTTAAAATGATTTCAGATATAACCACACTTTTTATATTATCTTAAAGTACAATCGAGAGCGTTTATGTTTTGAATAGCACGTCGTTTAAATGTCCACCTCGGCTTCGTGTACAGGAGTGAATTCGACGAATCCAACTTTTGACGACTTTGTGCAATAAATTGGGTGTAATCTCACGAATGCAGCGTTCAATGTTCAATCTCAAAGCATCAAGTGTTTGTGGCCTGTTTGCATAAACCTTAGATTTTAAATAACCCCACAAAAAGTAATCTAAAGGAATCAAATTGTTTTTTTCAGTCCTAACTCTTGAGCACGACGAGGAATTGATAAATTTGGATCTTCTGCAACACTAGCTCTTACAGCAGCAATATTCTCAACAGTTTTGGTATTTCGGCGTCTTGCTGGTGTTTTTACATCGTGAAGAGTAAAATTACTTGGAAATTTCTTAACGATGCGACGAATGAAAAGCACAGAAGGACGATTATTTAAACCAAAGTTTTCACGAAGTGCGCGAAAAGTGTTCACATAAGAACCACGATTTCGTAAAATTTTTGGACAATAACCAAACGTTTTTGGAGCAAGTATTTAACCATAATAAATTGTTAGAAATAGAATAACAACTAGTGACAGGTATAAACTTTATTACCAATGGGTTACATAGATCATTACAAAATCATATAATTCTTATTGGAAAACCCTTTACATAAAACACAAAATAAGCAATAATGCATTTCACAAATTTTCTAACACCACACATCGGTCATATAATATTAACTTGATGAATAAAATTATTACACTAATTTGAAACCAATATAAATAAGTTTATTTTTATTAAAATTGATTTTTTTACATTTTTATTTAAGAAAATATACTGTAGAATGCATAAACTGGATATAATAAGTAAATATAAATATTTTTTTATTATATTCTTAGTTGTTGCAAAACAGTTATGATTTCACTGTTTTGCAAAAATCATTAATCACTTCAATTTCCAAATCAGGTAACCTTCTCAGGCATACTGTTGAGGAGATTTAAAAAAACTTTGAGATTATTTCAGTAACTATATTGTCACAATTTCAGGGAAAGATTTTCAGAAAAATTAAAATTCTAAAAATCTGCAGAAAGTCAAAATTTAAGAAGGCGGTATTGGGAAACAGATGCTACCTAACAAAACACCAGCCTCTACACCGGCAGGTGTAGCTAATACATGCTTACATACATTTCTTTAAAAAAAATTTAAAAAAATTTTGTTGAAAAACTGAATTGTTCAAATATTTGAAAGTTTGAAATTTACAGAAAAATCGCTCAAGAAATCTATTTTTGCTACATAGAAATTTTAAACATTTCAACAAAAAATTTAAATATTGTAAAAAAATACATAACCAGAACAAAAGTTAATTTGTTTGGAGATATTCTAAACTCTGAAGAATCTGGTTTTGTTGTACAACTTTCAGCTGCTATATTTTTAGTATTTTGGTACAATACAAAATGCTCATTATGAATAATGTGATAAAAGTGAAATTGTTGGTGTATTAAGGGGTTAATAAAATATGTACTGTCTGAACAAGCAAAATTGCCTACCAATCGAGTATGTCACTTGTGAATATTTAATTTTGCCGATTGTGGCAATCAGGTGTGACTATACATTGTTATAAAATAGCATCCTATAGGATAATTTGTTGTCCTTAGAATCAGCATGGTTAGGGCACCTCCAGCGATGGATCACTCTTTATTATAAATCAGTGGGTCAACATCTGTTGAGTCTTCTGATGACTTCATGGTACAGGTTGTCAGAGAGCTAGGGGATTGGTGTGGACTTGCGATCTTGTCGAGGTGTATTGTTGTTTTCCTCCTGTATGACTTGAGCTATAAACGGGATGCCAAGGTCTTCTTGTAACATCTTGTTAGTTATACCGGGTGACAATGAGACTAGGGCCATGCTTATATCTTCTTTATTTATGAATAGATTTGGATAAAATTTTATACCAAGATACTAGACATAATTTCTGATTGGTCTATAGACATAGTCAAAATGGCTGACTTCCGGTTTTACCGAAAATGATAGCAACTTTGATTTTTTAAATGGAACACTCTGTATATTTTATGTTTTTCTGAATGTACGAGTCAAATTACATATAACAGTCTTGACAAATTTGAATTTTTTTAAACAAAAAAATTATTTTTTCAGTTTTTATTTTATACCATAGAAGGCCTTGATTTGGAAAAATCTATTCTAATTGACTCTAGCAACTCATAATAATAGCTATTTTATAAATGGAGTCAATAACAAACCCTTAATAAAAGAACAAAAATTTGCTAAACACGTTTTTTTTTCGAAAAAAGTCACTTTTTTTAAATGGAACCTACCAAGGGCCATCTTGCCATTAAACAGAAAATTTAATTACCAATCTAATGATATGCATCATGCACTAGTTTATCTTTATCTGAAAATGAAAATTAATTAATCAATTATTTTTTTTAAATATTTTTATGTAATAACTAATAATACCTAAGCCAATTGGCAACACTGTTGTATGTAATTTGAGTCGTAGATTCTGAAAAACATAAAACATATAGAGTGATGTGTTTAAAAAATAAATTAATTAATTTTCAATTTCAGATAAAGATAAAGTAGTGCGTGGCGCATATCGTTAGATTGGTAATTACATTTTCTGTTTAATGGCAAGATGGCCCTTGGTAAGTGCCATTTAAAAAAAAGTGTCTTTTTCTTAAAAAACAGGTTTAGCAACCTTTGTTCTTTTATTAAGGGTTTGCTATTGATTTCATTTATAAAATAGCTATTATTAAGAGTTGCTAGAGTCAATTAGAATAGATTTTTCCAAGTCAAGGCCTTCTATGGAAAAAAATAAAAATTGAAAAAATAATTTTTTTGTTTAAAAAAATTGAAATTTGCAAGACTGTTATATGTAATTTGACTCGTAGATTCAAAAAAACAAAAAATATACAGGGTGTTTCATTTAAAAAATCAAAGTTGCTATCATTTTCCGGTGAAAACCGGAAGTCAGCCATTTTGACTATGTCTATCGACCAAATCAGAATTATGTCTAGTATCTTGGTATAAAATTTTATCCAAATCGATTCATAAATAAAGAAGATATAAGCATGGCCCTAGTTTCATTGTCACCCGGTATACCACGGCGCATTGGTTATTGCTTTTAGTATTTTTGATTGGCGTCTTTGCATAATTGCGATAGCACAGCCCCACAGGTCCATATGGGCCTGATAATGGTTTTGTATAGCAGGAAGTTTATTCGTCTAGTGATAGGGATGATTTCTCTTTTCGCAGTTTGAACGTCACGTGGCTTGAGTTTATTTCGTTGGACTGTTATCTTACATTTCTGGAGCCAGACTTCGAGAAGATTAAAATGACTTTGGACTTGACGTGATACAGTGCTTCAATCATTGTGTTTTGCAAGTATAAATGTGTCCTCAGCGAAAGTACTTATCGTAGTAGTAGGAGTGGAGTTGGGAGGTCTGAGGTGAACAATAGATATAGGAAGGGACCCAGGATGCTTCCCTGGTGTATGCCTGAAGTGATTGGGTAATAGTACTGAAGTTTCATTATTGATTCGTGTTCGAAATTGCCAGTGGCTTAGGTAGGATTCTAACAACTTGTGGAATGAGGTTGGTACGATTTGTTGCATTTTATGGATGCTTTGTTTTATTAAGATAGCGGTTCCCTGCGTGTCCAGTTTTGTCGGGGTGGACTAGTGTGGTAAGTTATATAGTTTGGAATTTTAAAATAAGATTTTTCCATGAAGTGAGTTTCACTTATTAATAATATGTCGATAAAGTTTTGTTTGAGGAATAGACTAATTTCGCCTTTATGCCTTAAGAGACGATTAGCTTTCAATTGTGGTATTATGAGGAATTTATCCATTGGTATGTTTCACGATCACGATCTACCTATTTCAATCCACTGCTGGATTTCATAACCATTTCCATCTATTGTGAAGTTTTCTCATCCACTGAGTTCCTGCCCTTTTCTTAATATCGTCTCTCCATGTCGTTGTTGGTCTCCCTGCATTCCTGTGTCCAAGTCTAGACCTCCACTCTAAAAGTAGTTGAGTCCACGTATGGTTTGTTTACTGGATTAGCATTGTCAACATGTTGAAGACCATGCTGTTTTGTTGAATCAATTGAGAAAACAGGACTTAAATTCTTCTAGGAACTTGCTAAGAGTAAAACTGTTTGACTGATCGGTTGTATTTTGCAGGTGGGGGTTCTTCTGTTCGGGCTGCATTGGCGTAGTTCGTATGGCGGCGGGAGGTTTGGGAACTGGTTTTGGGAGTTTAGGGGTGGGACTTGGGGTCTGGGTTTAGTGGTTTTGTATTTGAGTAGCTTGTGGTAGTACTCGCATTTACGGTAGTTGGCTGGATGGTTTCCTCCACATAGGGCGCAGGTTGCTGGCGTGTCTCTGCACTTCTTGCAGCTTACTGTGCTGTGTTTGCCGCCGCATTTGACACAAACAAATGATCGAGAACAGTATGTTTTTATTGTGGCCGTAAAGCTGACATCGCATGCATTGTACTAAAATTTCTACTGGTTTGTGGTGGTTCTATTACAATACGGTTGTATTGAAGGTGTTGTAGATTTTATATAATGTCATTGTTGTTTTGGGATGGTTTCAGGTTTATGAAGAATAGGTTCATTGGCTCTTTTGTGATTATGTTGTCTTGCATTGATAATGTTCCTGACCGTGTGCCCCAGTTCGGTGATTTCTGCTTATATTTCATTTATTGGTAATTTAGTGATGAAGGTTTTAATGACTACTGTGAACGCCCGTTCTTCTTTCGGTTGGTAGGTAAGCTGAATTATTTGGCTGTCGCGTAGAAACTGTGCTAGTTTTCGGAATGTATCTGGTGTATTACATGAAATTTTTACTGTGTTGTTTATCAAGATTTTGGTGACATATTGCTCATCTGCTACTTACTTCAGCAAGTTTTTTCTTCATTTCTGATAGGTTTAAAACTCCATAGACAATATTTAGAGGAGGTTTGGGTGTTTTCCTCGGGTTGTCTCGGCGTTATTGTTGGAGTTTTTTTCTTGTAAGTTTGTTAGTGTACTGTATTTGTTGGAGAGCGGTATTACATTGGATCAGTGTTTTCTTGCATGTTTTGTTCTGCGGTTTTGTAGATTTAACGGCTTGCCAAGGATTAGCTTGAGATGGAGTAGTAGTTTCAATTTCATCATCGCTAGTAGAAAGCATTCTAACAAGTAGTTGACGGTTGTGAATTGGAGGCCACTGAAGGCTGCAATGTTACGTATTGTTGCTAGTTTGGTGGGAAGTAATTGCTGTATCCTGGTGTAAATTGATTCGTTTGTGTGTTGTTGAGTGCTGGTATTTGACTATTAGTGAAGGATTGATTATGCATTTGCATGTTGTTTTGGTGTTGGCTCAATAGATCTTGAGATAGTGGCTGGTTAAGCATGTAGTTGAAGCCCGGACCGTTTCTTGCCGGTAGCATTGTGATAATTAATAGTAAATGTACCTGATTGTAAGGCTGACAATGGAATTATTAATTTAAATAAATCCCGTTTAAACGCTAATAGTGATAAGGCAGCCGTGGCCATGTTATCGGGCAAAGCACTTGAACTTGAACTCACTGCACGTCTGTCGCCAACTATGTTTATGCTGTGAAATTCAATGGAGCACTGCCACAAATTTATGCATGCACAGAACCAGTTCCTCATGCTACAAACTAATTAAAGCTCTCCATGTTTCAAATAAGTAAGAACAACTTGATCCATCTACGTGCTTGTTTGTGATATAGGTTTTAGCAGTTCTACCAATAGAAAACTTCTATTCAAATGTGCACGCTTTTGTAGGGAGTGGCTTAACTATTGCTGTTTGATGAAAAATGCAATGAATGTTAAAGAATGCAACCACTTACAATAATTGTATGTTTTATCAGTGTGTAGTCTGGTGTAATTCAACGCCACTAATAAGTCATATATACTTTACTAAATTATGCTAGTGTAACTATGTTGCACAAGACAATTTCTCTTTAGACAGGCTGTATGAACTCTTACCTATCCATAATTTTATTAATTTAGTTTGGTACAGTGAAAAAATTGAACTATTAATTCTGAATTATTTATTAATCAATTACAGCAGTAATTTTGATACAATACTTGCATGTAAGAATAATAAAATAAAAACTATTAGCCTTGCAATTTGGGAAGTAATAAGCACTTAGTGTAGATCTTCAGCTCTCATTGTGTTAACCATATACCTACTACCTACTATACTGCTGACTACCCATGTTCACAATGAGTGATATGGGTAGGCAGCAAAGAGAGAGGTTTGACTACTCCTTGCAGTAGTGTGCAGTAAATGCGCAGGTGTGTTGTACGCATAATTTGACATCCTGAATTCATTCAATTTAAATTTTTACGTGGTTTTATTCATATTTAAATTTGTAATATGTGTTTTGGAAAATTGTTTATTTTCTTTTGCCAGAACTAAAACTTATTAAATACATTGCATTGGCATAGCTTAGGTTGCTTTGAAAAATGTTATTAACTATCAGTAGAGATTACGTCAGCCAAGAAGGTACATACAATAAACATTGTATGTACTATAATATAGAAACAAAATCTCTTTATTATTGTGCATAAACTTTAAGAAAAATATGTAAAAGCACCACTTGATGTAGAGTTTGTCAAACAAGGATTCACTTACCTATACTATGGATGAAAAAGCTTTGAATTTGTGAAGAATATTTAAGAAAAAAGGCAGCATGTAACAAAGTTGCGGAATGCATTAAAGAGGTTTAATGCTCATTTATCTTCCAGCTACATAAACAAATTGGTGAAAGTGTTTGTAATGTTTTCATTAATTAAAGAGTTATTGAATTTTACTGTCAGGGTGATCACTAAGGCCCGGATGTTAGGTAAAATACCTTTTCTGACTATTGTAGGTATAGGATAAATAACTATATATAAATCCGTTTCATGAAAAATCTTATCATTTAGTAGGAGTTTGATATTACCTATAATACCTATTTCAAGTTTTTTTAACCTAAACTCAGAAGTTCTATCACCTGAAATAGGTTGTTTATTTTTTTCTGTTTTCTTATTGTTTAGATTAATATATCCGTTAATTTTCAGTCTGCAGTTGGGACAATAGTCACAACGTGCATCCTAACCTTAAAAAATAGATTAACAGTCATTCATAACATGTTTCTTGTTAATATTTATAAGGGGGTTTCAGGAAGATTATGACTAACTGGAATACATCACACCCGATCAAAATTATTGGTCACGGATGGAGCAGCGTATAATGGTGAAGTGTGGTAACGATTTGAAAGTATTTTACTCAGATGTAATTCACATTATTTGCTTGGCCCACGGTCTAAAATTTAACTCACATACATTTTCAAAGTATATGTAGCAATGCCATTTGAAGGTACAGCAATGTGCATTTGGAGGACTAAAACTAGTTTTCAACATAAACCTCTGAAACAAGACTATAATAGCCATTTGCGATATTAGGCCGCTAGCTATGCATTTATTGCCGAGCTAGTACATTACGGTCGAGCCCGTCAGGTCGAGACACTTGATCTAGCAAGGCCATAAACGCGAATACCGGTCGTCTGTTGTATATTTTTTTGAATACTGAGCAAGAACAAGACCCATTTTGATTATTAAAGAATAATCCCAAATTATTTACTTTCAAAATGGTTGCGATTCGTGTTATACGTTTGGCAGTACTGAAGTGTATTGTCAGTGTATGTCTCGAGATTAAGTTTTGCGTTAGTTTGTACCAAACTGATGCAAAACCTTACCTGCTAACCCCGAATGTGACGGAAACTGACAGTACCAGCAACAATATACTTCAGTACTTCCAAAAGTATAACACGAATCACAGGCGTTGTTAAGTACTACCGGACTGGGCCAGAAAGACCTACCTACCGGACTCATTGATAATCTGGGAGATAGTTGCTTAGAGGAGTAAAAACACATTTAATGTGCTGATAGATATAGTGAAATTAGAACAACGCGGACTGTCATTAACGGATTTAATGGAAATAATTAATAAAATTCAAACTTGCTTGAAAGGTATTTCTGGCAAACTAAGCGCAAATGCTTTTAAAAAATTAACTAATATTTTGGAGAAAACTCTAGGTTATGGGTTTATGAAAAACATACTAAAACTTCAAATAATGAACAGCCCGACGAACCTACATATAAAATTGATTGGTTCATTTACAAATTTGTACCAATTATCTATTTCTGTAGAAGATAAATTTAGCTCTCCACGGCTGAAAATATATTCACACATAAATGACCCATATTTACGCCAGAAAATGTATTTTATTTGTTATGCTAACAGCAGCAAATACATTTAGTTTATTGTTTAGATTTTATTCTATTTTAATTTTCTTTGACCTATTTTAAGTACCTAGCCCTGGTTTTTAATAACCTATTTTAGGTACCTAAAAAGAAGTTTTTTACAACCTAAAATCCTAGCCTTAGTGATCACTAATAGACATCTGAATAAACACAAACAAATAAACCAGTTGTTTTGCAAGTCAGCAGCTCAGTGCAATAATAAGCCATGTGCAGTTTACATAGTTTAGAGAAAACTGAGGAAAATGTATCATTTTGATGCAATAAAAGGTCATGTAGTGATATATAGAATTTTAAGCATATCGCTACATGACCCTTTATTGCATAAAAATTGTATGTTTTTATCAGCTTTGTCAAAACTGTATAAATTGCACGTGGCTTATTATTGCACTAAGCCCTTCAGTTAGTATCTTTATTGATGTTTAAATAAAATTAACCTATTTGGATCATACATAATCATCCTTTAACGAAGCTAACTTTTCCTTATGAAACGGCCTTATACAGGCTAATTGTAAATTAAGGGCCATTCATTTTATGTGACACATATTTCAAGAGTACGAACAAAAATATCCGACTTTCAGTTAAACCGGAATTATTTTTGGTTTTTCTTACAGAACACTTTGTATTTTTTAAATTAATTTGATTGTTTATGAAATTATCTTTAAAAAACTATTAACCATCTATAGGCCTGGGGTTAATAATTCACAAGCTATTAGCATTTAAAGTTATGTAGCCAATAGTACTTTGAGCTGAATACATTTTTAAGAGGTTACGAAAAAATGACAACCGCCAAACATGTAATTTATGTAATTAAAAGTTTGGATTTTCTCTGAAATGCGCCAACACAATATTTTCATTCGGAAATTTCTTATTTCTATTTTACCTATGTGTAGAATTTCCTGGATTTGTAGAAAAACTTCTGTAAGTTCACAATTTCATTTCCAATTTAGCAAATGTACAAGGATGCCATTTTGATACATTTCAGCTGCTCGTTGGGAATTTTTCTGACACAAAAACTGTACTTCTAGCATATTCACACGTTCGTGATTGGAAAATGAATTTATTTGTAACAGATTCGTTCAACACAATCGTATTTTGACAGATGCGACTTTGATATTTGTTGCTTGTTTAAATCGTGACGATTGCGAATTTTTGATAATACTTTTTTTTTACAAATTTGCTTATAATTTTTTAACGAAAGAAGATAGCACATTTTTTTCTTCACAAAATGTGTTCAGAAAAATTGTATGTATGTATGTCTAGCACTTCAGGCCTGAGGGCCTATGGCTTGAATTATTTCCTTTCACCTTTTTCTGTTTTTGGCACATGCTTCCCAGTTTCTGACGTTTAGCTCTCTTAGGTCTTCCTGTACGTCTTCCCACCTCGTTCTCCCGGGTCTTCCTCTCCTATTATTACCTCTTAACTGTTGATCAAACATACGCCTTGACATCTGGTCCTCATTTAGTCTTGATATGTGTCCCATCCACCTCAATCGGCTACGTTTGGCATGGTTTACTATACTTGGTTCCTTCTATATTTCTGTCAGCTCTGCGTTATATTTTCGTCTCCATATGCTTCTCTGTTTGACACCTCCAAATATACATCTTCATATTCTGCGCTCCCATACTTCTAGCTTCGTTTGGTTTTCTTGTGTTAAAACCCATAACTCGCTACCGAACAGCACTACTGGCCTTATCACCGTTTTATATAGCCTTAGTTCTACCGTACGCGCTCATTTTTTGACCTGATTAATTTCTTATAGCTCCCCACGCATTTAGACTCCGCTACTATGCGCCTTTCTATCACCTCGTCATAGTTATCGTCATTTGGTATTTCCACTCCAAGGTACACTACACTTTTTTTCTCTTTGAATTCCCAACTCTTCTCCGATCTTGCACTTTCAATTTTTAACACTTCTGCCATGTGGCCCCGCCTGCTACCCAATATTATGAACTCGGTTTTTGCTTCATTGATCTCCAGGCCTACCCCTCTTGCACTACTTTCTAAGCTTATGAATAGTTCTTTCAGCTCCTTTGTTTTGGCTAGCAGAACTCGGTCATCCGCGTATGCAATGCACTGATGTGAGATTCCTAGCACGTTGTATCCCATTTTGATTTTGCTTTTTTTACAATAGACTCCAGGACTATATTGAACAGACTAGTCGACAAAGGGTCGCCCTGTTTTAGGCCTCTCTCACTTATAAAACCGTTTGACAGTTGTTCCTTGCATCAAACCTTATTGGTCCTCTTCTGTAGGGTCATCCTGATAAGTGATATTAGTTCATTTGGGAATTCTAGGCTACCCAAAGCTTTGTATACCTCCGCTCTTAGCACTGTATCGTAGGCTTTTTAAAATCAATGAAAAGGGTATAAATGCGTTTTCCTTTCTTGTCCGCCTTTTCTTGGATCTGTTTCATTATGAATACTTGGTCGATCATCGATTTGCCTTTTCTGAAGCCCGCCTGTTACTGTCCTATTATCTCTTCATCTCGTTCGTCCAGCCTCACTTTTATCGTAGTGGCCAACACCTTGTATATAACACTGAGTAAGGAGATCGGCCTATAATTATCTGCTAGCTGTTCATTACATTTTTTTATAAATAGGGGTTATAATTGTCGTTGACCATTCTTCTGGCATCTGCTTTTCCTGCCATATCTACATTATTAAATCATGCACTGCCTTAAAGATCTGATCTCCCCCATATTTGAACAGTTCTATAGGCAGCTCGTCTACTCCTGGGCTTCTATTGTTTTTCATCTTAATGATAATATCCTTAACTTCCTCCAGTGTTGGTTTCCTTAACCTGGTGTTGTTTGTGCCTTCGTAAGATATCGCTTCTTCATTCTCTGTTTCCCCTTGCTTTTGCTCTAGAATTCTTTTGAAGTGTAGATTCCATGTCCTGTATCGCCCCTGTTTCTGTGATTAATTTTCCTTTCTCGTTCCAGTAAAACATAGTTCTGTTTTTACCTCCCACTTTACTTTCTTTTAAGCCTCTGTAGAATTCCCTTATCTGCTTTCTTTGATGGTTTTCTTCTAGCTTTTGTATTTTCTGTAGCATGGTCTCTCTCTTTTTGTCCCAACACTTTGATTTCACTTTTTTGCAGGCTTCCTTATATTTTCCTAGTGCTTCAGCTGTATTTTCTTTTAACATTGTGAGTCTTGCTTTCTTTCGCTCGTTTACCACTTTCGCACAGCTCTCGTCAAACCATTCCTTCCCCGATCTTGCTTTGGTCCTTTCTAGACCCTGCGTTCCTTGCCTGACTGTATATTTGATTGCTTCCCACTTTCCATTGACTGTATCCTGTGGGTTGATGGTTTTACTTTGTTCTATGGCTTTGAAATATTTGCTTCGCCTATCCTCTGTTTGCAGTGCCTCAATCTCCCATCTAATTCTCTTTCTTCCTTTTTTCTCTACTAATTTCAGTATTTCCTGCCTTAGTGTAGCTCTGACCAAAAAGTGATCAGAGCTGATATCCGCACCTCTGAATGTTCTTGCATCTTCTATACTGTTTGAGTGCTTTCTCTCTATTAACACATTATCGATTTGGTTGTTTGTACGTCCGTCTGGGCTTGTCCATGTGATTTTATGTATATCCTTATGCTTAAGCTGAGTTGTTTTGATCACCATACTGTTTCTTGCTGCGTAGTCGATCAGTTTATGCCCGTTTTTGTTTGATTCCTTGTGCAAACTTTTCTTGCCTGCTGTATACTCGTTTCTTCTCTCTCTCTCCCTACCTTGGCGTTCATATTGCCTAATAGTATTTTGATATCAAAGTTGGGGATGGAGTTTTCGTAGAATTAGTCTTTTCTTGTTTCTTCGGTTTCCTCCGTGGGTGCATGGATATTTATTAAGCTTATTTTTCTAAACTTTCCTTTTAACCGCAGATAGCTGAGTCTCTCATTAACTCTTTTATAATCTACTATTATGTGTTTCAGCTGTTCTCTTATTAAAAATCTTGTTCCTAACCTCCTGTATTCTTCTCCCCTTCCATTAATCCACACATAATTGTCCACCACTGACATGCTATGTCCTTTGATGTTAGTTTCTTGTATCGCCAGAACATCCAGCTTATATTCTTTAGCTACCCTTACTAATTGTTTTACCGCTCCTTCGTTGTTTAAACCTCTGACGTTTGCCGTTGCTATTAAATAAATAAAATAAAATAATTTAAAAAAATTCTTTATTTAGCAATTTGCTAATAATAAACCACTACACATTTTGTTTAACATAATTTGTACATAGTTTCTTATATTCCTTCATTACCACACATGTTTTTATTTTCTCCAGTAGCTTATTATACATAGAGAACTCATAAAAGAAAATAGAATGTCTATCCCTATATGTACGAATAGGCTGTATAAAAAAATCTTCCTGCCCCCTCGTATTATAATTATGTAATCTAACATACTGGAAACAGTTCAAGTAACTTGGCAATAACTTATTCTTTAATTTAAAAACAAACAATACAACACTTAAAGTTAATCTCTGCTTTACACTCAAAAATTGCAGCTTATTCAACATCGATTTCACTGATGTATATCTATTACAGGATAAAATCGATCTCATAGCTCCATTTTGAATTTTTGCAATTCACTTAAATAACCTTCACCCAAACCAAATAGTAGCGTCGCACAATATTCCATATTGGGAGCAACAATAGATTTATACAGCAATATCTTACTCCAAGTACTTAAACATCTGCTCGCTCTTGACAAGTATCCTACTTTTCTTCCTACCTTAGCCTTAACAAACCTAAAATGACTTTTCAAGCTTAAGGTATCGTCAATGATAATTCCCAAATACTTCATTTCCCTGACCCGTTCCACCTTCACCTCGTCCACTTCTATTTTGACATCAATCCCTGCATTTTCAATCCCCTGCAAATTATTCTGACTACCTATAACCATAAACTTAGTCTTGTCGACATTTAATTTTAAGCCATTGTTACAAATCCATGTATACAACACCCTCAATTCTGAATTTATTACACTAATAATATCTTCAGTACAGTTTCCCGAGTAATAAATCATTCTATCGTCCGCAAATAGTACAACTTTACACATTTTTATGCATAGATCAATGTCATTAATAAACAAGATAAACAGCAGCGGACCCAGAACTGACCCCTGCGGTACACCCCATTTATTCACCTTTTCTTCAGATACACTGTTACCATATTTAGGTCTTTGCGAACAATGTTGCAAGTATGAAGTAAACCAATTCAACACATCACCTCGAATTCCCATTACACCTAACTTTCCTAACAGTAAGTCCCTATCAATTGTTTCAAATGCCCGTCGGAAATCTAAAAACACTGCCACTGTGATGTTATTCTCATGTATTTCTCACTTCCATTCAGCCCACAGGAATTGAACAACGGTTTCACAGGAATGATGTTTACGAAAACCAGATTGATTCTTGTTTAAGATGCCATTTTTTTCACAATAATTGGTTAATTGACTACTTACAGCAATTTCAAGTACCTTTTCATATATAGGTAAAACATTTATTGGTCTAAATTCTGCAGATATTACAGTATTACTGACTTTAGGAATATGCTCTATTGTAGACGTTTTCCATTTATCTGGGAAGCATCCTTTACTGAGAGATGTATTTATTACATCAACAAATCTGTCTCCAATCACATTGAAAGCTGTTTTTAAAATATATGCAGAAATACCCTCGTCAGTACTTGATTTATTTGGTAACTCTTTTATGATTTTTTTAATATCATTTATTGACGGTAGCTGAAATTTACAGAATCGTGCTTGTATCGGCGTCAGTCTACTTAATGTTAATTCATTGCTATCCAGTTTCGTTATTCCATTAACAATTTCATCTATGCTGCTAATAAAAAATATGTTGCACCTGTCTGAAATCTCCAAATTATCACTGACGTAATAATTTCTGAATTTTATTTGTTTAGGTAAACTCCCTTTCTTTTTACCTACTATGTCCTGTAATGCCTTCCACATAAGCCTACAGTTTCCCTTATTTTCATCAATTTCCCTGTTGTACCACTCCACTTGTGCTTACCTAAGTAAAGCTAGAACTTGGTTTCTAGCTGTTTTAAATCTTTCCCAGTCCTCTCTTCGCCTGGTCAATGCTGCAATTTTATACAGGTTATCTCTCATTTTCATATGTCTTCTAATGACACCACTACACCATCTTTTACTATCATATTGAACTGGTGTTTTGATCACACGCATAAGGGCAGTCATGTCGAATGTCTTAATTATGCACTCTATTAAATTATTGGTAAGAATATTTATGTTTGCACAGTTAGGATCCCAATCGGTGATAGAAAGCAGATGTTTAAATAAATCTTCATTCCAATTTTTAAAATTTATTCTTAATGCTGACGCAAGTTCCGGTGTTTCTTTCTCACTTTTGCGCAGCATAACTCCAACAATAGAATGGTCTGCTATTCTTGGAGTATGGTGAACACTACCTTGAAGAGTCACGTCGTTTGATATCAATAAATCCACCATCGTTGCACCATCCTGGTTTATTCTTGTTGGTTCTTCTACTAACAACTTCAATCCAAAGTTATCTATCATCTCCCTTAATTTACCGGCATAAAAAGAATTCACCAATAATAATAATAATAATAATAATATGCCTTTATTAATTAAAAAAAGAGAATACATACGTTAACAAAAAAAAGAATAAATAGTCAGTAGGGCGAAGTTCAGCTGCAGAATGCAGAAAGAAATTCTGCAGTTGCTCTACCACTTAACCCTATTTTGAAGTATTTAAATCCAGCTTTACATTGTGTTCCCTGTTCATATTCAAAATTCAGTAAAGTTTATAAAACAAATAAAGATAGTATATTAGTTATTTTTTATCACTACGTAGAAGATTATTGATCCGTGACCGAAAACAAGAAGTCGGAGTTAATTTGAGGTCTCGGGGTAAGCCATTATACCATTTTGCAAAATTATATACAAAACGGCGTTTTCCAAACTCAGAGCAGCATAATGGAATACTGACATTGCCCCTAAACCTCAAATTCAAGTTATGTACATCCGTACGAAATGATATCTTATTATACAGATATGGAGGAGTTTTATACAAAATAATTTTACGATATAGACATGCACAATGGAATGATCTCCTATTGAACATATTTAACCATTTAACGTCTTTTAATTTATACGAAATTTTATTATATTTTCTTATACCAAAGATAAGACGTAAGCACGCATTTTGTAGTTTTTGTAACCTGGCTTTGTCCTGTGCATCAAGACATGGTCCATATACTACATCGCCATAATCAACCTGAGATAGAACTAGATTATTACATAAAATGGTTTTGACTTGTGTGTTAAATAGGTGACGATTTACAAAAATTGATTTTAAATTACAATATGCTTTTTGAATACATTTTGATATATGTTTTTTGAAACGTAATGTCGAGTCAAGAATTACACCTAAGTTTTTAACACTGTCAACAACAGGTATTGGATTATTATTTATTTTAAAAATCATTTGGTTTTTTGCTATTTCGATGTGAGCCTTTTTACCAAAAAATATGACCGCCGATTTGTCCCCGTTAAGCTTAAGTGCATGTTGATGCGAAATGGCAGCTAGCTTTTCCAGATCTTCATTTATACGCTTATTTGCAGTAATAATGTCTTGAATATTAAAAGAAAAATAGATCTGCGAGTCATCAGCGTAAAAATGAGATGCACAAAAGTTTAACGTAGATGGGAAGTGTGAGATATAGATTGTAAATAGAAGAGGCCCAAGAATAGATCCTTGTGGAACGCCTGTTGTATTGCTGGAAAATTTTGATAACTTCATAGCCACTTTAACGGCTTGCGAGCGATTTGATAAATAGTTACTTAGTAAAGAAATTGCATTTGGCAAACAACCTATGTAATGGCAGATAGACAACAGAATATTATGATTAATTGTATCAAATGCCTTGGAGTAATCCAACAAGATAAGAGCAGTTACTTTACCTATATCCGTAGCTGAGATAATGTCATCAGTTATATGTAACAGCGCTGTAGCACAGCTATGTCCCTTTCTGAAGCCAGATTGTGTAACAGGCAAAATGTTGTTCAAATTCAAGTGTTGGCGTAGCTGCTGCTCCATGACTTTTTCCAGTACTTTGGATAATACAGGTAAAATACTGATCGGTCTTAAATCTTTCAACTCTACTGGAGGATTTACTTTTGGCACAGGTGTAACAACAGCACGTTTCCATATATTAGGAAAAACTGAATTAATTAGACAGAAATTGATTAAGTGTGATATAACTGGCAAAAGAAATGGAACGCACAGTTTAATGATTTGAATACTAATACCATCATATGCAGTAGCAGTGCTTGTAATGGATGAGATAATTTTAAGCACTTCAATTTCTCCAACTGTTGTGAATTTAAAAAATGATCTAACAGTTTCTTTCACATTATTATTGTAATATGATGTTACGGTATCAGTATTCACGTCGGTTTTAGGAACAGACTGAATAAAAAAATTATTAATTTTATCACAATCTGTCAAATTAGAAGGAAGTCCAGTGCGAGTGGATTTTTTTGAGACATTTAAGGTTTGTAATTCTTTCCAAAACATCTTTGAGTTATTAGAGAATAATTTATTATAATATGAACGCTTATTTATTATAATATGAACGCAATAGGTCAATATTAAATCACCAGTTAAGATAATCACACTTCGGTCTACTATCGCATCTTCAAGAATATCTTCCAAGAAATTCAAGAAGTTTGCATCACTACTTGAAGGTGAATGATAAAGAACCAGCAGTTTGTAAGTTTGCACTTCAGTCTTAAATTTAATTCCGAGTACCCATAAATTAATATCATATGAGTTGTTTAGGAATATTTTATAACAGATCATCCCTAATATATGCTGCAACCCCACCAGTATGTCTACTGCACGTTAAACATTTCTCACATTTATACCTACCCACATTTGGTTAAATCATTTTTACATTCCTTAACTTTGTGGTCTTGTTCTCCACATTTGACACAGCATGAATTATTTGCACAATTCTCAGCCTTATGATTATATCTGAAACATTTAAAACATCGAAATACATCAACATATTCAAATACTGGACATACTATCCATCCTATCATTAACTTTCCAACTCTAATTATTTTATTATATGTATCGCCGTCTACACGTACAATAGCCATATACCTACTTTTCATTCTTTTCACCACTTTCACCTCAATCTCTAAGGCCCCTTTCAGACGAAACGACTTTTCACCGTGCGCCGTATACGGCACAGTGCCGTGCATTCCAAAGATGCGCCGTAGAGCACACGACTTTTCGCCTTAAACATAACGGCGTGATATGGGCCGTGATGTATCAGGATGTTTGTATCTCGCTAGACAGCTTGTAACTTTATTAATAATAGATATTGAAAAAACTTTTTTTTGTTTTATGCCAGTATTCAGCCTACAACTGTCGTAAATCAGTTTAAGTTGTGGCTTCTTATTTTTGCGACACGACTTTGTTTTTTTTTAATGGAACACCCCGTATATTTGAAGATATTTGAAATCAGCGTAAAAATACTTTGACAGATGCTCAAACAAAAATTGTAGAACTCATTGTTTTTTAAATAAAAAAATATTTAGTTCAAGTAGGCCATGACTTACACAAAATTTTTAAACATCGCATTAGGAATGCAAAAGAAACTCCACTTGGCTCCAAATATTCCTTATGGCCGAATCATCGCATTAAAAACACTAAAACCATTTAAAACTATGTTTTTTAAATGGAACAATATAAGTTTCATTAAACAGTTGAAAACTACAACAAAAAACTTTCCAACGATGATTCATATTCGCCATTTCATTTCGCCTTTAAGAAATTATTTTATAATATAAATACAATGCAAACATAATTATTTCATTTAAAAAACATAGTTTTCAATTGTTTTAGTACGTGTGGTGCGATAATTCATCCATGAGGAGAGCCAGGTAAACTTTCTTTTGCATTTCTTGTTCGATTGTTAGTGATTTTGAGTGTCATGGCCTAATCTGGGAATTTTTTAAAATAAAATAACTTTCCAAATTTTATTTTAAGCATACTACCATAGCACTGATTTAAAATATTTAAAAATGTACAGTGTGTTCCATTAAAAATACCAAAGTCGTGTATCAGTACGCAAAAATAAAAGGTCATGGTTTAAATTGGATTACAATTTGTGGGCTACGTACTGGTATTTAAAACAAAACGAAGTTTTTTCAATATATCTGTTATGGACGATGTTACGATTTATAAACACCCCGTATGTAGGCTTCTAATCGTATCTCACTTTTCAGTATTGTGTAATAGATGACTGAGAATGACTCAAGTACATTAGAATGTTAATAGCAACATTCGAATAAAGTGCAAGAACAACTCATTAGACGAAATACCAATATGAGAGACGCCATCTCACCGGCGGAAAGTCGTTCCATCTGAAAGGTTCCATATACCACAATGTATATCAAGACGCCGTGTACGGCACGGCGCCGTGTCCGAGCTTGATAAACGCCGTGGTGTTCACGGCGGCCGTGTACGGCTTAAGTCGTGGCCGTCTCGTATGAAAGGGTCCATATGAATCAATAGTCTTCAAAATGCACGGCACTGTGCCGTACACGGCGCACGGCGAAAAGTCGTTTAGTCTGAAAGGCCCCTAAGTTATCTTTATTACTAATCAGACTTTTATTCTGTGTTATGATGGCTTTTTTAATCTCTTCTTTAGTTAATTCTTCCTCTATCCCAATAATTTTAATGCCTGGGTTCTTCTTATGTACTAAATGAACACTGTATTCCTGACCCATATTTTTCTCTATCTCAAGTTTTAGCTTATCTCTGTCAACTACGTTTTCACACGCAATCATTATTCCACCCCTGCTGATGGCTTTAACCTTTGAAACTCCAATTTCTAATTCAGCTGGAATCACACTTTCTTTCACATCTTTCTTAGTTTTTTCCGTATTTTCACCTGATTTCGGTTTCACAATTAATACTTCATTCGGCTCTACTTTTACTATTTCTGCATATGATTTCACCATCTTAACATCAATCGTTCCTGACTCGCATAGTTTCTTACCTTTCATCTCTTCACTAAGCTCCGTCAGCAACTCACTTAGCTTTCCTATTTTCCCTACTTCATTCCTGATTTCTTTTAAATTCTCTTGTACATCACTATTCGCCCCAATGCCTTTTTTCCACCCCTTATTAAACTTTTCACAGAAGAATTTCAGGGTACGCTTAATGCAACGAATTTCAGTGGTAGATAACTTGCTGCAGGTTTCATGTATTGGCTGCTCACAGTTATCGCAAGAGAAAAAGGCATCCTCCTCTGTAATAGGATCATTACAACCCCTACAGGTCATTGCACTGATGTTATAACCTCACTTTTCTCACTGCTAACATGAAATTTAAATAAATATCATCTAAACACAAAATTTTAATATATCCACACAAAACCGCATCCAGTTCACGAAATTAAGGTTCAGCAACACGAAATTTTTACTTAAATAAGGGAAAACTTCTTTAAAAACATAAGAAACTTTGACATTCTGCCTAACTCATGAACCTGAGACTTATCCTTATATAGGAGAATAGATCCTTTTCCTCTCTTTTCTTCACTACCCTCTTTTTCTTTGCGGTTGCTTTTCTTTGTATTGGATCTTATCCATGAACCTGAGACTTATCCTTGTATAGGAGAATAGATCCTTTTCCTCTCTTTTTTTCACTACCCTCTTTTTCTTTGCGGTTGCTTTTCTTTGTATTGGATCTTATCCTTAATTCTTCTGTTTTGGCTATCCAATCGCCCGCTTCTTTTGTCTTCCCTCTCACTTTTGATATCCGTTTGAGTGCGTTTATGGAGTACACAATTTTTCTTGCGTTTGGGCGCCGTCTTGGTTTTTGCATCTTTTCTTTTAGTTCTCCTATTTGTTGGTGAAGTGTTTTTCTTTCTTCGTCCCTTTCTCTTTCTTTCTCCTTTAAAATGCTTAGTTCGTTTATTTGTTTCTCTAACTCCAACCTTATCCTATTTAATTCCGTGACCGCTGATGCACCCGCCTGCATTTCTTCTCGCAGCTCCCGTAGTGAACTTTCTACATTCTCCATGGCGATTTCCTTTGTTTATCCGCTTCACGTGTGTGAGCTCCTTTAGCTCGTTAAATCCGTTCGGAAATATTCCGCTCTGCTGTTCCAGCTGGGCCGGGACCTTCAAACTAGTCGTGATCTGCGCACTTGGTTTGCACTATTCTCGTCCTTATAGGGTTATGCACATTTGGCGTTTTTGGTTTTCTTGTCTTTTAGACGCTTTAATGTGGCCGCTACTTGCCTAATCTCCGCAATTCCACATTAGAATTTCCTGGTTGCAATCTTTCACTTTACACTTTCGCTACACTTTGTTCAAAACTTGATTTTTGATGCGAGTCGAGGCTGCACCTGTCAGTTTCTTGTTCAGAAAAATGAGCTGTTTTTAAATATGCCAAAATATAGGTATGTTTCCGGGAAAGACAAATTCGATGACGTCATTACTTCAGTTTCCAAATATGGAAAAACATGCAATTATGGTTTAAAATGGACCTTACTTAATCCCATTTAAAAACCTCTTTTCAGATGTTTTTTATCATTTTTCTTTTTCTTATAATAGAGCTGAGACATCGAGTTTCGCTCACCCTGTACATAGAATACTTTCAATATTAAGATCTCGTTAATTATTAACTTTAGGCCTGTAGTTGGTTGACAATTTTTAAAAGATAATAAATTATGAAATTAGTTTTAAAAATACAGGGTGTTCCATAAGAAAAACCAAAAATAATTAAACTTCCTGTTTAACCGGAAGTTGAATATTTCTGTTCGAACCTCTAAAATAGTTGTCTTTCTTATACAAAAGTTTTTTCTATCTCTCGTAACCATGGAGAAATTAAACTGGCCCTTATTTTACGAACAACCTGTATTTAAAAAAGCCTGACCCTGGATGTGGTCCAATAATTCACAGTTATTGAAAGTGACGTTTGAGCATTACGAGTAGATTTGCAAAGAATATTTACAAACGGTTTCACTGGTTTGCACTATCTTGCCGAATGTTTGCTTAGATCTTTATCTATATTAATCCCTATGCACTTGGAAGGCAAGAAAAGCAAAATGAACAGGTAGGTTGCCCTTGTCTAACATTTAGCTCTTCTTGTTGGCATCTGTCAAATTAGATTTATATTTGGTTTTTACCTGATTTCTCTGGCATTAATTAAAAAATTACTATTTTCTTTTAATATGTAACAAGACAGACTTGTGGTGTCGTAAATGTGCACGCCGGTATCTTCTGATGGCCTCTAGTAATCTATAGCCTTCTACGTTGTGTACATTACTTTTAACACAATACGGAGAAGCTCTCGCTTGTGTTATTTGTCTTAAATACCTTTATGATACCAAAATCAGAATTTTATATTTTATTTAATTTTTTATACATGCAAAATTCCAAAAGGTTCGAATTTACCCTGGGCCAATGTAATTTATGGAGATGGAGATCCCAGAAGAGTTAATTTGGTTGGTGAGGATGACGCTAACAAACACAACAAATAAGGTAAAATATAGAGGACGAGAATCTAATGACTTTCAAAGCAACATAGGACTAAAACAAGGCGACCCACTCTCTACAACACTCTTCAATATAGTTCTGGATCAGGTATTCAGAAGAAGCGAAATCAAACTGAATAATATCCTTAAAAATTCACACCAGGGACTTGCATACGCGGACGATGTGGTACTACTTTCTAGAACCAAAGAAGAGCTAAAAATCATTCTTAAAAACCCAGAAAAGCAAGCCCTTGCAGTTGGACTACAAATAAATGAGAAGAAAACGAGCTACATGAGTTTAGGTAATAAACCTCAAGAAGACCAAGGCCTTGAAATTACTTCACTAGATATGAAGAGGAAATACAACTTCAAACTAACTGATAGTGTAGTGTACTTAGGTGCCGAAATATCCAGTGATGGTAACCATAACAAAAACATTCTAAGGAGAATTGCTGCGGGATCCAAATGTGCTGGTGCGCTGAATAGTATTTTAAGAGCGAAAGACCTTTCGAGAAATTTAAAGTTGAAGCTATATAAAACAGTGATCAGACCGATAGTTTTGTTCGGGAGTGAAGCGTGGGTTTTGACAATGGAGAACATCAAGCGTTTGGAAATATGGGAGAGAAGAGTCTAAGAAGGATCTTTGGAGGAATCAAGGAAAATGGAAGTTGGAGAAGGAGAACTAACGCGGAGCTGGAAGAATTATTTCAAGACACAAGTATAAAAGTGAAAGTGCAACAAAGCAGATTACGATGGTTAGGGCACATTGGTAGAATGGGAGATGAAGAATTAACCAGGAAAATATTCAAAAGTGAACCGGAAAGAAGAAACAGAAAGGGAAGACCGAAGAAAACTTGGTGGGACTGCCTCAAAGAGAACATAACGGAATACAAATTAGAGAACTGGCAGATCCTAGTACAGAATAGGGAACTATGGAGAAAGAAGATCCAAGCCATAGGCCTTTAGGCCTGCAGTGCTGTCATATATATATATATATACAATGTAATTTATGACTATGGGTGACATGCGACTTCGTGTTTTAACAGTCCAAGTATGCCGCGCATTTGAAATGAGTAGTTGTGTTCAGTGGCGTATCTAGATTAGTTGCAAGGCCAAGGCGGTGTATTGTACGACGGTTTATAAGTGAATATCGGTGATTTTGAGTTTTTGATGTAAAGATGGCTTCTAAAACTAAAAGAAAACTTGAACATGAACACCGTGTGTTTCAAGAGAGATGGGAATTACAGTACTTCTGCTGAAAAGCAATTTTATTTGTTATTTGTTATTTGTTTAATTTGCCATAAGACCATTGCTGTGCCAAAAGAATTCAATATTAAACGACGTTACGAAATACATCGTGAAAAGTATCTACAATACACAAAAAAAATAAGAGAGGATAAACTTTGCGAACTAAAACATGGTTTGACTAACCAACAATCATTATTTACAACAGTCAACAAAGAGAGTGAACTTGCTGTTATGGTGAGCTACGTTTTATCACATACGATTGCCCAGCATTCAAAACCATTTGCTGAAGGTGATTTTATTAAAAAGTGCATCGTTCAAGCTGCCAAGGTGGTGTGTCCGGATAAAGTAGATGCATTAAAAAATATTTCTTTGGCAAGAAACACAGTAGCAGAAAGAATCGATGATATCGCAACTAACCTCAGAGAACAATTGAAAAATAAATCTATGGAATACCTATTATTTTCAATTGCAATTGATGAAAGTACTGATGTTCGGGACATTGCACAGCTTGCTGTGTATATTCGAGCTTGTGATGTAAACTTAAACATTACAGAAGACATTTTTAATAAGGTGAAGGAGGTTCTCTTCCAATATAGCTTACCTTTAGAAAAAATGGTTTGTTTGGCTACAGATGGAGCTCCTTCCATGGTGGGTAAAGTAAATGGTGTTGGCACAAGATTGTTAGCCGAAAAACATAAGACTCAACCAGACTGCAAGTTTACGCACTTTCATTGCATTATCCACCAGCAAGTGCACTGTTCAAAAGTTTTAGAAATGGATCATGTACTTAAACTTGTGACAAAAACTGTTAACTATATTCTCGCACATGGGTTAAATCACCGACAGTTTCATACATTATTAAGTGAACTGGGAAACGTATTTAATGGTATTCCATATTATACAGAAGTTTGATGGTTATCGTGCCACAACGTCTTGAAAAGATACTTTGTGCTGAGAGAAGAAATTGTGTTATTCTTGGAGGTGAAGCATAAGGAAGTTGGTACTCTTTAGAAAGATAGTTGGGTGCAAGATTTGGCATTTACAGTTGATTTGACCGGACATTTATATGATTTAAATGTGAAGTTACAAGGAAAAAACAGAGTTATGACTGAAATGTACGATGATGTTTGCCAGTACCTACTTGTGTGAACAATCTTTTTCTATCATGAAAGCAAATAAAAAATCTCATTGTTCAAGATTGACAGATGAACACTTATCGTCAGTTATGAAAGTTGTGACAGCACAAGATCTCAAGCCAGAGGTGGAAAAACTGGTGTCCCAAAAACGATGCCAAATATCTGGAAAAAAATAAAGTATGTAATAGTAATTGTAATGTAAGTAGTATGACAGTATGTAATTACTATGTCAAACATCTAAAAAATAAAGTTTTGTAATAACTGTGTATCATATATTTATTAATAATTGTGCTCCTTCACCAACACCCAAATGACTGCGGCCCGTACACATTTTTAACAACGTCAATGTGGCCCATTGCTTAATATGAGTTTGGCATGCCTGGGTTACATAGTATATGTACTAGAAATGTACAGAAAACTTAAAAACAAAATTTAAGAACACAGTAATCTGGTCAAAACCTAACTTCTTTTTAAAGAGAAATAATTAATTATATTTTCTTAGAAATCATTTATTTTTAAATATTTAACACTTTCAAATATCAACATCTTCAAATAGATTAGTAGCCCGAAAAACTCCATATATTCTCCAGTTTTAGCACTATACTACCACCTTAAATGAAAATGACATACTTTTTACCACCTGATTTATATTTCACTAACCTCATAACCTCAAACAAGGTGGATGTGTATATTTGGCTCTCCAAATAAGTTACAAGTTTTTAGTGGAAAAATAGTTTTAACAAACATATATTTTATATCAAATTGTTCACCTTTAACTGGTGATTCAACCTTGCCATATTGAGCTGCACATTGGATTGGAGCTAACATAAATATTGTGTGTTTAAACAAAATCAGGTGTAGTTCATTTACATCAGTGAACTTTTTGTGACTGTTTTTTGTGTTTGATAGTGAATAAAATACAGTACAGGGCTGGACTTTTCACACGCTTCCTGAATATTTAACCAAAACAATGAATTGCTCCAAATGCAAAATAGAGACCGATGCGGATGAACTTTTCAAATGTGATGGCTGCCAAAGTAAAATTTGCTCAAAGTGCTCTAAGTTATCCACAACTGAAATACGATGCATGAACTTAAAACAATCCAGAGTACTAAATTTCTATTGTGATGGTTGTAAATTCAATATACGCCAGATCCCGGATTTGATTAAACTGATTGCTGATATGCAGAGTGAAATGAAAACAATAAAAGAGATGCTGGCTGAAAGCACACAGTTAAGAAATGCGGAAACTGCCCTGCAGTCGGACGGTGAGCAGATTATCATGGAAGTTGCTGAAAGAACACGAAGGGCACAAAACATTATGATTTTCAATCTAGAAGAATCTGAATCCATGAACTTGAAAGCCAAAATTGATCATGATATCTCTAAAGTCAACGAAGTAATTTTAGAAGCGACTGGAAAAACCATTTCAGATATTAAGGCTTTTCGTGTAGGCAAAAGAACAGACTCAAATAAAAATAGGCCACTAAAGGTTATATTAGACTCCCCTCAAAGTGCTCTCTTGGTTTTGAGGAATAAAACTAAGCTTAGAAATGACAACATCAAAATAAACTCCGATCAAACACCAATGCAACTGAAACAAATAAGGGACCTTCGTGAAAAACTAAAAGGTCGAATTGATCAAGGGGAAAATAATCTCACAATTAAGTACATAAGAGGAGTGCCAAAAATTGTAACAAAAAACGATTAACACCTAAAGAAAAAGCCTTAGTAGATGTTCCCATATTATATACAAACCTAGCTTCCCTCATGGCAAAATTCGACTTATTATTGATTGAAATAGAGAATACTAACCCTGCAATTATAGTAATAACTGAAACTTGGCTACAACCAAAAATACCTGATTCACTTATCAACATTCCAAATTTTACACTTTATAGAAAGGATCGACAACTGAGTAATTTGGGATATGGAGGAGTTGCAGTGTACGTATCAAACGTGTACCAATCTATTACAATATTATCATCATTAAATACCACACACAACAATGATAATAGTGAAACACTTTGGATTGACATTCAAATACATTCCATCAATTTACTATTAGTTGCTGTCTACAGACCTCCTCGTTCCACCATCCAGAATGACACATTAATGTTTCAAAAAATTAAAGAAGCCTCTTTTACCGAAGACATACTAATTCTGGGCGATTTTAACTTGCCACATATTAACTGGCCAATCATAAGAAATGATTATAGAAATGCCGCTAATGACCTATTTACAGACATGTATCTGGAAAGCAATTTAACCCAGTTTGTTGATAAACCTACAAGATACCGTGTCTCAAATAATCCATCTTTGTTAGATCTAGTGCTGAGTAATGACGAAAATTTGGTAACCGAAATCAAATACAATCAACCTATTGGTAAGAGTGACCACCTGACCTTACAAGTGAACTTACAACTTTATGTGCATCTTGAGCAAAAATACTATCAACCTCGAAAAAACCTTTGGAAAGCAAATTACAATGAAATTAATAGATATATTGAAAATTATAATTGGACGAAATTATCAACGGAAATATCCATAGAAGGAAAATGGACTATTTTCAAAGAGATGCTGAACACTGTTATAGAAAAATATGTTCCATTAACAAAAAATAAGAGTAAAAAGCAAATTAAGAAACCATGGATATCAAATGAAATCATAGACTTAATAAAAAATAAACGCAAACTCTGGGACAACTATAAGAGGAACCAAACCGAGGAAAATTATTCAGAC
Organism: Agriotes lineatus; assembly: GCA_940337035.1. Taxonomy (NCBI): domain Eukaryota; kingdom Metazoa; phylum Arthropoda; class Insecta; order Coleoptera; family Elateridae; genus Agriotes; species Agriotes lineatus. The sequence goes on along the minus strand of OW679202.1, from coordinate 107,370,046 downwards.
TACCGCACTATAAATAATCTAACAACACAGAAAATTCGACAATCTAGACAAAATTATGAAACTAGCATTGCCAGCGGGAGTAACAAAACATTCTATAGTTATATTCAAAAACAAATATGCTCAAAATCCTCAGTGCCAAATTCTATAGATAATGGTGGTGTACTAACACAGAATACTACAGAAATAGCCAACATTTTTGCTACGCAATTCGCTCGACAGTATATCACAGAACCCAATGACGATATTCCTGAAGTAGAAGGCTTACAGAGAGCGGTAAATTCATTCACTACCATAAACATCACAAAAGATAAAGTGCAAAAAGTGCTTATGAACCTAAAGAGCGACTCGGCTCCTGGTCCTGACCAAATAAACTCTCATTTTCTAAAAAATACTGCTAACACCGTTTCCCAACCCCTGGCAGAGATAATGCAGACATCTCTAGAGTTAGGCATACTTCCAAAAGACTGGAAAACAGCAACAGTCACACCCATCTATAAAAAAGGTGATAAAAAGTTGGCCACTAATTACCGTGCAATTAGCCTCACATCTATCCCTTGCAAATGCATGGAACGAATTATTACCAATGAACTATTGGAATTCCTCAAAGCGGAAAATGCACTACCAGTAGAACAGCACGGCTTTATGCCAGGAAGATCGGTTGTAACCAATCTTCTAGTCAACCTACATAACTGGATTAGTGAATTTGATATGCAAAAGCCCATTGATGTTCTCTATCTAGATTTTGAAAAGGCATTTGATCGAGTTCCTTTACAACGCATGATAGCTAAACTGGACCATATAGGTATTCGAGGGAACATTCTGGCCTGGATCAGTTCCTTTTTGAATGGCAGAGAATTTTATGTGAGGATTGCAGACAACTATTCCAAGTCTAACATTGTGCTTAGTGGAGTGCCTCAGGGTTCTGTGCTAGGACCTGTCTTATTTACCCTTTTTACTGCTGATCTGCCTTCATCAATAACGTCCTCTATTAGCCTATATGCAGACGACACGAAAATATTCAACAACCCTCTTGAAATGAGTGAAGAAATACAAAATGACCTCAATAAAATTTATGATTGGACAAAAAAGTGGTTATTAAACCTAAACATCAACAAATGTTCTGTGCTACATATTGGCAAATGTAATCCCCATCTGGAATACCAACTCAATAACAGTACCATATTGTCCACTGAATCCCAAATTGATCTAGGAATCACGATAAAACATAATCTCAAATGGGACAGCCACATCATTAAAATCACCAAAAAAGCTAACTCCATGATATATCTTGTCAGGAAATCTTTTCACCATATATCACCAGAACTATTTATAAAGATTTACAAGTCCTACATTCGTCCCATCCTTGAGTTTGGTTTCCAAATATGGTCGCCTTATTTCCAAAAAGACATCGATCTCCTTGAAAAAATACAACGAAGAGCAACCAAAATTCTTCCCCAAGGGTTTTATAATATACCGTACGAAGAACGACTGAACAAGATGAAATTACCAACATTGCTTCAACGTAGAATACGAGGTGACCTTATCGAAACATACAAAATATTAAATAATTTTTACAGCTGCTCATTCATAAAGAATATATTTACCCTTAGTGCCAATGTACATCTTCGAGGACATGAAATGAAACTTACAAAGAATCATTTCTCATCTAATCCTAATAAACATTTTATCAGTAATCGTGTCGTGGACAATTGGAATAGGCTACCTGATGAAGTTATTAAATCTACAAGTGTAAACCAATTTAAAAATAGACTTGATTTATACCTGAACTCTAATACTGTGCAATAATGGAATATTTATCTACACCTACTATATTTATAATATATGTATTTTTTTCTTCCTTATAGTTACCTATACTTTATATTTACCTTCATAAGTTATACCCGTTTAGTTAGTTACTAGTTATAATTATACACATGTACCTGTTTTTTTGTTATTAGGCATAAACAGCCCTAGGCTGCCTGTCTACTATGTAATAATAATAATAATAATAACCTTTTGCATCATAAGGAATACGAAAATATCACTACCAGAAACATTAGTCACGTGAGGGTGATAAACCGTCTCTAACATGTGTAAGTGGGAGAGTCACATGATATATTTTGTACCGTCTGATTCTTATTTTACTATTTTTTTGCATCATAAGGAAGACTAAAATATCATTACTATAATATTTTGTAACATTTAAGGGGTGGTATACCAATAGAAACTTATCAAGTTTCAATTAATGACTTCAGACAAGTGCGCTCTCTAGGACGACTCAGATGCAAACTTCTTATGGCCAATTTCTTGTTCCTCGTGTTTGATATGATAAGATTCATCATTTCTGACATGGTAGAAAATACAGCAATAATTTAAACTATTGGGTCTCCCTAACTATAACGTATTTAAAAGAAAGGCATGTTTATATAAAAAAACCTGAAAATTCTATGGCAAATAACTGAGCTAATTTTTTATGGAAACAAGCAGGTTTTACTGTTTATCTAGTAAAAATAATTATGTAACTGTAATCTCAGTACTCATCAAATTTTAGGTTGTACCATGGGCATGGACAGTTATAATAGTTTCTCGGTTTCTCTGATTTTAAAGTTTAAACAATACTGGTTTTTATTGAAGATGTTATAGCATAGTTTGTTTACTTCTTTTCCGCTTCCTTTTGCATTCAACAGCGTCGTGTTCTCAATCTATTCCTGGTATTGCTTCCGATTGGCAATTATGTATTGTTCTTTTTATGACGTGCCTTTGCCCATTAATGTGCTTATCATGGCGTTTCTTGCAGAGTTTGCCAATATATATCATTTGACACATATCCGATATACAGGGTGTCAATAAAAGTGTGAAGAAAATTTTAATGGTAGACAGCTTACATCAAAATAAGAAAAACAGTCCTATGAACATAGCTCCGGAAATGTGTTTTCGGGAAACTACAGCTCCAAGAAGGTTAAATGGAAAAACCCATTGCTACGAGTAGATTTTGCCCCTGAAGCAGCGAATTTAAATTTTTCGGTTCGCTTTTCTCAAAAACCTACTGCCCACAGCGATTCCAAACAGGAGCACGTTTTCTATGTAAAAAAGTCTAGTCTTTGTGAATACTTAACCAGAATTGACAAATGTTGACTGTAAAAAGGTATGACACAAAACATCTCCCCACCCTTGTATAAACTACCCCTTCTGAACCTTTTGCCAACTTTTTTTAATACCATCTAATTCATCATATAAAATAGCATAGATGCACCAAATTGCACCAAATTTGCTGTACCTGTATTATTTTAATTAAATAAAATCTATTTTTTTAGTACCATGCTCAGGGCTCAAGCTCCCTTAAGACGCATTCCGGGACCTATGTTCATCGACACTTTTTTCTTATTTTAATTTAAGCTATCCACCCTAAAAATATTCTTCACACTTTCGGTGACACCTTGTATATCAATGATACTTTAGTATCGTGATTTTTATAAAAAAAAATATGATTATTATTCACTGTTTGGTGATATCGCAGACTTCATCTTTGAGTGATCTGTAATTTGAGAATTTTTTGATAAGTATAACACCTACATGTTAAAAAGCAAAGCAGTTTAATGACGTTTTTAGCATTCTTTCAATCGGTCTATTCATATCAATGAAGAAAATTCTCTCATGCCTACTTGAATATTAGTGGGGAACCATTAAGGTGCTATTACTGTGCATGTAAGTCTCTAAAATTCTGAAACTTAAAAGTGCAGTGTGAATAAAATTTTCATTGTCCTTAAAACATTATTTTTAAATGACATTATTGGTACTCTATTATGGTATACTGTTTGAGGCTTTCGCGGTTACTCGAATTATTCTTCTTAATATAGAATTTTAACTTAGACCGCATAGTATTTGTAGATGAACACCCAGCATGCTCTGGCTTAATGTGCCTTGCACCTTGTGAACTCGGGCAAAAACCCACGCAATAGCCATGCTCTTTGGTGGCTCGTGTTGTTTGAGTATCTTGAGAACGAGGATACTTAGGCAGATTTAGCCTTTTTGCTGTTTGTGCATCCATATTCACTAACGATTCGCAAGACCTTGCAGCTTGCATTATCAGAGTGAAAGTCGCACTGACAATTCTATGTTAAGAAGAATAATTGCTCTATTATAGGTTATAGGTTATTCTTAGTATGTTATACTTATCTAAAAATAAAAATACCGCATAGTTACTTCAGCTTGTTACTTTTTTTGTTAAAAAACACTGAAAAATAATAAATATCTTAATTCTGATACGAAGTGTGTCTGAAAATGTTCTCTACATATAGGAAACTTTTTCCATTATAAATTTATGGAAAAAAGTATTCATAAAAAGTTCTGCATTGCCCAAAAACCAAAATGCGCTCATAAATATTGAAAACTGTCTGACATTATAAAGGCTAGTTCAAAAAATAATTCTGCTAAAGATAACAGTAGAGTTATTCAGAATAAAAACTTATCATTGTTTACGCTTTTGTATACAGAATTGGTAAAAAAATAAGTTGCCTTTTCAGTTTCTTTTTTCACAAAGTCTAATGATTTGGTGATATAAGACGTTCTTTTTCAAAAAATTCCACAAGTCTATTTTTAATGCACTTTTCAGCAATTTTAGCAAGATTCTATATTCTTTAAAATAGTCAAGAAATGAGCCAGACTGAAACATAAGGCAAAGAAATATAATTTGCAACTTTTTTTAAAGTAACCTGCGTTAAAAAAAAATTATCGAGAGGACTTTGAACTAGATTTTGTCTAAGAACTGCATGTCGGTGACTATTACATCGTTCTACACAGAATTCAACGCGCTCGGTCACTTGAGTTGTCAGTTGTCAAAGTGAAGTTGTATGTATATGCAATTCATAAAGTAAGTTACCTTCAAAATTACTTTCAAAAATTACTGTTTGACACAAGGCCACTTGATAACAGTTTTTTTAATGCACTTCATTAACAGAAATTTTATCAGGACCTAGTGAAGTGTTGTTTTTAAGTTTATTGATGATTTCTAAAATCTCATTCTGTGTGACTGGACGTAAAAATATCTATTTTTTACATCTAACCTGGTCAGGTTCATCAATTTGTTCAGTTTTATCGGCTAATTTTGTACCTATACCAATCAAAACAAATTAAATGCTTTTGCTATTTTTCCAGTTATCAACAGTTTCTGTATCATTTTTAATTTCCCAAAAGCCAGACTCATCACCCCTCGACACTACTATTTTAATTACTTTCAATAGTTTTCTAGGGATGTTTAGCAGAATTTATTTTTAATTTCTAGAAATTTTCTTTTACTATTTTGTTTAAAATATTTAAATAATTTCTATACATAGTTTTCATTCTGTATTTTTAAAATTTTGCTATCTGGATGTCTTTTCACATGTCTGCTAAGTTTACTTTTTATTCAGATAGAAGTAATTAATCCAACGGTCATCTAAGGTTTGATTTTTCATTTCATAAATATTTTTATGCAAATACTCCCTAGTGTTGAATTAATTTAATATTGTCTTTTTGCACATGAAATGTTAAGCACACGCACTATTGAGAGATTTTTAAGTTTTTGCATTCGATGGGAAGGGGTTTGGGAGGTTGCTAGCTTCACTTTTTGGCTTTTTGTGAGACAAGGATGAGAAACGATGTTATATTGCATCGTTTAATTTTTGCAGCTCTATGTTAGTGTTGGTATGTATGTAGTATCTCCATATATTGTTGATATTGTAAGTTTATTTTATTTTTGCATAGTACTTTATTTACTGTATAGGGTATACTTTTCACTGATTTGATTACTTAGTTTAGTTTGGAACTTTTTTCTATTTTTATTAATTATTCTGAATTGTCAACTCATCCTAGTTCTTCTAAGTTACACATAATTCGTACATCTTGTTGAACTTTTTATTTTGTAACTTCTTTGTATCTACGGTTTGCTATTTTCATTTTCAATTTCTATCTCTGGCCTACGTTTTTCAATTTGTTGATTATATATTATAAAGTCTGGCAACAGTACATCATTTGTGCGTATTAGACATTGCATTGAAATATTATTGTCTGTTTTATTTTGAATTACCTACCTCCCATTCTTTGTATCGTAGTCTTGGCCTACTCTTTTCATTTTTATAATTTCTTGCTATTGCCAGACGAGTTCCTAATATACCTACTAGTATTGCAGTTTATTTTTCTCCATTTACTCGGCTTAGATCTTTTTCTTTAGTTTGTTTTTCGTGGCTGATGGAGGAATGTAAGCTTAGTCTTGTGTTTGTTTATAACGTTGTAATAATTTTTCTTATATTTCTTCTCGTAATCATCTTTCCAATATTTTGAATTAAATATTTTATACTACAAATTGTTCTGTAATTACTGCAGTCATCTGTCTTGTGAATTAAAATGATAATGTTTTTTCTCACCCTTGTGCTATCTGTAGTTAATATATTTCCTTAATTCATCTCCGAATTTTGTGTTCCTTTCGGAATTATTCTGGCTCTGGTAGCCATTATTCCTTATTTTATTTACGGCCTTCTCTACTTTTTATTTTGATTTTACTTAAATTCTCTTGTTAGTTATATGATATTGCTTGTCGTTTTCCTTTTTGCTCTGAATAATTATTTCACACATTCATATTTTCCTTTATTTGTGATAAAATTTTCTTATTCTCTGTCTTCTGCCTATTCGGTCAGTAGTTTTAATACGAGGCAGTGTGAGAAGTCTGGTAAAAATAACACTAAGGATCTTACAATCGCAAATCCCAGTAGGCATCTGTCAGTAGGTATCATCTGTCACTAGGCTACATTAAAATTTTCAAACTGAATTGTCATTTAGTCCATTGTTGATAGCTATTGAAAGTTTACGCAAACCAAAACAAAGCTTGATAAATATGATGGGGACTCTTCACCATCGATTAAAATGATTCACAAGTGGTTTACTGATTTTCGTTGTGGTCGTACAAGCACAATCGATGCCAAACGTCCAGGACACTCAGTTGAGGGGACCACACCAGAAATTAACAACAAAATCCATGATATTGTCTTGCAAGACCGTAGAGTGAAGGTGCGCAAGATGGTTGAGATAGTACGTATCTCAGATACCCACGATGAGTGCCGCGTTTGCTAACAATCGATTATCTTGAAAAGGGGAAAACAATCAATGGAGAATATTATTGCAACTTATTAGACTGTTTGAACGATGTTTTAAAAGAAAAACCGCCGCAATTGGCAAAAAAAAAGTTCTCTTCCATAGAGACAATGCACAGGTGCACACATGTTTGCTTGTCATGGCCAAAATTCATGAATTACACTACGAATTGCTTCCGCATCCATCATATTCTCCAGGTCTATCTCCCTGTGATTATTTCCTGTTCTCGAACTTGAAGAATAGGCTCGGTGGAAAAAGATTCGGTTCTAATACGGAAATCATCGGTTCAACAAACACCTATCTTGAAGGGTTCGAAAAACCGTATTTTTCGGAAGGAATTGAAAAATTGGAAAAATGCTGGACTAAGTGTATTGACCTAAAAGGCGACTACGTTGAAAAATAAAATGTTTTTTGTTGATTTTTTTTTATTTCATTACCACATTTCTCACTCCGCCCTTGTATTTTTTATTTCTTCTAGGCAATTCATCTATAAGTTTGTGGTGCTTCTTCTTGTTTCTGTCTGTTTGGAGTGTCATTTTCGCTGATTTTGTAGATTACTGTCTTTTCTGATGTTCTAAGCTCATTGTTCTTTATTTTCTGGTATTTTCTTGTTTTTTCCCAGGTGTCTCTTATTAATATATGGTCAGCATGCAGCTCTACACCCTATTTTGCTTTCTTATTATAGTCGATACTTCAAGCATTTCTCCCAACTGTAACAGTATGTATTAATTTATGATTTAAATGGCAAATGCATATTAATAACAGATTCGTTATGCACAATCAATCTTCTTTCATAGTTATTCACTGTTACCTATTTTCCGTATTTTTACAAGAATCCATATCCCATTTCCTATTTTTACATTCCTGTTTCAATTTATTAATAATGTTTACTTCAATGTAGCTTATTCTTGAAATAATTTTTCTTGTATTTCTTCTCGTAATCATCTTTCCAATATTTTGAATTAAATATTTTATACTACAAATTGTTCTGTAATTACTGCAGTCATCTGTCTTGTGAATTAAAATGATAATGTTTTTTCTCACCCTTGTGCTATCTGTAGTTAATATATTTCCTTAATTCATCTCCGAATTTTGTGTTCCTTTCGGAATTATTCTGGCTCTGGTAGCCATTATTCCTTATTTTATTTACGGCCTTCTCTACTTTTTATTTTGATTTTACTTAAATTCTCTTGTTAGTTATATGATATTGCTTGTCGTTTTCCTTTTTGCTCTGAATAATTATTTCACACATTCATATTTTCCTTTATTTGTGATAAAATTTTCTTATTCTCTGTCTTCTGCCTATTCGGTCAGTAGTTTTAATACGAGGCAGTGTGAGAAGTCTGGTAAAAATAACACTAAGGATCTTACAATCGCAAATCCCAGTAGGCATCTGTCAGTAGGTATCATCTGTCACTAGGCTACATTAAAATTTTCAAACTGAATTGTCATTTAGTCCATTGTTGATAGCTATTGAAAGTTTACGCAAACCAAAACAAAGCTTGATAAATATGATGGGGACTCTTCACCATCGATTAAAATGATTCACAAGTGGTTTACTGATTTTCGTTGTGGTCGTACAAGCACAATCGATGCCAAACGTCCAGGACACTCAGTTGAGGGGACCACACCAGAAATTAACAACAAAATCCATGATATTGTCTTGCAAGACCGTAGAGTGAAGGTGCGCAAGATGGTTGAGATAGTACGTATCTCAGATACCCACGATGAGTGCCGCGTTTGCTAACAATCGATTATCTTGAAAAGGGGAAAACAATCAATGGAGAATATTATTGCAACTTATTAGACTGTTTGAACGATGTTTTAAAAGAAAAACCGCCGCAATTGGCAAAAAAAAAGTTCTCTTCCATAGAGACAATGCACAGGTGCACACATGTTTGCTTGTCATGGCCAAAATTCATGAATTACACTACGAATTGCTTCCGCATCCATCATATTCTCCAGGTCTATCTCCCTGTGATTATTTCCTGTTCTCGAACTTGAAGAATAGGCTCGGTGGAAAAAGATTCGGTTCTAATACGGAAATCATCGGTTCAACAAACACCTATCTTGAAGGGTTCGAAAAACCGTATTTTTCGGAAGGAATTGAAAAATTGGAAAAATGCTGGACTAAGTGTATTGACCTAAAAGGCGACTACGTTGAAAAATAAAATGTTTTTTGTTGATTTTTTTTTATTTCATTACCACATTTCTCACTCCGCCCTTGTATTTTTTATTTCTTCTAGGCAATTCATCTATAAGTTTGTGGTGCTTCTTCTTGTTTCTGTCTGTTTGGAGTGTCATTTTCGCTGATTTTGTAGATTACTGTCTTTTCTGATGTTCTAAGCTCATTGTTCTTTATTTTCTGGTATTTTCTTGTTTTTTCCCAGGTGTCTCTTATTAATATATGGTCAGCATGCAGCTCTACACCCTATTTTGCTTTCTTATTATAGTCGATACTTCAAGCATTTCTCCCAACTGTAACAGTATGTATTAATTTATGATTTAAATGGCAAATGCATATTAATAACAGATTCGTTATGCACAATCAATCTTCTTTCATAGTTATTCACTGTTACCTATTTTCCGTATTTTTACAAGAATCCATATCCCATTTCCTATTTTTACATTCCTGTTTCAATTTATTAATAATGTTTACTTCAATGTAGCTTATTCTTGAAATAATTTTTCTTGTATTTCCTCTGGTAATCATCATTTCAATATTTAGAATTGAATGTTTTTGCTCAACCTTCTGCCATTTAACATATTTCCTTGTTCTATGCTTGAATTTTTTGTTTATTTCGGAATTATTCTGTCTTTGGTAACTGCTATTCCTAATTTGATTTATGGCCTTCTCTACTTTTGATTTTCTTCAAATCCTCTCGTTAGTTACGTAATATTGCTTGTTTTGATTTTTAATCGATTAAATTTCACAGTTGGCAGAAGATACATAAATCTTTTTGTCTGTTCTCTGACTTTGTAGTAAATTTTTGGGTTTCATAATGGATCTATTCTTGTGCAGAAATATAAAGCTTGTACGTAATAAAAATCTATTGCATTGTTATACACAGTGGCGTAACAAGACGGTTTGGCGGCGGTGTGCAAGAATAAATGATAGCCGCTGTAGACAAGAAGTTTCAGAAAAAAGGGGGGGGGGTAATTTTTGGTCATGCAACACTCTAAAGGTTACTTACTGTAAAATAAAACACATTTAGATGTTTCAATCTTTTATTAAATATAACATGAAACCTAAAAATACATATGAAAATACAAAAATAAAAACCATATAGGAGGCATATAAATTTAAATAATTCGCAAAAAAATTTAAAATATACAAGGTGTCCCCGAAAGGTCTGCACAAAATAATAACGCATATTCCTGAGGCCAAAATAGGACGATTTAACTCAACTTACCTCTATTCAAAGTTGCTTCGTTTAGCTGCTAGAGGGCTTTAAAAATGATTAACTTTTTAAAAAAAAATTATCCCCCTGTATAATCAATACCATTTTTTTCTGAATAGTTACTTTAATTTAGATGCTATTTCCTCTCTTACAAAATTTCTGTTGGGTAAACGGTTTAGCCACAAAAAAATATTTTCTAAATCTACAATCCTAGTAACAAGTACTGATTTAGGCTTGTAGAGATGTAGAAAATATTTTTGTGGCGAAACTGTTTACCCAACTAAAATTTTGTAAGAGAGGAAATACCTTATAAACTAAAGTAGCTATCCATGAAAAAACATTGGTAGTGATTATACAGGGGATTAAAAAATTATGGATGGATAATTTATTGTGACAAAGTTTTTAAACACCCTGTAATTTTCGAAATTAGATATATAAATATGTAGGTATATCACTTTCATTAAACTCTCTTTTGCAAACCTTTGCTAAAGCAAACATATCTATCAGTCAATTAAAATCAAGAGTATTGGCTCTTACTTTCTCGATGCTCAGTAATGCAAGACTTTTCATGCGTATTTCGCTCATTTTACTTCGCAAAAAGTTTTTAATAATTTTTTATTTAGAAAACGATCTCTCAGCGGAGGCTGTAGTGACAGGTAATGTAAAAAATAAGATAAAAGCTGTATATAAATCTGGAAAGCTAGCCAATGATGTGTGATTAGACAGAAATTGTTCTGGCACTTCCTTCACTGATAAGCAAGATTTAATACTAGTTGTAGACGAACATCGAAATTGTACAATTTGCTTTAGTAAGCCGTCATCGAGATCAGTTTCATACGTAGTTTGAAGTAATTTTGCACTCTCTATGACCTCTGTATCTGAGGAATTCGTCAGAAATTTGGGGTTTAAAACTTCGAATTTAGCAATGACATTCTCGAATCTCAAATACCGCGAATGAACCTCATTTATTATAACATCAATTATGACGTTAAATACGGTCACACGAAATTTTTTTTCCTGATTTACAAATTTCAAGTCCCAACTTGATTCTTCAAAATAAAAATTTTGTTATTTTCATTCGCTTTACTTTAAATTGAGGTTTAACACCCCAAGATGGTGCTACCTTTGCCGCTTCATCACGCATATTAAAATAATTTTTACGTAATTCTGCTATTTCACTGGAAGCCAATTTTAATTAATCTTGTGCATCCATCATGTTACAGTTATTAGTTTCAAGAATATTCGATAAAATATTAAGCTTGTTTAAGATTTTATCAAAAAATGTGAACGTGATGAAGTTTTTAAGATTTTTTTATGCCGTCAGCTTTTGATTTTTCAGTTTTCTCATGGATTCTTAGTACGATTTCCATTAGGGCACGAAGAATGTCTGAATAGTTGTAGAGCATGGCAAACAAGACATCAAAGCACGATGACCAATGAGTGGGTGCAAGTTTTTTGAGCAATATCAAAAAACTGAAGATGCTGCTTGAACTCCTTTGACAACGTCATTTATGACCAAGTTAAGGTTATGGGCGGCACAGTGCACAAAGTGTGCCAATGGCTCTCGCTCAAGAATTCGGACCTGAACACCCTTGTATGCACCACTCACTACACTGGCACCATCGTATCCCTGACCACGACATTTCGAAATTGAAATACTTTTGTCTGCAAGAATTTTCAAAATGAATTTATCTAATCTTCTGTTGAATGATCTGTACATGGCTAGAAACCAGCAAAAGCTCCCTCAATGTTTAAATGTATCATCTGGTTATCACCTTTTGCGACTTTTACATATCGGCAAACCAAACTGATTTGGTCGACTTTCGTTATATCCTTCAGTATTGTCTAAAATAATCGTATAAAATGGCGCTTCCCTGATTTACTTAAATATATCTGCCTCGAGTTGTTCTGCTACCAAGTCGATCATTTCATTTTGAGTCATTGGACTGAGATATTTTACTGTACTCGTTGGCCTTTCGAACAATTTTTGCAGTACAGGAGCATGTCGCGCCAATAAATTGATTATTGCCAAAAAATTACCGCCTTGTTTCATGAGAAATCTATTTTACGTGTCTGCGGAATGGAAGTTCACATGAAGCCAAAGTGAGAGTAACATTTAGAAGCCCATCCAAAACTGGAGGCCACAGAAAAAGAGAAAAGAAGATTAAATGTTATAATTAAAGGAATAAAACGAAAATATAGTAAAGCTGAAAACATGGGCGACCAAACAGGAAATAATGAAAAAGAAAGCTAAACTAAAAGGCTCCAAAATGTACATAGAAAACAATATGACATTAAAGAAGAGATATATACAAGCAGAAATTAGGAAAATAGCGATCGCAGAAAACGGAAAAGGAAACAAAACAAAACAAAAATAGGATACTGAAAGATTATCATCGAAGATGAAACATATATGTGGGATGATAAGGAAAATGGAGTAGTGGCAACAAAAAACTAAAAGATAAATTAGGAGTCCCACAGAAGACAAAAATGGCTACGATTAAGGCAAAAGATTTGTATATGAGATTAATAGAATCACAACTGGGAACGAAAAGCGAACAAATAAATTAAAGGCACATAAAAAGAAAGGAACAGAAAAGAACGGAAAGACAAACATAGTATCGGAAAGTGACTTAGAAATAGGACATAAAAAATACCTATAATGCAAGAAGAACAAAGGATATATAAATTAGTGATGGGCATAACCGGACAATTTTCATAACCGAATTATTTGCATTCGAGTCATATTAATAACCGATTGATTATTTGAATAATCATTTGAATCAATTTTGGCTCTCGATTCGTTTCGATTAAGTCAGCCGGTTTGCCGGTTGGCGGTTCACCGTCATCTCCATCGGCATCGTAACTTGCAGATAGCAGAGGAACTCAGTTAATCGTTAATTATAATAATTGTATAAATGATTTTTATTTGATTTCTAAGGAGTTTAAACCATTGAGAATAGCTATATCAATACTAATCATAAAGAAATTATAAATATGCGAATACAAAGTATCTATTGAATCTATTTTTAGTTTCTAAAATTCTCTAATAGTCACCCTTCCATTTTCGCTTGCACATCATACCGGTATATTTTAGAATTCATCATTTATCTACGTTCAGCCTTCCGCGGTTCTAAGAACGCACACTTAAAATTTTCAACATTGAAATCAACCGCGTTTCGACGCAAAGATTTAGGCCGTTATAAATTAATACCAACCTTCGGCAAATCTCATAGTCAGCAGAACGTTATCTTTAATAGGAATGGCCCCATAAATTTAACTCGTCGACTGGGAGTATCAAATGTGTTAATAACATCAACAAGCAGCCGCGGCCTCACTTGGGTCAATCAAGTACATACGTAGAAAAGGTTATATAAGTTATGAATGCCGTATTATTTACAGAATTTCGGTCACTCGCAGGTCGCTGAGACGCGGCACGTAGTACGTATCAGGATGAGGTTATTTTTCATCCGAATACTTGGAACGAAAACCGAGTTACACAGGTTATTTCAATAACCGGATAACCGGTTATTTTTGATTCGAATAAGCCTATCACTAATATAAATAACAAAGATCTTTAAAAATAGGAACATGGAATATCAAAAGTATAAACGGAAAGGAAGAAGAACTAATAGAGGAGATGGAAAAACAGAAGTTAGACTTTGTGGGGCTCACAGAAAGAAAAAAGAAAGGGAGAGGATTAAGAAGGATGACAAAGGGATACTGGATGTATTGGACAGGAGTAGACAATGAGAGAGCGCGAGCAGGAGTAGGGTTGATAGTCTTCTCAGGAAAAATAGAAAGTATAATCATAGATATCAAATTGGACCAAACAAATATGTGGACAATGATTGTGGCGTATGGACCAAATGAGGATGCCTCAAAAGAAATCAAGGACAAATTTTTCGTAAATTTTCCAAACGAGGTAGATACAAGCAATAATAGTATAATGATTATGGGAGACTTAAATGGGGAAGTGGGCAACAATAACAGGAATAGAAAAATATCTGAGTACCGAAGGAGAATAGAGGAGAAACAATAATGGGGAGAGAATAATACAATTTTGCATTGAAAATGATCTAATAGTAACAAATTTGAAAATTACGCACAAAGACATTCACTAATACACAAGAGAGGTTATTTTATAGTAGAAGAAAATGGCGTGAATTAAAAGATGTCAAGGTAAACCGAGAACCAGAAATTGGAAGTGATCACTTCATGCTAAAGTTGGACATGCAATCAAAGCAAGAATGTGAAAAAGACAACAGGCGAAAAATAGTAAAAGAAAACATTAGAAGCTTCAAACTGAAAATAGAGGATGTTAAGGAGAAGTACCAAAAAATTTTAAAGGAGCAACGAGTATAGAAGAAAAATGGACACATGTAAAACAAAAGTATAGTAGAAGCGCTAAAGAATGTTGTGGAATAACAAAAACGGGAAATACGAACATAAAAAGAAAACTAGAAAAAATATTTACAGTGCAAAAGAATTGAAGATTATGACAACTATAAGAAAGCCCGGACAGAGTTCAAGGAAATGGTTAAGAAAGCAAAGCAGGAATCATGGAAAGATTTCCGAAATAAAATGGAAAAGAATTTCAAGAAAATCAGAAACTATTTTATGGTATCTTAAAACAACTGAGGAAGAAGGAAACGACTTTAAAAAATATAAAGGACAAACAGGGAAATCTACTAAGGAAGGAAGAAGAAATAATGAACAGGTGGAAAGAGCATTTCCAAAAATTGCTAGAAGAAGAAAATGAAACAGATAAAGAATTGAGTGGACAAGAGAAAGAAGAGCAAAACACACAAAATGTAATGAAGCAAAACACACAAAATGTAATGAAGCAAACACCGAAAACTATGGGGAGGAACAGGACAAACCCATAGACAAGTTAAAAATAGGAAGGAATAGATGAGATCACACCGGAAGTGATCAAGAATATGGTGAAAACAGGCAAAGAAAGATTATTGGGTCTGATAAATGAAATAATAGAAATAGGAATAGCACCAAAAGACTGGCAAACTGGAATAATAGTGCCTTTATTTAAGAAAGGAGGTACAAAAGAATGTAAGAAATACAAAGGAATCACATTATTGAGTGTACCGGGAAAAATATATGCAAGGATTTTAGAATCTCACGAATAAAGAAGAACATAGAGGACACAATAGAAAATACGCAATGCAGATTCAGCAAACAGAGGAGTGCAGGACCAGATATTTATTATAAGACAAATAAGCGAAATAGCTATTAAAAGAGCGGGACAAATACATATCTGTTTTGTAGATCTACAGATCGTTTTTGATAGAATTAAAAGAGAACAAGTGTGGAAAACATTGAAAAAAAAAAGGAATTGACGAAACAGTAACAGCAGTTAAAGCACTATATAAAGAAAACTCCAATATAGAAAGATCAAGGAACGAGGAATCAAAGGAGTTTAGAGCAACTGTAAGATTGAGGCAAGGCTGTGTGCTTAGCCCGTTATTATTCACATTGGTAATAGATGAAGCAATCAAGGAAAGTGAGAAAACTAGGATACTGGAGAATGGAAAGTACTGAGGTGACGGAGCTTTTATATACAGATGATATGGTGATCCTCGGAAGAACAGAGGAAGAATTACAACACAACATAGAGATATACAACGCAGACTTAACGGAAAAGAACATGAAGATTAACACAGGAAAAACAATGATAATAAGCACAGAAACACAAATACACGGTATCATTGTAGAGGGAAAGAAATTAGAGCAAGTGGATGTCTACAAATATCTAGGAGTATGCATAAGTAGTAATGGTAAATTAGACCATGAAATTAAAGAAAGAGTGGATGCTACTGGAAGATTGTTTAATGTGATAAAATCCACATTCTTCGGAAAGAGAGAAGTCCCTAAAGAAGCAAAAACAGAGGTGTTTAAGAAAGTTGTGGTGTCGGTCCTAACATACGGAAGCAAGTCGTGGACAACAACAAAGGAACATAAAAGTAAAATCTGAAGTACAGAGATGAGATTTTAAAGAAAGATTGAAAATAAATCGCGCAAAGAAAGATTGAAAATAAAACGTGCAGAGACAAAATATGAAACAAAGTGTTTAGGAAGGTTTTAAAAGTGAAATCAGTGGAAACAATAGTGCAAGAGAAACAGTCGGGTTGGTTGGGACATATACAGAGAATGGACAATGGAAGAGCAGCAAAAAAGATGTATGAAGGAAGGATACCGGAGAAAAGCAAGAAAGGCAGACCAAGAAGAAGATAGAAAGACGACGTGAAAGAGCCGGTAGAAGAGAGGGAAGAGAAATGGGCTGAAGTGTCAAGAATAATGCAGGATAGAAAGAAATGGAAGGAAATATGTAGAAGACCACCAAAGGGGACAACTCAACCCAATAGCCTTACACCGCAACGTAGAAAGGCTTACGATTAAGTAAGTATGTTTATTATGGATAAGCTAAAATGAGCTAACATATCAGCAAAACACAGATCACATTGATTCTTACATGATTGGAAGATGTCGATATTTACCTTTTTTCATTTATGTCATGGAAACATCTTTGCCAGTAGGTTGTTGTTCTTTCATGTGGTAATCTTTTCCCCTTCAAATAGTAAGAGAAGCTTGTTAGCCTTCTTGAATTTCTTTGAGTAGTTTTTGGTTTTGGCTGAGATTTATTTACTATCACTGCAACATACGTTTTACATTGTTTCGAATGCATTTACATTTAGACTGTGTGCACTTTCTGGAATTACATGTATTGCCCATTTGTCGAAGCTTACTTTGAACTAATCTTCTTACTTTCCCTTTCTTTTTTTATAACTTTGGTACTCGTGTCATTTCATCTTTAGCAGTTGAGTTTTATTTACTTGTCATAGCAAAAGATCAGTAGATCCTTTTTAACACGTTTTGTAATAGATTTTACAGGACAAGATCCAATATTATTTTTAAAAAATCGTACTAATGGTAAGCCGTCAGAGGAATCATAAGATACATCTGAATTTGCATCACAATCTGACAGTTTATAACCGGACCCTGAATCCTGTAAATGCTCCTCTTGATCAGAATCTTCAGAAGTAGAAGCTACTTCTTCCGATATAGTTTCTACAATCAGTCCAACTTCTTGTTCTTCTCGAACATTGTAAACTGTTTCAATATTTTGAATGTCTTGGATTTCTACTGCATTATCCTGTACAGGGTGGGCAAATTTCGATGTTTTCATAGGGAATCTCGATAACTATAGGAGATATGGAAAAATTGATCCTTTCCCCCATCCTCTATCTCTTATTGGAGAAAAGCTTAATAGCGAAAACCAAAATTGTCTATCGTCTTCTGTTTTCGAGTTATAAACAAAAGTTCGATTTTGTGACTTTTTGTGTGGTGGCTATATCTCACTTATTTATCAAAAAAAGTTTCTAAATTCGAGTTATAACATAAAGTTGTATTTTTTTATATGGAACTCATAGTTGGCTGTGGCATTATGAGAAAGAGATTTTTTTCCTATTTCAGTAATATATATCATATGGGATTGATTTATTCATTTTCAGTACTTTATAGCAAAAATTCACAATTTTCAAAGTACTTAATATTTCTTCGTTTTCTAGTTGAAGGCTTGTGCCATTTAGAATATATGTGATTAAACAAAGTATCTGTCTTTGCGTATTTACAATATCAACGTTTAATTGACAAAATTAATGATGTTTGATTGTTACTTATAATATTATACAGTGTCCGTCATACATTTGGACACATAAATGGAGAATTGTTTCATTATCCATTTATCAGAAAATGTTATTCTTGATAAATGTCTCTGCATCTTCTCTCTTCTCAAATTAAAAATGCACTTGTAAAAATTTAAATATCTTACTTTGTAAAAAGTGAGGTTCGAAAATATGAAAATGGCTCAAGAGTGAAGTATCCTTATTTTTCAAAATACACACAAATATTAATTGGAAATATTTGTTATAACATTTCTATAAATAATCATAATTGATTTGAATTGTTACTGATGTTTGGCTCGTTTGTTAGTAAATTTTTTTGAAGATACCTGTTTTTTGACAAAAATTATATTTTTAGTAGGTACTAATTTTGAATCACGTAATATCCTGGTTTCTTAGTGAGGGAAACTCAAGTCGGACAGTACACCTTTATCATATCCTTGATAAGTTAACTTTGAAGTATCTCATTTGATAATATACAGGGTGGTAAGAAAAAAAAATAGAAGTTGTTATGTCTGTATTTCCTCTACCAGTGGTATAAGTCCTAGTTCGTCTCGTATACTTCTGTTGCGTACTCTGTTTCTTCTTGTTTTGCTTACTACTCGCCTTAGGTATCTCATTTCTGCCGTTGTTATTTTTGATTTTTGTTTATCTGTTGTTGCCCATGTCTCAGATAAATATAGTAGTGTAGGGGTTTCTAGTATTGTTCTAGATAAGTCCATTTTTGCTTTGATACTGATCTCTTCTTTTCCCTATCAATGTGCTGTTTATTTGGTAGTATATACTATTTCCTTTATTTATTCTGTGATTTAGCTGGTCCATTCTTCTGTCATTGTTGATCAGCACTCCAAGGTATTTATATATCTGCGTTGTTTGAATTTGTTTCCCGTTTATTCGTATATCTACTTCTTCATCTTCCTATTTTGTGACATGCATTACCTTTGTTTTTTTATATTAATGGTCATCCCATTTTCTTTTAGGTGTTTATTCCATGTTTCTTTGCAGTTGATTTCTATTTCTTGCTATGAGTAATATATCGTCTGCGTATATTAGGTCTTGCGTCATCATTGAATATAGGTTATGGTACCCTATGTTAGTGTTTCTTGTTTCTGTTTTGCATTTTTTGTTTATATAGTTTATGTATATCACGAACAGGAGCGGGCTCAGGCTATCTCCTTGTTTGATACCCCTTTCCATTTCGAACTCTTCCGATAGTTGGCTATTTAATCTTGTTTCCAATTACGTTGTTCATATTCCTGTGCATATGTATAGTAAAATAACTAAGTTTGTTGACTTTTAAAATG
>OW679202.1:107250067-107350416 GCA_940337035.1 Agriotes lineatus | reverse complement strand
TATACAGGGTGTTTCGGAATTGCACGGCACTATTTTAGGTATATGTTCTCCAGCACGAAATAAGCAAAAAAGTTTATACAAACATGGGACCTAAACGGCTTTGTTTTCAAGATTGTTGAAGTTTAAACAAAAATTATTTTTTTTAATTTGGAAAACTGCTAGAGGTATTCCAATGAAACTTGGTGTAGGTTAGTATTTCATAGAGTGGCATTATTCGGTCAAAATAAATTTAATTTATTTCCACCAGTGGCGTGCATCGGGGCCACCTCAGTTAACTTATATTAGAAAAATCTGGTACGCCACTGTTTTTAGCCAATAGTTTTGTAGCTATTGTAAGATTGTTTGTTATTAAATAATATTTTTAAATATTTCTTTAAACTGTATTTTAAAAACGAAGTTGTTTAGGTCCCATTAACATCCAGTCAACGAAATTGCTGTTAACAGATTTGTCCGTTTTTCTCGAAAAAGGTTTATTCTATCAAAAAAATAAAAGATACATCTTTTGTATAGTTTCAGTGGGTGAAGCTAAAAACTAGCCATATTAGCTAAAAAACAGTGGCGTACCAGATTTTTCTAAAATAAGGTAACTGAGGTGGCTCCAATGCACGCCACTGGTGGAAATAAATTAAATTTATTTTGACTAAACAATGCCACTTTATGAAATACTAACCTACACCAAGTTTCATTAGAATACCTCTAGGCATTTTCCAGATTTTCGAAAAAACATTTTTGGTTATCTTCAACATCTTGTATCTTGAAAAGGAAGCCGTTTAGGTCCCATGTTTGCATGAACTTTTTTGTTTATTTTGTGCTGGAGAACACATCCCTAAAATAGTGCCGTGCAATTCCGAAACACCCTGTATATTATGATATATATCACTGCAATGGGAAATATTTTTCATGATGCCCCAGACAAATCTGGGTTGCATATAAAAAAATACAACTTTATGGTATAACTTGAATTTCAAAACATTTTTTAAAAACGACACTATTTTTATTTATGTCGGAAGACAAAAAATGGTTTGCCCATTTTGGTTTGCATTAGGCTTTTCTCGAAAAAAGAGATCGAGGGTGGGGGATCCATTTTTCCATATCTCTTATTGTCATCAAGATTCCCTATGTAAACATCGAAATTTGCCCACCCTGAATAATTTCTAAATTTACAATTTCATGATTTGTCCCTTCCATACCTGGAACTGCAGTAAGTTCAAAATAAGTACCTTGTTTTTTTAATTTTGTCATCCCGTATTTATATTTTTCTCCCCAAACATTAGCCGTATTCCAAACTTTAAAAGATAAAAGTAGATGCAATTCCAAGAAAAAATGTTATAAATATAGACCCAATTTTCTTTCATTTAGGAGTTATAATGATAATTACATGAACATCTCAGTAGTTATAATTTTATGCTTTACTAATATGTTTATTAAAGCATAACAGAAATACGATAATTTAATGAAGTTACAATAAATATATTTTCAAAAATGTTATGCACTACAAGTAAATATGAATACGAATTTTTAGTTTTTGAATTTGCATTCTACAGGTATTAAGTTGAAAAATCTAGACAAACAAAATTATAAATTGTTTCTTTCCATTTGGCTTGCATGTGCATGACGTCACTGATTTTTAATTTAATTTTTGGATACTTGGAAAATTTCCTGTAACATAAATGAAGATCAAGTGGTATAAGTATGCGCTTAGAGATTTTCTTATTGATAACATGTTTTCAGCATTACTGCACAAAGTATGATTAACACGAAATAAAACCTAATGTTTGATGTACTGACTATCAAAGTATCTTCACTACGTTACCGTTTGTTGGTGTATACAGCATAAGGAATCACTTAGGATGTTCTTTAATTTTTTTAATGGAAAGAACTATTGGAAACATTCCTATAGTAAAGGACTACTATTCTCATTACTACTATTTTCATACCACATGTTTTCATTCTACATTCTGTAGTATAAACAAAAAATAAATTCATCAGAGGAATCTATTTAACAGTCATCTGTATTATAAATAAACAATACCTACGTTGATTTCACTAATTTGGTTCAATTTAATTTTTTATGAAATCCATTTCGATCCGTCTATTTTAATTTATTTTAAACAAAGGTTGACGTTTTTTTAAGTTTATATTAAACCTGGCAATAAATGATTTTATTTTTATTTTGGCAGTTAGAGATTTTTGTCACCATTAATATTTATTTCAATTAGTCCTATTTCAAAATTACATACGTTCAGTTTTATAATTTAAAAATTTATAGTGGGTTTTACAAGCAAGACTTATATCAAACAATAATATTTAAATTAGGCGACACTTTTTTTATTCACTTTTCAACTCCTGCAATTAGCTCATATTTTTTACTGATATTTAAAGTTTTTCAATTTCGGATTGCCCACAAGAAAAACTAAAACTACAAAACAACTTGCTGAAAATGCCACCTCCGGTTCTGGAATCAAAGTTATGCCAGTAGTTAAAACAAATTGTATCTAAAAAATGTAACACAATATCAAATTACCGTGGCTTTTTGCTGCTATGTATATAAATTCAAGTTATGTAGAGAAATTAATAGCCAACATGCTTACACAAATTCGAGTAATAAAGGTATACAGGGTGATGCTTAATATATGCGACAAACTTTAATGGTCGATTCCTTGGCTTGTTTTGATCATAAAAGTTCATATAAACATATGTCCAAAACGGCTTAATTTTAAAGTTATAGGATGTTTAATAATACATTAATAATGTTTTAACTAACACGCTCTAATATCACATCTGGCATTTCAAAAACATTTGTTTTGAAGTGAAAATATTTATTTGTCATTTCAATATTATTTTGTCAAAGTATTGGTTCATTAAAGTTTATTGCCAGCTTCTGTTTTTTTTAAAATGAATTATACAAATGCTGAGATGTGCGATATGCATTTTGTTTATGGTCTTGTCAATGCTAATTCACGTGCAGGTAGACGTCTTTATGAAGAACGATACCCGAACTGTGTAATTCCGCATCATTTGATATTTGCCCGTCTTCACCAACGTCTTAGTAAAACAGGAAGTTTTAAAAAACATACTGCCGATAACGGACACCCTTTCACAATTCAAAGAAATTGTGCTAAATGAAATTGAGGAACATCCTTCTACAAGCACGAGAAAAATTGCCCCTGCCTTAAACATAAGTCAGCCCACAGTTTGGAGGATATTGAAGAATCAACATTTTTTGTAACCATATCACATTCAACGAGTACAAGGCACTTTTGCCAGTTGATTTCCCACAAAGAATGGCTTTTTGTCAATGGATGCAACATAAAATCGCACAAAATGCTCAGTATTTGGCGCAAGTATTCTACGGTGACGAGGCTACTTTCTCTAGAAATGCTATTATTAATTTCCATAGTAATCACACATGGGCCGAAGAAAACCCGCACGAAACATTGCATGCCCGTCATCAACATCAATTTTCTGTTAATGTGTGGGCCGGTATTGTTGGTGATAACTTGATAAGTCCACATTTTTTGCCGATGAGGTTAAATGGACAAGTATACCGCCATTTTCTTGAAGAGGAGCTACCACTACTGTTGGAAGAAGTCCCATTTCAATTAAGATTCCAAATGTATTTTGTGCACGATGGTGTTCCAGCACATTTCAGTTTAGTTGCTCGTGAGTTTTTGGACGATGTCTATCCAAATCGGTGGATAGGGTGAGGAGGTCCACAACCGTAGCCTCCTCAGTCTCCGGACTTAAATCCTTTAGATTTTTTTCTCTGGTGTCACCTTAAATCACTTGTTTATATCACTCCCATGGCAAATGTTGATGAACCGAGAAATCGCATTGTTGCATCATTTGAGACAATTCCAAATACTTCCGTTATTTTAGAACGCCAATCAAGTCAATGGAGGACAGAATCCTGCATCATAGTTGGCGACAGTCATTTTCAACAATTTCTATAAGTTCATTTTCTTTATTACCTACGTTTTATTGTACAAACTCTTAATGTATTATTAAACATCCTAGAACTTTAAAACTAAGCCGTTTTGGACATATGTTTATGTGAACTTTTATGATCAAAACAAGTCACGGAATCGGCCATTAAAGTTTGACACATATATTAAGAATCACCCTGAATTTACATTAATAAATATATGAATTTTATTGGGCACTTCACATCTGATATAATTATTCATATTGATAACAATAATAACAAGGATATTTAATTTGTACAACAAAAGCTCTGAAGAAATATTTGAAGTTATTATAAAATAAATAAATAGTTGGCAGTATCATAAAATGATATTCAAGTTATTATGAAACAACACTATGATAATAATAATAATAAAATTAATCAAGATATATGAAATTGTTATAAAATTGTTGAAAGTGTATGTATAATCTAGTCTAGACCAGGGGCTCCCAAACTTTATCAGTCCGTGGCGCACTTTCAGGTTTAGTATTTTGTCTCGGCGCCCTTGTCAAGATATGTGTACAATGACATAAATCAGGCACAGAAATGAAAGCAACTCTTAAGATGAACCTCACAATGTAAAGCTCACCTCTATTAAAATTGAATCACAAGAACCATCAAACTAAAATATGAAAATACAAAAAAATATGAAAGAAATGGTGAAAACCTTCAAAGACAAGTAAGTTAATGTGACGGGTGAGCTTGCTGATCACCACACAATTTTTCAAAATGCGGAATAAGGTTTGACACTGCCACTCTCATTTCTCGCTCCACTTCAATTTTTGAGCGATATTTTCTTTTTATTACAGCTACAAATCCGGCTTTGCATAAATAATAATAATAATAATAATAAAGGGTCTTTATTTTCCAACATACGTTAATATGTACATAATTAAACAGAATAAACGCAATATGTGTAGTTGGAAAAGCGCCGAAGATCAGATAGCACTTCCACAAGGAACATGCTCCTGTTTTCCATCTTAAGCGCTAGACTTTTACATATTTACATATAAACAGTGTACGACATAAGAAGAAAAAAAATTGCTGTTTTCACAATAACAAATTGAATAGATTCAGTAGTTAGTAGTACTACGAATAGTTTAGATTGGCATCCCTAGGTCAGTAAGAAATTTTAAAGATTTAGAAGATATTTTTTGTAATTGTATTTAAACGCAGATAATGATTTTGAAATAGGAAATAGGTTGTCGCAAAGGGAATGAGGATCCTTACAGCTTTTGAACTCAAAGTTGGATATTCATTTTTGATTGGTATCCAAAACTCCACTAAATTGGAAGAAGCAAATTTTGTTTTCAGGCTGTTATCGCAAGAGAGTTCAATTATACTCTCTTCTTCCTGCGAAGTGAATTCTGGTGGAGTTTGAGCACGGAAAGGATCTTGAATCCACGCAAATTTCTCGACTGTCTTCCTCAAAATATTTTGCAAACCAGTCAGTGAGCTTTGAGAAATGTTCCTTGAAAAAGGACAGCAAGTCTTGTGAAACAACTACTTTATTACAGGCCACGTATTGGTGCAATTCAGGGAAACAATCGTTACTGCCATCCTCATTGATTTTTCTAATTTAAAACTGCAGCTTCTTCCTAAACGATGCAACCTTCTCCAAAAGTTTCAAAATGTGCATGTTATTGCCTTGCAGAGACAGACTCAAGGCATTCAGCGTGTCAAATAAATCGCACAAATAAGCTAATTTCAGCAAAAAGTCGGGTTTGGCAAAGTACCTGGAGTTTTCATGACCTTCCTGTGGTGCCGTACTTATACTGACCACCCCACCTACTTACAACATTACAAAGTTCCATTAGCTTCAAAGCCGTTTCGAAATGTTCATTCTAGAATATTCCAGACTGCTATGTCTGCCCGCGTTTGCAGGACTGTTTACTATTTACGGCGCTGCGGTGCGCCACGGCGCACACTTTGGGAACCTCTGATCAAGACAATTAAATTTTATGTATAATCTAGACAATTTAATTTTATGTGGTTAATTATTTAGAAACTACTTCATTTATACAGGGTGTCATCGAAAATGTGAAGAAAATTCTGATGATCGATAGCTTACATCAAAGTAAGAAGAATAGTACATATAAATATAGGTCCACAACTACGTTTTATGAGAGTTATAGCTCTGAGAAGGTTAAATGGAAAAACACATTGTGATGAGTAGATTATACTAACTTTTTTCTCTTATTTTATTGTTATGGTTTGACCGGTACCGATAATCGGTATCGCCCGAATTAGGGATATATCGGTATCGATCATATCGACCTTCCTTTTTGCCGATATATCGGAAAAAATTAATTTCTTTTCCATATTTATATTGTAATATTTATTATAAGAAATTAACAATATAATGTAAACAAACAATGTGGAGTATAAAATATAACTACTATCTAATATTGTAAATTCAATTTTTGTAAATTACCATACCTCTATAATAAAGCCCAACACTACATGCTGTTTTAAACCGGCAAAAGTACCAAGACGTCTACCAACGGTTTACTACTATCTTCGAATTTTTGTAAAAAAACTTTCCATTACTTTTAATAGGCATATTATCACAGAAAACAATTACTTATTATGCCTATTGGTTGTGTTTTTTAAAACTATGAACACAAGTACATTTCATTTGACCCTCGCCCGACGGAAATAATTTCAGTTACGCGGAGTACGGAAATGTTTTTCTAGTGACCCGGATCGAATTCAATTTTTTTAAATTAGTTTTAAAGCACCACAATGTCTGTTTTTCTATTACATACTTGCACTTGATAATATAATCATAAAACTTTTATTTGTATTGACCTGCAGACTAAAAAATTCTTCATATTCTGCGTCACTTTTATCGCTGCCACTGTCCTCATCAGACAAAAAATGAAAGTCGTTTTCATCATCATCATGCATTAGTTCGTCATACAATTGTTGTTCCATAAGGGGAATTTTATTAGGATCCATTCTTTTTGCCTATTATTTTACACAGTGTTATTATACTCCAGAAAACAAGAAAAAAACAATGGAGCGCAAAACGCGGAAACCGGGTCTCAAGTGACCCGAGGGGATTATTTCAGGTATACCAAGACATTTTTCCACGAAATTTATTCTACAGCATCTCCATAACAGCTTTGAGGAATATGCAAACACCCAAAGCAGTATATTGGAAAACGGTAGAATTATTTAAAAAAAAAGAAAGTCCGGGTCACTTGAGACCCGGTTTCCGCAGTCTGAGGGTTAATAACAAAGAGGTTTTGTTACTGCCTTTCTGAATGAGCGCAAACAAGGGTTTAAACACACCCTTAGAAATCGATTTTCCGAGGTTGCCGCACGATGCAAGTTCGGATGGCTTTCGTGGTAGGAAAATCTGCGTGCATCTCACACTAACGCGCAAAACTTTAAATGCGGCATGCAGCGCTGGTTACAGCTTGTGTAAAAATATTACACACTCGATCAAGTGTGTTGCAGCGAAATATCTTCCAGCTTCACCTCGCTTCTGGAATGCACTGTGTCAGCAAAAACATTCGATCAGGCGATGCCATTTCAAGGTCTTGCATTATCAGAAATTATTAACAATACTTACTAATACGTGACGAGTAAAAATTATTGTATTATTAAACTGCGTTTTTAAAACGAAATAACAAGAAGACACCTGCATAAACGAACCTAAGCATGAGTTCATATTTAGGGGATTACTCCGCCCGAATCCAGCAAGCAGTGGCGCACACATGCATCCATGTAGTCAAAAAGTAGTGGGAGAAAGCAATGAGAATATATCAGCTGATATATCGGCGTATTGCCCTCGATTATATTGGTATTGGGAAAAAAACTCGTATCGGTTGATCTCTGTTTATTGTAAGCTATTCTCCACTAAAAAAAATAGTTACACTTTTGATGACACTCTGTATAAAGTTTTTGTGAATAATTTAGTAGTCGATAAATAAAGGAACAAGTATGTATTTAAAATATTTACATAAAAATTTACTTTTCTTACTAAATACTAGTGAAAATCTTGCAAAGAGAAGCTTTTGATCTTATAATGGATGTCTAAAAAAACTGGGTCAAGAGTGCATTGAAAAATGTTGCTATAGCATGTCTTGCATAATATATGTGTTACATTTAGCTGAGCAACGAACCTCAAACGTCAAGAGATGGTTTTATTTGGACTCAGTATGTAGTAAACACAACTTCACAATAATTGAACTATGGCATTTAATCACAAATTGGAGGTTAAACTTGACAGCTCCAATTGCTGCAAGCTTTGCCCTACAGAACGTAGACAAAATTGTAGTCAATTTACTCTTGACTCGTTGCTTTTTTAGACACCATTTATATCAACTATAATACGTAAACATTACATGCAGTATTCTTATCTAATTTATATTAAAAATAGTTCAAAGGGCACACCATAAAATATCAGATATATGCATTGTGAAAGTTATTTGCTTGCCATTATCAATAACAGTTTATTATATAGATTTGAATGGTATTATAATTATCTATAAGTGCATAATAATCCGTACTTTTCAATGTTTGAATAATATTCATTTATAAACTTTCCATATATAAATGCCAAAAAAAATTGAATGAAAGTCTTATTTACTATATTTTTCAGATGAAATAAATCGAGAACGGGAATTCTATAGATTGCGTGGTTTACCTTGTCCGAAAGATATTCCTCCAAACCCAGGGGAGCTGGATGAAGAAAAGCCTGCTAGTGATGTACACGCTGAATCTGATTACCATCGGCAAGATGAACAAGTCAATGTTTGTTTGGAATGTATAAGTTCTAACTTAAAAACTCTGAAACGAAGATTCATCCGTTGCTCTGCGCAAGCTACAATTCTTCATTTGAAGAAATTTGTTGCTAAGAAAGTCCTCAATGGAATGGAGAAATATAGAGATGTAAGTTTTTCTTGATTTTTATAAAGTGATGTGCGTTCTAGTAATTTTTTTATTGTTCCAGATTGACATCCTGTGCAATGATGAATTATTAGGAAAGGATCATACGTTGAAATTTGTGTATGTAACACGATGGAGGTTTCAAAATCCACCGTTAATATTACAATATCGTCCCCGCATTGACTTATAAGTAAATCACTCGTTTGCGATATCACTTTTAGAAACAGTGACAAATAAGTGCTAAATACAGTGATACAGTATAGATTAACTTGTAATAATAAATGAGCAAAAAATTTAATTTATTTTAAAAAAGCCATTGGAAATCTGTGAGATGAAAATATTACCCAGGTGCTTTTAAATTTTGTATTTTTACATTGTCGAACTTGCATCATTTATTATTACTTTGTATCTGTACTGTATAAAATCACCTTCAAAAATGTGTTTAAAGTGGTGCCTCGTGAATACTGCAAAGTGGCTACTACGTTAAAAACCACTTAAATAAGAACTGTTCAGTGTCACCTATGAGATCAGTGATGACTAGAGTGTACGCAAAGAACTCGTGGAACAATCTGCAATACGTTTTTACTTTTCTTCAAGAAATTAGTTAATTTTATTTGTTTATAGTTATGGAAAATTATTTATAATTTTTTGTGGAAGTGTTTTTCAGTTTATCATATTTATGAATGTTAATACTTAAATAGTCCATGTATTTTAAGGAAATAGAATAAGTTAAATAATACAAGATACAGTTCGTAAGATCCTTTATCTGTACCTATAAATTGTCATCAATTTAGCATTTTGTTGGTTCTCGAAGAAGATACGTAATTTACTAAAACTGTGTTTAGTTTAAAAACTGCTTACAGACACAACTGTGACAAGTATTTTTTATATGTAATCTTTTACTTGCTATCCTAAGTAAAGTTATGTAATTTAAAAATTTTGCTATTTGAGACTCACGTTGTAAAACAGGTGAAGAAATTTAAACAGAAATACAGTTTTTGCATTTATAATAAATATGGCAGTTTCTATATAATTAATTGTGTGGAGTGTGTATAATAATCAGTTCTAGATCAGTGAATCACATACACTGAAAAATGTTTAACATTTGAAGCAAATACTATCCCACCTTGTTTATAAACTACCTAAATTAAAGAACAACTAAACTAATTCAAACAGCTATTGTCAATTTGTTTAACTTTCTTTCAATGGACTAACCACAAAAAATTACGAAATAGATGACTTGTACTGAAGTATTAATTATAATCAGGCTATATATCACAAATTTATAGATTCTCGTATTTATCACCTCTTATAAAATCATGTTTATTAGAAGGAATCATGGATACGTTACACGTATTATTATACACACGGTTTCTTAAAAGTAAGTCGATATTTCTGAAACTTTGCAGCTGTCCATACTTTTACATTCTGAACATTTCTTAATAACATTTTTCTCTAATGTGAATGGGTAAGGTACTGTACCTGCTGGATGGCTGGGGTCTAGTTTTTAGCACAGACTAAAAAAAATACATAAAGTTCAGACAAAATGAATATATTGATAAGGTTTAGGCTCCTCTTTGTGTAGCTTATAAGTTTTTTATAATTTAATTTTAGTCAATTTAAATTGCCCTATTTATTTAATTTGGATATTCAAAATTATTTATGCTAGCTCCTGTAGATACACTCGACTGAAAATCAGAGTGGATACCTTTTATCTAGATTGCTTATTCTGAAATTTGATGTTCCGATTTTAATTATGACAATTCAAAACTTCTGTCAAAAAGTACGTCAATATTATTTCTGAAAATTCAATTCCAAATACTTGATCGTTACATTTGTTATAGGACAATGTCAAATACTAAGTGCTTCCGTAATTAAAATTAATTCACTTTAATCTTTATTTTATTTCAGTTCTTATGTAATACCTGGATTCACCCACCTTTCATCCAACTCAGTACTCCTGTGCTGAAACCAATTCGTCCCACTCTGCAACCTATCACTCCACAACTGCTCTGCTCAAAACCTCGGTGAAGGCCTTAAACTGTCCACCAAACTGCCAAAAATGTTTAGAATCAGGATCCGAATTAACCCAGGAACCTAGTTTGCTCCATGAATCCGCCTATATAGCCCCACCACAGCAAAAATCCAAACAGACCTTGTTCGTAGTTACGTTACTTTAACACTCAATCTAAATCATTAATTTGAATTCTGTTACAGCTTAGCACCAAGAATTCAGACCAGAAACAAGCTCCACAAATACGCTCACTCTATCAACGACTTCCCTGTGATCCTCTTCTTTTGTAAATTGTTACTTGTTATCCAATTCAATCAATGCCAAATGTCAAATGCGATCTTACAATAAATCCAATTCAGTAGTTCTTTCCTTTTATTTGCTTTATAGATTACAAATGTTTTAGTTTAGTCTTCTCACCACATTCTTTATGTTCCCCCATATAGTCTGCATACCTTCCATTCTTTTAACACTTTATATTTTAACCTTTTTTAACACCACACAAATTTTATCTTAAACTTTTAACTCTTCCATATACCAAAAACGTTTTTAAAACTTAAAAGGGTTTATTTATTAATTTCTTATTACAAAAATTGGTTACATGCTTTTCATTTAAAATTTTATATATCAATAAAAACAAACTCCTTAGTGATTTTACTTATTTTCTCCATCCAACACATTATAAAAGCTTTTTATTTGATTACTACCTACTACGTTCAATAGTCTATTTCGAAAAAGTATTTGTCATCATTTTCCAATTTCATTTTAGATATTAAATTAAGTTAGATTCCTTCTGTTTCTCAATCAGTTTCATATTATTAAATTATACATTCTATTTTCTTTATTTATTAAATGCATCTTAATCATTTTATTATCGGATTCAGGTCTATATTGATCTTTATAATTTTTAATTACTGTAATCTCTTAATCCTATTAATTTTTTTAGACCCTTGTATCAATATCATAACAATATGCTAAATAAATTGTATATAAAATATAAGAAAAAGAAAAAATACATGAACGTCCAATTTTAAATTTTAAAAGTTGATTTAACCCTTTAACGCGCAAAATTACTGTAAGGAGAAAAAATCTAAAATTTATCTCGTATGTGTTCTTTGAGATGCCAGGAAACCGAAAAACAACTTTTATCAAAAATCCATTTTCACTTTCGCAAAAGATGCTGGTAAACTGTTCTACCAGTGAGCATTCAGGACAAAATATGTTGTGAATGTTCACTGGTATAACAGGTGGTAAAATAGTTTTTGAAATTTGAACTGAATAATATAAACTCTTGCGAGTGGAACACTTAACGTTCTGTTTAAAATTTATGACTACACCATCGTAAACAATATGGCTGCCGCGACCTTCCTCAAAAATTTCAGCTAAAATGCCACCACGATCGGTTTGAACATAAATATTTTCCTAGCGCAACATAGCAGCAAAACCAATTCGATTATATTTTCAGTAGATATGTTTATAAATACTCGAAACACAAAAATAAATTGTATAAAACGTACGTTATTACTAAAAAAAAAAATTGGACATAAATATAGACTATTTTTGCGATGCAAATGAAAGGTTTCCAAATATCAATTTATTTTTCAAAATCAGGACAAAATTATTTCTACTACTTATCAATATTATAATCCTTACATATTATACTAAAACACTTACCAGCTGAAAACTTGAAAGTTGCTCCCACAAAC
The DNA here is from genome assembly GCA_940337035.1 of Agriotes lineatus. NCBI lineage: Eukaryota > Metazoa > Arthropoda > Insecta > Coleoptera > Elateridae > Agriotes > Agriotes lineatus. The sequence goes on along the minus strand of OW679202.1, from coordinate 107,337,836 downwards.
TAATAACAAACAAAAAACTTCACCAATACGCCTACACACTTCAAAGTCGTGACTCGGAATGCACACTGGTAATACTGTCATACCAGCTACACATTTACACCAAGGTTTGTTGGGGTAGTTTTATAACTACAATAATTCTAGAAAATATAAGATTAGACAAAGGAACTGCAATGTCTGTAGAACGGAAACAAGACGTTTCAGAGCAGTATTAAGTTTCAAAACAAATATTATTGACTGTTATGCGTAGTGGTATAACAGTCATACCAGAGAGCGTTAAAGGGTTAAAAAACTTTGTGAGGTCTACATCGACCGCAGTCCGTCTGTTGAAGGTTAATTTTGATAGTTCGTGTGGCTAAATTTCCAAACAATTGTGTATGAAATATTGTGAAACTACAGGATCGATAGCAGAAAAGCAAATTTGGAACGAACTTCAAATATTACACCACCAAATTTAAAAGCTTTACTTATCTGTGCCAAATGATATGATTTTGGACTCTTATAATTAAATCGCATAATTATTACATCCACTTTAGCTGCTTAAGCAGGCGTGGTATTATATTATCCAATTAGTTGCAAAAATTTGAAAAATTAAATTATAGAACTTTTTACAAAAGGAACTGCCATGGAATTTTGGTGAATTTGTTTTACGCATTTCGACATTGAAAATAATAGAGCTTAAACTATAAAACTTAACATTTGCTATCTATACTCATTTGTTTTTCGATGTATTGGAAAATGTGCAATACATTTTCTCCAATAAGGCGTTAAAGATTGTGTTCTAATAAAATATACAGCTTTTGTTTAATATTTTCATTAATCTTTCAACAAACAATTCAATAAATTTTTATAAATAACCATGATAATTTTCAAATTATACTCTCGATTACCTGGGCGCCAATTATCAGATTTATGAATTAATCATGCTGGCGGTAGACAACAGATGGATTTGCTCAATCTTTTTGTACATGGAAAAATGGAGTCAAATATAGTTTTTTTTGATAATCCTGTTATGATATTTATGCTTCCGAGTATTACCATGTAGGGGCATCAGGAGCCCACACACGTATTTTGGTTCAGATTGTGTATCTATCTTCTGTATAAATTAGTGTTAAAGCTTTACATAGCGTTATTCTCCAGACAGTTTTGAGACAAAAATATTAATGCAGTAAGGTTCTGTTAATGCGAAGTTCAGTAATTCATATAAGAATAACGCAATCTGAATTTGGGTGGGTTTGTCGGTTCAGCCATGCGAATCGGATTTAACTGGTCAAAAATGTTTCATATTTCAGAAAATTTTCGTTAAGGGACTATGCATGTGCATTGTTTAGTCGTTCGTGAATGCCAGTGCACGTTTTGGGAAAAAGTGACTATATTAGGCAAACTTAAACGCGGAATTACTGGAAAAGCAATTGTATTACAACACTGCGTTGGGGCGTCAATGATCAGTGACATGAAGTAAAATGGTAAGTTAAGAATTGAAAAACAAAACAATTTGAAAACGACAAACATCAGCAATATTTTTATTCTATAATTTTTAGTTTGTAATGTTAGCTTTTCTCTTACCTTTAGGTCAGCTTTTTATATTTTACTTTCAAAAATTGATCGCTATAAAAGTATGCTTGAAGCCCGTCTCTAGCTACAGTGAAGACGTCATGTATTCTTTTTAATTAATCCAAATTATTTAAGCGCCAACAAGTTTAATTACTCTCAAGTACACTGATATAGGTAGAAGAAAACTTATAAACTTCACTATATATTCTGCATAATACAATCCTTGAACCTTTAACGTTTGAATGAAAGAAGCAATTCTTTATGTAGATTTATTGACAGTTTTTGTTTTGGTCAGTCTTTATTCTATTTATATTTATGGGAACAATTATCTATCTAAGCAATAGTATCATAACACTACCCCATTTAAGCTTACGTCTATATTACTAAGGGGTTACGAACTGTTCTCATTTTTGAAAATATGCAAAATATAAGCTTATTTTTGTTTTACTTATCTGGTAATTTGTTACACGTGTGGCATCGGCAACCAGCCTCTGAAGAACCCAATCAACCTGCAACACCACTCAAGAGGTCGATCTGCTCTCTCCAACTGTCACTCAGACAGCCGCTAAACGCCAGTTGTCATTTGACCGCAAGCAATCATAAGATCTCCGTAATGAACTTCTTAAGAAGAGATTCCCAAACTAATACATTTCCTTCACCTAAGACTTGTTGCTATAATATCGAATTACGAAACTAGAATCAGGTAGATGCAAAAACAACTATACATACCCTGTACTTAACAGTCAAAAAACTATGCAACGCTTTTCGTGTTTCAATATGACCTGAAGCTCCTTCCGTTGGAAAGTGGTACCTGCTCTCAAAATTTGCCTCAAGGACACTTCGTTAGTATCCACATACTATCACCGAAGAATGAGGAATTCCAAGTTTACCACATTTTACCAAGAAAAAACTTTTTATGCACAGTTAAATTCTGTCACCAATTTTTGATAACCAAATCTATTATTATTTTTCTACTCTCTTTTCCTTTTTAAAAACTCTTGCAACTTCGATATTAATTTTCATAAGCTTTGACTGCGTTTTTCCCACTTACATATTCCGTTTCTTAATAAAATACATTTGGGCATTTTATTTTACTCGTACTTTATTAGAAAACTCACACACTTATTTATGATCTCAAACCTTGCATCAATTTAAATACTGGAAACGTAACAGATTTTACTGATTCGTTGCCCTGAATACTATCACGTTCCAGAAATTGACTTCTAATTGTTGTATGTTTAACTACACATACTCGAATTTATTAAAAGAAAACATCCGGATATTTTCACGCTCCGAATTGGGCTACTTTTAATTGATTTGAATTATTGGGCCACTACTGTGCAAAAATATTGAATTGCTCTTCATGAGCTGTTATGAGCAGTAGATTACCTTTTCCGTTCGAAATACGTCAAAATATAAAGAAAAGTTGTTAAGAATATAAAATTATGGTCCTATGCAACATTTCAGAAATATCAGCTTATATGAAACCATGTTTGTGCTTTCTATGAAAACAGTTTCGTATATCCTTTTCAAAATAAACCTAGAAGTAACCTATAGTGAAATAGACAATTTTTTTGCTCCATATACTTTCGCTTTACTAATAAAAATGCTGAAGTGTGGTGGGCTCCCCATGCTCTGCCTTAGCAGTTCTAAGGTTAAAAAAAACATTTTGTAGAAAATATTTCTATTTATAAAATCTGTGTATATAAAAGTTGCACCTATGAAGGAGGGGAAAATTAGTAAAATATTTTTGATTATACAGGGTAGCTCAGAAAAGTCTGGCAAACCTTTATTTTTTTGTAATGGACTGCCTCATACTTAGGTAGCTTAAAAGCCTTGTTGAATACTAATCATTTTAATATAAAGTTGTATGGGTCTAACTTCAACTGTTTTGGAGATATTAAGAATTGTATGCAAAAAAACGCTGAATTGCATGCGGCTGCTGTTACGGAAAACAACTGAATGAAAGAAAGGGTTACGAAAACATTAGGTTTTTTGTGACTTACCTTTCGAGTTTAAAATGGAGGCTCTGGGTATTAATCCCATACAGGGTGATCGACATTTGCTAATTTAACAATTTTGTTTTTTTTTTTAATGGCTGTCTAATATACTTTTATATTTTTAAAAAGCCTTTTTAATGAGCTTGATATCTTAATTCAACTGTTCTTCAGATACGTAATATATCTTTGGGATAATATAGTTTCTACAATGATAAAGGTGCTATTATTATGTGTATTTATGTTCTTTAAATTTTAGTTTTGTTTTTTAAAACTATATCTTAAAGAATAGTAGTTTGAATTTTTTCTAAGTAATATTGATCGTCTCTAATGAATAATTTAGTATTTCTTGAAAATTCCACCAAAATTTTAAGTACAATGCAACCCCTTGCAAAGTTTTAGCAATAATAGTTTTATTTTTGAGTTTTTAATTTTGCAGTTTTGTTTTATCATAGTGTTTGATAAGAGAAATTACTCTTGGAATTTTGGGCTGTATTTTAGATTTTGAGATATTGAAACTTAAAGTTGTGAATGTAAAAGATATTCGAGCACCAGCGTGACGTCACATAACACGGCTGCTGGCCTGCCGCAGAGAAAAGGCTGTGGCAGTATATTTCCTTATTATGTCTAAACTGAATGCATTTGAAAATATCACATATAAAAATGTTATAAAAGCCGGTTTCTCCAATCATCCAGAAGTAGACGTGATAATAGTCATGGAATTTCTGTCATAAATATTTAAGTGCAAAAATGAGGAGAGCTATAATGCAACGGTAAGAACATCTTTTGTTGGTTTTAAGTAGTTTAAGAAATAGGTTGATAATTACATTGTTAGACAATTTTTTAGAAACGATAGGACAAAATCAAAATCTAGTTTCTGCAGACAGATTGGTAATTTATTTTTTATTTGTTCTATAATTGATGTTGCATCTGTAAAATCATAGAAATAAAAAAAATACATACTTGATGTTATAAGGGTTAAATGCAGTTGATACCTACTTTTTATTGGATGAAAGTTGCTTTAAAATTGGATTTAAAAAAAACTTATAGTTTACACACTGCTTAAAGTGTATTAATAAGAATGCAGGGTGGTACATCATCGTTGGAAATGTATTTAAATTGTAAAACGATTATAAATATTGGCTCCTTCATTTATTTTACAACAAAAATATATCATATTGCTTTAATAGGTACAATAAGATAAACAAATATAAAATTTTAACTGTTTTATAATACGGAAACTAAAAGGTATATAGAAAAATATTTGTTAAATGATACAGTTGAAATGGAATCAAAGTACCAGTTAATCTGACATGCGTCACTAATTGGTTCTTCTATTGTATTCCTTCCAAAGCATATTAATTTTTAACAATATTTGCAAAGCAGCTTATTGCCGAGCCTACGCATGTGAATTCTACAACTTTTTCTTTAATCGACCTTATTCTTGTCAGTGATGATGTTGACGTCAAAAGCTTGAGTATATCAAATTCTGTATCTGTTTCTGATCATTTTTTAACATTTTTATTCATAAAGATGGGGAGAGTATCTAAAGTTACACAAACTGAGTATATCGGCTGTGATTTAAAAAAATTTGATCACCAGCTGTTCCATAATGACTTATTCACTACATCCTAGTTTCAATTATTGGATATTCAAAACATTAATGACAAAGTAAACTTTTTCAACAATAACGTACTGCATTTATTTAATCTTCACGCTCCATTAATAACATACAAAAGAGTAAAATCTAAGCAACCGTGGATTACTGACAACATTAAAGTTATGATTAAATTAAGAAATAAAGGTTTACATGATTATAAAAAATGCAACACATAAGCAAAATGGAAATGCAATAAATTATTCAGGAATTTTGTCACCTCCTCTATTTGGTGGGAAAAGCTTGCGCATCTGGAGTGTTCATCTACCAATGAAAAAGCCGAGAATATTGGAACAAGTTAGTGAAATTAAATGTATAACGAAAAGAAAAAAATCTGGTGTGATACATGCACACAACTTCCTTTTACAGTGATCTTATAATTAGCCAAAAAGTTTATTTTAAATTTTTAAGCATTTGTAAAAAAACTTCAAAAATTACAAATTCTATAAAAACCTTACAAAATAGAGCATTAGTTGAAGAGACAAAGTTTCTCTAAAATTTTAAGCTAAATTCAAAAACGTAATAATATACTGGGTGTTCTATTTAAAATAGAAGTTAATAAAAAAAATTAAAAAAAAACAAAATAAACCCACTGTAGAGGTATTTAACTGGAAAATCACCTATCTCACATCAATACACAAAGTTTGAAAAAATCGTTGGAGCCGTTTTTGAAAAAATCTAAAAAAACTGAAAAACCACAAGAGTAAACACCATAGTTGTAAATAAATATGTACGATCAATTATATTTATTCACCTAAGCTATCAGAGCAACAAAATTGCATCCTAAGTTTGTACTTAAAACTTGGAATACATATTAATTCTTTTTTAATGTAATTTTTAATTTAAGTTTATTTGTATTTGATTTGTATGAGTGCTTTGAGTATTGCACACATAAATGCACAATCTTTAACGGATGATTTTCATTTACTAGGAGAACACTCAACAACTATGATATTATATCTATAACAGAAACATTTTTAAGTGACAATGTAGCGAAGAATATAGTTAGTATTCCAGAATATAACTTTTTACGTAAAGATCGCCCTAGCTTTGGGGGTGGTGTCGCATTATATGCAAAATCGTTTTTAAATATTAAGCAAGTATATGTTATAGAGGATTAAAATTTTGAGCAACTCTGGGTTGAATTTAATTTTAATAAACGAAAATTTTTATTCGGCATAATTTATTTGCCACATGAAAGTAAATATCGAGCTCTTATTGATAACTTTGAAGTCAATTGCAGTAACTTTTTGCCTTTATACGATAACGTTGTATGCGCTAGCGATTTTAACATTGACCTTATGCAGCCTGATAACACAGAAAGTGAACAGTACATTTGCATGTTGGACAGTTTTGGATTTACTCAGTTAATTAAAGAACCTACTCGAATAACATCTAAATCTCAAACACTTTTGGATCACATTTTAGTTAGCAATTCAGATTTAATTGTTGCGTTGGGTACTAAACACGTAAGTTCTTATTCTGACCATAAAGTAGTATTTTGTAAGATTTTTGCTGAAATAAATAAACCTTTGCCTATCACACGAACACTCAGACTTGACAAAGTTTGATCTTGATAGTTTCACAACTTATCTTCAATCTATCAATTGGGATATTATCTACAACTTAAATAATATAAACGCTAAGGTTGATTATTTTAACAATAACGTGATAGCCTTGTTTGACATCTTTGCTCCTTTTAAAACATCTGTATTTAGAAAATCAACAGCTCCTTTCAAAAAATACCAGAAACAAGATCAATGGAGCTATTATAAGTCTCTCCAACATCTAACTACCAATGCTATCAGAAATGAAAAAAAAGCATATTTAACTCATACATTAACCCATAGCAGTCCTAAAAGGTTTTGAAATGACTTACAACGTTGTGGTATACATTCAAAGAAAAAAATCAGACTATTCCTAAACATCTTAAAGACGTTAATGCTATTAATTCATACTTTAATTTAATTCAGGGGGTGGAGGTGCCTAGTGTGGAGGTCTTAGAAATATATAAAAATACCAAACCAAATTTAAAATCAAAATTTTGTTTTATTGTTGCTTCTCAAGATGATATTACTAAAATTATCTATTCCATTAAATCTAAAGCTTCTGGTAATGACAATATAAATATTACTATGATACACTTATGTTGTACATTTCCGGATGCTTAAAAAATGTCTAATATTATTGCAATTTCCAAAACCAGTAATCCGCAAGACTTAAAAGATTTAAAACCTATCAGCATACTACCTGTTTTATTGAAAGTCTTGGAGAAAGTAATTGGACTTCAAACTCGTGACTATTTAGAAAAGAATTTGTTGATGCCAAATTATCAGTCAGGTTTTCGTCGTAACTACAGTTGTTCTGCACTTTTAAACATAACTGATGACATTTTGAAAGCATCTCATGATGGTCATATGACAGTGTTGGTTCTACTTGACTTCTCAAAGGCTTTCGATACTATCAGTCATGAAATACTTTATGCTGTTACTTTGTTACTACGGATTTGGCAAAGAAGCTTTAAATTTAATTAAAGCTTACTTGAATGATCGTCAGCAATGTGTTCTATTGGAAGGCAGGCGTTCAGTTTCATTTAGAGTTAGATTCGGTGTTCCTCAGGGATCCATACTAGGCCCTCTACTGTTCACATTATACTCTGGTAATTTATGTAATTATTCTTTAAATCGTTGTCAATTTCATCAATATGCAGATGATACGCAGATTTACTTGTCATTCAAGCCTTACAAAGCGCAGGCTGCTTGTGCCGCCTCACAGGGTGCTTGCAGATTAATTGCTTACACAGTTAGTTTATTGTTAATTTTCTTTTCGCGGAACGCCGTTACCGGTAGAGGAAATTTTAATTGTTTATGCTTCGCCTATCTAATTATTTTAAAGTGTTTGTTTTGTCATAGCCTGCCTTGGTATATTGAAGTGGTATTAAGCCCTACGACTTGGCTCTGAATGCAGTGCAGAATGGTTGAAAAATTAAGTAAGCACAGAGTTGATATTTTAAGTAACTGCAATGTTGAACTAATATTAATACAGTAAATGCATTAGTAATGAGATGCGAGAGCTAATAATTAGTAAAGAAAGGCATGCTAAGGTAAACCATGTTCAGAGGGTTTTGAATTGGCTTGTGAATTAAGATAATTTAATATGAAAAGTTTGTGCACATGCAAAGCCAGACCACAGACAATTTATTGAACACAAATAGTTTGTTGGGTGCAATATGAACAAAGCGTAAGATTATTAAGTCAAAGAATAAGATAGTAAAAAATTGTGAACTCGGCAGAAAGGTAAACCGATTTGAAACAGAAGAGAAAGAATTTGCAAAAGAGCAATTGTTAAATATTGGCAAAAGAGTGTAGCGAACGACATGAAAGTGCGGGACTCGATAACCAGTGCATTTATTAAAAACAAAGTGAATATAGCAGAGCAGTGAATATTAAAATAATATTTTGTGTGCCATCGTAGAAAGACAATGATAATTATAAGAAAAAGACGATATTTTAGTTTGCAAGAAATTTTAAAATTTAAAATTATGTAATCAAACTTATTTCTATTATGTACTAAAATTCATCAGAACTTATTTCCGTTAGCTTTGTAACTTAGCAACCTAGATTAGATTTTGGTTTAATAACAGAAGACAAGAATTGAAATAAATTATTTGACGTTTTGTGAGATTCGTTGCTCCACAAAAATAACTAATTTTGAATAATAAACGAGCATATTAACAGTTATAAATTATAGCATTTTATTGCCCATGTGTTTGTGTTCCTGTGGAAGTGTTTGTGAGGCTTTACACCACAAATAAATTATAAAATTCTCCGATTCTATTCCGAAGACATCGGCAGCTGCCAACTGGGACGTTCGAGCTTCGTTCCCGGAGAAATTAAGTATCCTGAGCCAGAGGAGTGTACACCAAGGCATCGGCAGAGTCTGCAAGAGGGCCGCCATCAACAGCAGCAGCGAGGGGACCGCCTCCAGCAGGAGATCTGACTAGCAGCACCTACGATCGTCTACGTCGCAGAATGACCCAAAGTTTCCAGGTAAGAAAGTGCCTGTAATTCATGTGTTAGGGCCGGGGTTCGCAGCATAGAGCAAGAACCAACCTTTCCGAAGACGGCCAACGTGTTTCCCAGCGTCCATTTGCTTTGGTTTTCTCAAAATTAGCGTGGCTTGGGTAAATTCTGCAGATCCAGCGAAAAACCGAAGCGTCCAAAACAAATGCCAGAAGTAGCGTCGCTTCTAACAATCAAGGAAGGTCTTGACGTCATCATAGAACAAAAGCTAGTTTAAGTGCCAAGCGGGAAAAATTCAAACGACTTACCTGATGCGTTGTTCATAATTACACGAGCTTAAACATTCAGTTATGCCGTCTTGCACGACCGACTAATTTGTGTTTATCTGACAGTTCGGGATTTATTTGACCTAACCACTAAAAACTGCACACTCGAACTACTTTGAATTTCGAGTTAGTCAACCTCAGATTATATGTTAAAAGATAGCGAAATTCGGGACCTAACCTGTAGAGGGTTTCATGTTTTACTGATGAGCTAGCACACTGAGTTTGCAGTTAAATAGAATATTACAAAATAGAGGGCATATAACCATTTTATTAATAATTCGATAAATAAAGATTACATTTCATTTTAATCAGTTTGCCAATTAGAAAAAAAGCTTACAGAGCTTTCCTTAGCCACAGCAATATATATGTAGTTGTATTTATTATTGCGTGTGCGTGTTTCTGACGCTATAGTACCAATTTGAATAAAAGCTGTGATAATTTATTGGTCGTTACTGTTTTGTTTGTTCTGCTGGATTTATCTTGTACCCTGTGATGGTCCGACGCAAGGATTAGTCGATGTCGAGGACCTGGCGCCCTCTCCTTTTCTTTTGTATTCTTTTTCAGTGTAGCTGGAACCCCGACCCTTCTTGGCGAGTTAGCCCATTTAGGCCGATATTTACCAGCCAGCAAAATATCTAATATAACTTTCGCCAACAGGTAAGGCCAAACCCTTTATCCTTCCTCACACCACACACTGAAGGAACAAACCGTTAGGCGTTAATTAGCACAATAAACGAACGTCCAAAACCGTAGCTTACGCAAACCCCGAAGGGGCCGCGCGGCGGGACGACAACTTCTAAATCACGTCTTACTTCTTGCAGTGTCGGGTCAAGTCTCTCTAAAAAAGCGTGCTAAATCAACTTCCATCAAAGGGTGGTGGGAGCTAAACCTCCAATTTGCTCTCTCGAACACATGGTAACTATTTCATATTCTGGCTCTATGTACAAGAATTCACGTCGCTAGACAGGTCGAAAGAGAAACATATCTGTGTCAGTAGGCCTGAAACAGCGCTACCCCAGAATGAGCGTGTTTAAAACCGTTGACTGCAAGCAAATAATTCGAGAACACAGATGTGTGCGCTAGAAGATAACTGAATGCCTGCACAAAACTCGAGACACTTATATACAGGCCGAATCATAACTCGGAACCGAGAAAATAATGCAAATTAGCCGTACGCTCCTAACAATTAAAAATGTCCTATAAAATACAGTAACAATAATAAGCTTACTGCACTTGTACTAATCGATTACTACCTACAGTAAGCCATTTGACCTTCTGAACTATAAGCCTTTGCTTAGAATCTTGCATTATATTGGACTACCATTAGGTAAAAGATTATGAGGGTAACCATCAAGAAGATATATATAATATGTACCTATTTCAAATATTGTACTTTACCAAAAGCTTTATAAAGCATTGCACTCAATTAGAAAATGTCGCCACTAACTTCACTAGCAATTAAAAAATCTAATTAAAATAGAAAATGGATACAAATTTCCATTGCTGGTAACAAATAAAAAACAGATTTTAAATGTGCTTTCTTATCCAACAATATCTAGAGGAAGATATACCGAGTGACTATAAACGATTGTGATTTTTTTTCTTAGGTTGGCACTGTTTATGTTGGTGCCACTGTAAGTCTATGTCAAATTCGAGGTTAGTAGGTTAGGTTTGGCGTCAGTTTTGACACAGAATGACGCAAAACCTAACCTGCGAACATTGAATTTAACATAGACTTACACTGCCAACATAATCAGTGCCAACCTAAGAAAAAAAACACAATCATTAAATTTATAGTCACCCGGTATTTGGAAATCCGTTAAATTAGTATAAAATATATCTCAAATAAAAGTTGGCCATTTTAAGAGTGATTTTATTTAATGTTCCTGTAAAAACATTTTACATAAAAACGTGAAACAAAAACTAATAAAAGTATTTACATCCCGTCTCAATGTAATACTCAAAACAAAACTATATGCTAAAAACATAGTTAAGGCTATTAACACCAATGCAATACCTGTTCTAACATACTTATTTGGAATGATTAAGTGGACAAAAGCAGACCTACAAAGAGTGCAAAGCAAAATTAACAACTCACTTACCAGCCACCGATATCACCATCCGAAGTCTGCAACAGAGAAACTAACATTACCTAGAAAAGACTGTGGAAGAAGTATTATCGACATAATTAAGCTGCATTATAAGCAACTCGTTTTACTCAAAAGATACTTCCACAACAAGCAGAATAAGTCAGAATTACATAGAGCAACTGTAGCCGCTGATCAGAAACACACTCCATTGGACCTACATAAACCTACAATCATGGAAAAGACTGGTACTGATAAAATAACTACATGGCAGCAAAAAGTGTGACATGGTAAACACCCTAATAAACTAAACCAGGACCACATTGATAAAGAAGCATTCCATGCATGGCTCACATATGCAGGACTATATTCAGAAACTGAAGGCTTCTTAATAGCAATCCAAGATGAAGTTATTCATAAGCGCAACTACTGCAAACATACTATCAAAGATAGAATCTTAAACAACGATCTCTGCCGTCGATGCAACAAATCTCATGTAACCATCCAACATGTAACAGGAGCATGCTCGATGCTGACGCAAAAAACCTACAAACATAGGCACGATCAAATCGGTAACATCATACATCAAAAATTAGCTAAGAAACACCACATCATACCAGCTACACTACCATACTACAAATACAAATCAGACACCCTTCTTGAAAATGATACTTACAAAATGTACTGGGATCGCTCCATCGTCACGAACAAGACTATTGCACACAATAGATCTGATATAACAATTTAAAATAATGAACAAAAGATGAGTTACCTCATACATATAGCTGTGCCCAACTCACATAACATCCAGACTACCTACACTGAGAAAGTGAGCAAATACAACGAATTAGCAATAGAGGTCAAGTAACAGTGGAAGATGGATGAAGTAGTATTCGTATCGATAGTTTGCTCCGGCGATGATGTTATATTCATCATACTGCACAAGACCCTAGAAAAACATAAATTACCATTTTACACTTATGTTCCTATCCTCGAACATAGAACATAATAACACTATTAATAATAATAATAATGATAATTGGCTTTTCATTCTTGATAGAATATCGCCACTTCTTTCCGAAGAATGTAATCCTCTTGTTGGGGTGGATTAGTCCCCTGTTTCCAATTCTTTGTTTTACTACTATAGTTTCTGGTGAGTTTTTGCTTTCTCGACTATCTTCCTCCATTCTATCCTATTTCTTGTTTTCTCTTTCCAGTCCTTTATTTTCATGGTTTGTAAGTCTTCTGTCACTTCTTCGTACCACCTGTTTCTTGGCCTTCCTCTCCGTCTATTCTTATCTGGCTTCCACGTTGTTACTTTTTTTATAATTCTTGTCTCTTCCACTCTCATTATATGTCCAAGCCATCTAATCCGTTGTGCTTTCATTATCTTCACGATGTTTTCTCTTTCCATTATCCCCAGTAGCACGTGATTTATGTATTGTCTGTGCTCTCCATTTTCTATTTTCTTGGCTCCCGTTATCGTTCTTAATACTTTCCTCTCAAATATCCTTAACTGTTCTTGTTCTATTTGTGTAGGGCACATTATTTCTGAGCCATATAATACCACTGGTCTGATTAAGTACTTATAGATTCGTATTTTAGTTTTCATATTCACTTTTTTACTTTTCAGTATGTTTCTATTTGCATAGTATGCCTTATGTCCCATTTGAATTCTCTCCTTGATCTCTTCACTACGGTCGTTATTATATGTTAGTTGGATTCCCAGATATTTGAAGGATTGTACTTTTTCAAAGGTATATTCTCCTATCTTTACTTCCTTGATATCATCTATTTTTCCTCTTTGACATTTCATATATTTTGTTTTACTTTCATTGATTGTCAGCCCTGCTTCACCTGCTTCTTTCTCTGTTCTTATAAAAATCTCCTTTATTTTTTCTATGATCTCGAGATGATGACTATGTCATCCGCATAGGCGATGATTTGTGCTTCCTTGCTTCTTATACTTCCTTGTATATCTATTCGTCTTATTACATCTTCCAGTGCCAGATTAAAAAGTGTCGTTGAGAGCATGTCTCCTGGGCGGACCCCCCTGTTAATGTTGAATTCTTCTGTTTGGTCTTCTCTTGTTTTTACCACCGCTTTTGATTTTCTCATCATCATTTCGATGCATTTTCTTAGTTTTCTCGGGATCTCCATTCTTCTCAGTATTTGCGTTAGTTTACTTTTATTGATTTTATTGAACGCTTGCTTATAGTCTACGAATAGTATGTGTAGCTCGATATCGTATTCATAACATTTTTCCAATATTTGTAGTATTGTATGCAGAGCATCTGTTGTTGAATTGCTTGTCCTAAACCACATTTGGTATTCCCCGATTTCTTTGTCAGCATGTGTTGCAAGTTTGTTTTGGACGAGGGTAGTAAAAATTTTATATGTTATGTTTAGCAACGAGATTCTCCTGTAGTTCTTACATTGTTCCAAGTCGCCTTTTTTTGGTATTGTTACGATTACTCCTTTTTCCCATTCTGTCGGCATTCTCTTGTGTTTCCATATCTCTCATATCAACTTATATATTCTCTTATGTAGCTTCTCTCCTCCATACTTTAGCATCTCCTCCTGTATTTGGTTACACTCCGGTGATTTTCCATTCTTTAGTTTTCTTATTACTGCTTCCATTTCTTCATACGTTGGTCCTTCTGCTATGTTTTTGTTGTCGTCTTCTTCCTCGTTTATTCTTGTTGCTCTTGTTCTCGTTTTTTGTCTTCTTCTGCTGCTTCATATAATAAGTTGCTGAAGTATTCTTTCCATATAGCTTTCTTCCTTTTTCGTCGTATTCTATGTTTCTGTATGCGTCTTTTATTCCTCTTGTTTTTATTGGATTCCTTTTCTTTTGGGTCTTTATCTGTTGGTAAAACTTTTTTGTGTTATTACTTTTATAATTTTGTTCTAACTCGTTCGTCATTTCTTCCATCCAGCTGTTCTTTTTTGCCTACATATTTTCTGTGCTTCTCTCTTGAATTCTTTGTAGTTTTCTAGGTCCTCTTGCTTGTTTGTTTGTAACCACTTTTTCCTCATTCCGTTCTTTCTATTAATAATTTTTTGACATTCCTCATCATACCATTGTTTTGTAATCTTGCTTGTTTTGTATCCAATTGTCTCTTCTGCGCTCTTTATAATTATTCCTTTAATATTCGCCCATTTTCTCTCTATATCTACGTCATTCTTCCTTTTCTCTATCTCGTTATTAATTTCATGCCTGTATTTTCTTCTTCCTTCTTCTGTTTGTAGTTTTCGGTGTTCCATTTTTTGTTTCCTTGTTTTTCGTTATTGTTTCTATATTCTTGTCTCATCTTTGCGATTACCATGTAACGATCTGTGTCTGCATTTGGTCCCTATATGATCTTACGTCCATGATTGTCCTAGTTTGTTTTTTATTTATTAACATGTGATCTATCTGTTACCTCTTGTCCTTCCTGGCCCTATCCACATTTTTTGTGTATTCTCTTGTGCTTTAAATTTAGTACTGCTAATCTCTAAATTTGATGCTATCGCAAAGTTACAAAGCCTGTTTCCGTTATCATTTGTTTTTTCGTGTAATGTGTGTTTCCCTGCCACCTCCTTTATGTAGTCCTCTTTCCCTATCTGTGCATTCAGGTCTCCTAAGATCAACAATACGTCATGCTTAGGTATTTTTTCATGTGCATTCTCCAAGTCAGTATAGAATTTATCTTTTCATCTTGTCTCTTGGCTTCTGTGGGTGCATAGACACATATTAATGATACATTTAGAGGTTTTCCTTCAATTCTTAGATAACATAATCTGCCGTTAATAGGTTTGAAGTCTATAATTTTTATTTTGCTGTTCACAATGAATCCGGTGCCATTGTTACCCTGGTTTTTTCCCCCTGAAAATAGCATTGTGAATTCCTTTTTGTTAATCTCCCCTTGTCCTCTCCACCTTAGTTCTTGCACGGCTGCTATGTCCACTTTGTATCGCTTTAATTCCTTGTCCACTTCCATCATCTTTCCGGGTGTCAGCATTGTTCTTATGTTCCATGTTGCTATGATCATTTTCTTGTTGTTTTTGTTTTTATTTTTGTTTTTTCTTTTCATTTGCTGTGTATTCATATCCGTATCCTTTGCATTGGTCGTCTTCCCATTTGCCCATCCTTGTTTCTTTAACATGAGTTTTTTGTTTGTTGTTTATCTTCTTTCGCTTTATGGTGTTGGAGCTCGTTATCTTTCTTACTCCATTCATACAGTTAGTTGCTTATTGTTAGTTTGTGATAGCCAATTGTTACTTTGTTTCCCGTTTGTTTTTCTTCTTTGGCAATCTCTATTATCTTACTTTGTATCTCCCTTTCTTTTTTTGTTAGGTTGTTTTCTATATAGATGGTTTTTCCTTTAAATTTCCTTTTATTTGTCATTATATTCATTTTCTGTTTGAATGTTTCGATCTTTGCAATGATAGTTCTTTTTTCTGTTATTTGTCCTATCTTATATGCTTCCATTATTTTTACTTCCACATTTATTTCCTTTTTTAGAAAGTGTTCAATCTCTTCCTTTATTTTTTCGTCTTCAGTTTTTAGTCCTTTTATTACTATGTTGTTTTTTCGCTTTCTCTGTTCTTGTTTTTCTATTATGTTTTCCATTTTTTCCATTCTTTCAGTTCATTGTTGTTTTTTTTGTTGCCATATTTTCTCCTATTCTTTAAGCTCTTTTATTTCCTTTTTTAACTGTTCTAATTCTTTTTTATTCTCTTGAAACCCTTAATTCATTTCTTGCCTCATTTTTCGAATCTCCTTTAATATTAGTTCATCGTTACTCATTTGTGCCTTGACTGACAATCTTATCATCCTTTTACTTCTTCCAAATGCTTGCGCTTCTTCCTCGTCGTCCTCGTACTGTCTTCTTCTCTTGTTTTTATCATCCGTTGATTCCTGTTCCTTCCCGTTTTTTAAGTTGTTTGCCGCACTCGCGTAAGTTCAAGCTCCCAGTCAACCCGTCGTAGACCCGACTCTTATCGGCGTTGCGGTTTTATTTATTGTAGACACCGTGATATCAAACTATAAACACGTATCTATTTACCTGTACGCTTCCTTTTTATCGCAAGAATCTTGCTACTAGGCGTATTGCCGTGTGGGGTCCGGCGCCGGGCTTAGACCCGTAGAATAGTCCTACGGTATGTCCTGCCTGGCGTAAGAGGCGACCTAAAAGGACGGCACACACATTTACACATACACCCAATAAACACATCTACACAATATGTACACGGGGGCAGGGAAGACCGGTATCTCCGTTTTTCAAGAAGTATCGAGGTGGGGCCCTGGTTGGGTTGATCTGGCAGTGGTAGCTGGCTTCGAAACCAGGTATGGCACACCTGGGCCGACGGGTAATATAGGGGCCCACCCTTTCCTAACCAGCATAGGGGCTGCCCTTTCAACCGTCGAAAAATCCCGTGGTATGTAGTAGTGCCAGGTGGTGCCTGGAATAGGGCCCTGCTGCGTATCTCGGGGGGCTTCGTCAGCGGCGGCCCAGGCCTCCTAATCGGGACCAGCTCTGCCATGATATTTCGCGGAAACTGGTACACGGAGGACCCCAACCCCAAATCAATCACTCATACTACTTCACGCACACTAACACAGAATAAGTACAAACAGAAACAAAATACACACCATCCCCAAAACTTAAGCAATGGAAGAACAAAACATGGATTATGGTTCAAACGTGCCACAAAACCTGGAGCACCCGAGCTCCAAAAAAGTAACAGAGGAAGGCTCCGAAATAAATTCGGAGATAGAGGAACTGCTTCTCGGGTTATCAGGCAGCGAATCCGAGGGGGAGACTAGCGTTTCCCCCATGGATAAAGCAGCTAGGGAGGCCCGTCGCAAAGAGAAGCGAAAGGAAAATAAGCGTAAGACCAGAAGAGAGGGCAAAACGGAGGGAACTGCGGGAAGGCCAGGGTCCATCGGCCCAGGCAAGCCAGGCAGAACACTCTTCCCAGGAAGCGGCTGACAAGGGTCCTAGGGAAGCAAGTCCAGGCGACTCTCCAAAGAGTGGCCAGGGCCAGCAACCTAGGGGCCCATGTAAGCTGCAGAGACAGCCCTCGGGAAAAATAAGAGATCCGGAGGCGAGGAGAGCAAAAGGGGCTGCTGCACGCAAACCCATAGAGCTCATCACGCACTCCATGGGACGAGTCAGGGTAACGGAAGGCCAACCAGGTCCTTCAGGTACCCGACCGACCATTAAGAGACCGAGGAGTGATGACACTCCCCCAGACGCAGTGAAAAGAAGGCCAACCAGGTCCTTCAGGTACCCGACCGACCATTAAGAGACCGAGGAGTGATGACACTCCCCCAGACGCAGTGAAAAGAAGGCCAAAAAGCTTACCGAAGCAAGCAGGGAAAGCCAAGGCTTCTCATCCTTTGAGAAAAACCACGGCTAAGTCCCAGCGAGCAACGGAGCCGAAGCCGCCTAATAGGGAGAACCAGGTTGTAATCAGGTCTGACCGACCAGATGGCCAGGTTCTCCCAAAGGAAGCTGAGGCAATTAGAGCGAACATAGTTGCCGAGATGTTCAGTGCCATGGCAGGCCCCGAAGGGGGTCCCCAGGGGCCAGAACTCCGGTTTAGGAACTCAGGACTAGTGGAACCAGGCTGGTTCTTAGTCACTGCCCAGCACGATACCTCAGCAAGATGGCTGGAGGGCTGGACACCTTTCAGTGCCGAGGGAGTCACCTTTGCCCCAACAAGGGCATCGGAGGCACCATGGCCAGAGAAGGTGGGTTTCTGGCTCAGAAGCCAAGAGGAGGTTGACCTGGAAAAGCTGAGGCAGATGCTTTCCATGCAGAACCGCTCACTAAGAGTGGAGCAATGGAGGCATGTTCAGACGACAGGAGGACCAGGAGGGTGGTTCTTGACCTTCATGGTCAGCGGAGATACCGTTCGAACTCTGGAGGAGTCTGGGTGGCAGCTCTACTACCAGTTGGTTACTCTCGCAGTGCGAAGGGTGCTGACGTGGAGCGGAGCAGTCCGCCAGGACTCTTCTGAGGCCGGCGTGTCAAAGCAGGCCAAGAAGGACAACTGAAAGGACCACAGCCCTCGCACCATTAACTCCCCATAATGGATTTACTGCAGGTAAGTCAGATCAATCTTCAGCACAGTAGGGGCGCTACGGCAGAGCTGATGAACGCCCTAACTGGCAGGAGAGAAATAGTCTTCATTCAAGAACCGTATGTTTACAGGAATAAGGTCAGGGGACTGAGGATGGCCAACTACGATGTAGTGGTTGGCGAGGAAGTAAACGATCGACCCAGGACCTGTATCATGGTGTCCAGCGATCTCAGCATGGTACCACTACCGCAGCTGGGAACCAAGGACCTCACTGCAGTGGTTCTCAAGTATCAGGTAGGTGGTAGAAACCATAAGGTAGTAGTAGGAAGCGCCTATTTTCTCTCGGATGACGCGCGTATACCTACGGAGGAATTCGAACGCTTAATATCGTTTGCGAGAGATAAAGGTCTTCCGGTAATTGTCGGATGTGACGCCAATGCACATCATTCGGTGTGGAGGAGCTCAGACATTAACCCCCGGGGCGAAACCCTACTAGAATATTTGGCGTCCACGGATCTTGAGATAATGAACAAAGGTACAGAGCCCACTTTTGTCAATAGCATCCGAAAGGAGGTAATTGTCATTACAGTGGCCTCTAGGTGTTTTTCAATCAATATTGAAAACTGGAAAGTGACGTCGGATATCGTGACATCTGATCATCGTATGATCAGAATGAAAATGAATTCCGACAAGCCTCTGGAAATTCCCTACCGGAACCCCAGGGCAACAGACTGGGAAAGCTATCGTTCCAGTCTCGTTCGCCAAGGAGGCCAACCAGAGGAAGGTATATGCACAAAAGAACAATTAAGTAAAGACGTAGAGCAACTGGCAAGTAAAATTGTCTCAGCTTATGAGGAGGCTTGTCCTCTCAGGGAGGCTCGAGTTCGTAGGGTACCATGGTGGACCGGCACTCTAGCCGATCTGCGCAAGGAATCCAGGCGAATCTTTAATCGAGCTATCAGAGAAGGGACACAGGCCTCATGGGACACTTTCAAAATGGCCAGGAATAGGTTTAAAAATGAGTTAAGGCGCAGCAAAAGATCTAGCTGGCAGAAATACTGTGCAGAGTTAAACTCAGTATCAGACTCTGCTAGACTGATGAAAATCTTAAGCCGCGAAACTAGTCAAACAGTAGGAGCGCTAAAAAAGGCGGATGGGATGTGGACAACATCCAGAGAGGAGTCGTTACAACACCTCCGGGAAGTCCACTTTCCAGGAGACGGCGCCATCCAGTTAGCACCCATAGCGGAACAGGAACCAGTTTCTATAGAGAACTGGCAGTTCGCTGAGGGAATTATAACGGAAGGTGCAGTCACATGGGCAGTACAGGAGTTTGATCCCTTTAAGTCGCCGGGGCCAGATGGGATCTTCCCAGCATTGCTTCAGAAAGGCCTGGATATCCTTCTTCCACATATAGTAAGGGTATATAGGGCCAGCGTAGCAATGGGATGGGTCCCAGAACAGTAGAAGGCAGCCAGAGTGGTCTTTATTCCCAAGACGGGAAGGGTGGACTACACAACTGCCAAATCATTTAGGCCCATTAGTTTTACATCCTTTCTTTTAAAGGCCTTGGAAAGGATCATTGATAGGCATCTAACGGAAAGGGTAATAAGATCACACCCATTCCATAGGAATCAGCACGCATAGACGTGGAAGATCGACCGAAACTGCACTCCACGCTGTC
Organism: Agriotes lineatus; assembly: GCA_940337035.1. NCBI lineage: Eukaryota > Metazoa > Arthropoda > Insecta > Coleoptera > Elateridae > Agriotes > Agriotes lineatus. The sequence continues at coordinate 107,317,438 of OW679202.1, read as the reverse complement.
GTGCACAAGGTCGAAAGGGCACTACACTATAAGGAAGTGGCCCTTGCAGTACTTTTTGACATTGAAGGCGCATTTGACAAGGCAAGAACGGCTACAATATGTCAAGCCTTACAGGCCAGGGAAACCCCTCCCGTTCTGGTCAGTTGGGTGAGAACAGCACTGGAGCAAAGAACCGTGACGGCAAACCTAGGTGACTGTTCAGTGAGGGCCAGGGTGACGGGAGGTTGCCCACAAGGCAGTTGCCTCTCACCTCACCTGTGGTGTCTTATAATTAGAGTCCGTCAAAATATTCCCGTATTATTTTAAAATATAGCATAGCAAAATGGCATTTATTTTTTAAAAATATGGCATATAAAATGGCACTTATTTCAAAATAAAACATAAAAAATAAAGTACTTATTTCAAAAAGTTGAAATTTTAGAAAAAATGTCACCAGTAATATTAAAAATCCCACAACACAAATACAAAAGACAAAGTAATTTGATAAAAACGACGGGCACAAGGCAAATAAGTGGAACGTAGGTATCCGAGGTGCATTGAAGGGAATGAGGAGAGCGCGGGGTTGTTGTTCGCGAGTGGACGTAACGGGATACTTCCCTGAGCATTGACGCGCGCGACGAGCGGTCACCCCCGCCACGGGTAATCGACCTTAGTACCTGGCACTTACCAAAACTTCTACATGTCTATTTTGAAATTTGTAAGCCCTTTTGTTGTGAATTAGCCACATATTGATTTTGATTGAAATATAGCATTAGAATATGACATTTATTCAAAATATAGCATTTATCACGAAAAAGGGCATTTTATAGCATTTATGGCACCAACAAATGTGGTTCATTCCACCCCTTACTACGTGAAACGCCTAAATACGAAATCTGGCCCTAAAGGAGCCTACAGTAAGAAACATGGCAAAATGGCATTTGACGGACTCTACTTATAATGGACGGTCTACTGGGATGCCTAACGGAAGAGGGCTTCTATGCACAAGCATACGCAGACGATGGACTGGTATTTGTTACTGGCAGGTTCCTAAACGTCGTTTGCGATAGAATGCAGGTAGCTTGCAGGATTATTGAAAGATGGTGTGAAGAGAAAGGTCTGTCGGATACCCATTATGTACGGAAGACCACTTGCATTAGTGCAAGAGGTCAAGTACCTGGGGGTAATCCTCGACAGCAAATTAAGTTGGAGGTCGCATGTCGACAGGACGGTGAAGAAGTCGACAACGACCTTATGGCAGTTGCGCAGAGTTATAGGCAGGAACTGGGGGATAAACCCCAAGATTCTGCACTGGCTCTACATATTGGTAGTAAGGCCAAGAGTTCAGTAGGGCTCAGTGGTCTGGTGGCCTAGTGTAGAGCGCCCCAGAATTTCCGTAAGATTGGCAAAGGTCCAACGACTAGCCTGTCTCGGAATTACAGGGACAATGAGGACAACCCCAACAGCCGCACTGGAGGTAATACTGGGACTCCCGGGCCTCGACACTTGGATAAAGAGAGAGGCCATGGCTACCCACCTCAGAATGCGGGATACGGGGCTATGGAATGGCCAGGGAGTTCGCACGGGCCATGCTAGGATCACCGACATGGCTGCTAGAGAATTACCTCTATCAGCCTACAGGGTAACCGAAGCAGAGGACCGGCTAAGGTTAGAAAAAGGTTTCTCTCTCACTATCCCAACAAGGGAACAGTGGGAGCAAAAAAGGGTTAAGCTCCAGTCGAATGCCTTGATATGCTACACGGATGGTTCCCGAGTGGCGGAAAGGCAGGAGCAGGAATTTATATGGAAGGCCGGGGGGTGCAAGAAAGCTATGCTTTAGGAAGATTCACCACGGTATTCCAAGCAGAAGTTTATGCCATCCTATCGGTGGCAACAAGGAACGAGGTCAGGATATCCCCAGAGCAAAAAATGTATATTTGTCCTGATAGCCAAGCCGCACTAAAAGCAATCTTCTCGGCCAGGACAAGATCAGCTCTTGTCCAGGAATGTGGAGATGCTTTAGCCGAATTGGCAAGGGAAAAGGACGTCGAGCTCATCTGGGTCCCGGGACACACGGGGGTCCAAGGCAACGAGAAGGCGGACGAACTAGCCAAACTTGGAGCCGGGGAAACTTGTTTTAGACCGGAACCTTTTTTGGGTATAACAAGGCAGCAGGTCTCAGCAACCCTAACCGGGTGGGCCTACAAGACCAGCGAGGAAAAGTGGAAAGGATACAGGGGCTGTCGTCAGGCAAAGTACCACATAGCGGGATTTGATTCAAAGAAATCAGTCTGGCTAATGGGAAGGAGCCGAAGAACCACAAATCTTTTGATAGGGATCTTGACAGGCCACTGTAAACTAAAGAGACACCTAACACTGATAAGAGTAGAGGAAGATCCCATCTGCCCAAGATGTGGGAGGGACGAGGAAACGTCATTTCACTACTTGGGAGAATGTGCAGTCGCTGGACTGAGGTATAGAACCTTTGGAGCACCTACGCTTCGAATGGAAGAGTTGAACTCCCTATCCTGGGCCGAAATTCTGATCTCCATTAGAAAATCAGGAAGGTTTAAGCAGGGAGAAGAGCCCATCGAAGAGGATGATAATGAAGGCGGTTGAGGGGATGGCATGGGGTTGGCAAAAAGGGCCTATGGTGGCCTACTTGCTAGACTTCGGTCTCCCCACAACTACTACTACTACTACTTCTGCTACCAGGCGTAATAACACTATTAACCTCTGAAAAAATGAAAGAAGTAACAAAAGAATTAACGTGCTAAAGTAAACATTACTGCACTACAAGAAACGAGATGGAAAGGACAGGGAGAAATTAACAAAAAAGAATACATCATGTTACATTCAGGAGAAAAATGGCACAGGTTTTATTGTGAACAGAAGATTACGTGAAATTATTTTGCATTTTAAACCTATAGATGGAATATTATCCTACCTTATAATTAAAACAAAACCCACAAACCTGTCCATTATAAACATCTATGCATTAACAGAAGTAACAAATGAGAATGAAAAAGAACAGTTCTATGGCAAACTGGACGAACTATGTGAAAAAGTATCCAAGCATGATACACTTTTGACACTAGGAGATTTTAATGCCCAAATTGGGAAAGAAGACTACATAAACAGCGTAGCTGGAAAGGAAACAATTCATGAATTTACTAATGACAATGGAAATGGACTGTGTAATCTAGCAACATCACTGGATCTCATAATAAGTAGCACAAAATTCAAACACAAGAAAATGCATACTATTACATGGAAATGACCAGGTGGAAATACTGATAAAGGAAATCAAATAGATTACGTGCTCATTCATAAGCGATATACGATCTTACAAGGGTGCGGATGTGAATACTGACCACTACCTAGTAATAACTGAAATGAAGCAAAAAGAACAAGAAGCAGAAATGAAGGGAAGAAGTGCAAAATACTAAATATAGAAAATATAAACAATGAAAGACTACGTGAGAGATATACAATGGAAGTAGATAAAGAACTAGAAGAAAAAGAAAAAGTAGCGGACATAGATCAACGGTGGGGTAACATTTGTAGAAGTGTAACAACAAGCGCACAGAAAATAATGGGTTTTAATACAACCAAGCACTGTAAAATGCTTAACGCACTGAGTATTGTATAAAATGTTTTGGCGACATATTATTTTAAACATTTTCTATCAATTCGAGATTTTGCTTTTGAATATCAAAATTACCGTTGCCATCAAGCAAGTTGCCTTCTGTAAATTTTGTAGTTAATGCTTTGAAACGTCAAAAATCAAAGTTGTAAACATCAATTTTCTTTATTTCTCCAAAATTCAAGCAAACGAGGAATTACATAACCAGCGCTTCTGCAAATACCCTTTACTACTACAAAGCAACTTTTTTTTAAGGGTTTCTAAAAGCTAAAAATGTTCTAGTCATTTTACTGCACCGGGTTGCATAAAAACACTGACTAACTGTAGAATCGTAGTTACAGTGGACGTCAACTGTGTATGAATATGTTGTTTACATGTCAGGAGGCCAAAATAGTAATTTACGTTACAAGACCGGAAAGTAGTGTTTTGCAGGTCGAACCAAGTTGGAGAAACCTGCAAAACAATTTCCGGTCATGTATCGTACAATATTTTTTGTACGACTGACACTAATACAAACTCAATTTTTAATTTTTTTATTAATTTTTTAACAAATACCTACTAAATACAACCACAACCAACCATAACTAGGCAAATAAATTATTTTTGAATATTTATGTTAAATGTACAATTGTGAACGTTAAATATTTGAAGGGAAGATGTCTCTGAAATGCTGGGAATGGTCACGTTTTTTGTCGTAGTACTAACAAAATTGCTTTGGCGCTCATTTTCTTTGGAGCATTCTGCTTGAATTTTGTTTGCTATATTAATTTTGTTCTGAATGGAATCTTCCAAGTAGCCTTCCGCTACGGTGGAAGATTTCCATCCCCCATGTCCTTTTAAATTTATATATCACCACCTCCATCTGCTAGCAGAGTCGCTGAGCTTCGACGAAAGCAGTGGCCTGTGAATTCGCCTGGATTTTGTAATCCAAGGTAGGACGCGATTTTGCTAGGGGCCTTTTTGACATAATGCAGTTCTATAACTTGGGTTGAACACATGTCCTTGTTATAAAATATAAACAGTCGTCTATGGCAGGTGTGCGGTGGCCTAAGTTGCAAATAACTCCTATAAAGTTGCAAATCTCTTTCTGAGTTTATAATAAACGATCATGTGGTATTCGTTTTAGTTTTGGGGATATTGACGATCAACATTGTTTCCTTATCCTTGATATCATTCACCGGCATTTGAACGAGCTCCTCGCGGCGACATGCACTTGCGGAACCCATAATTAGTAGTATCTAAAATAGAATTAAAATTTATTGTAACCAGTTTTTACTTCAATTTTTTTTCTATTGTACCTTAAGCATAAGATATTTGCTATCGGGAGCATTATTCAGAAATCTTTCAATTTGTTTTCTTGTAAGAATCTTAGATTTCTTCGGCTTATAACCAGTGATGTTCCCATCAATTTTATTGAAGGTATACTATACTACCGGCCATTGTGTGACTGCTTTTTCTATGGTTGGGTTGCTTAGCGGAGGGGGGGGGGATTACAACAAATTAGTTAACATTTTTATTATTTTTTCCATATAAAATTGAAAAAACATCGATTAACCTAATTAAATGTACTGACAAAAAATTATTTTCGTAATGCATCTTTTTTACTTCCTTTTACCTCGGGGGTTGGGACACCTACCGAGCGCGTCTCCAGGTGGCGGATAAGAGAACGGCTGAGGTCCTCCGGACCAAGGTTAGTGGTTAGCTAGTAGCTGTTCCGTTGGGTCAGACCGCCGGAAGGGTGAGCTCTTTGGGGGTGAAGGCGCATGCAGTGGGTCCTTAAGGTCCCTAGGGGTTCCGGTTTCTGATACCCTGGGGCTCGCCTAAAGGTGCCTGCTCGTGTGCAACTCATCTCTGGGAGCTATATCTCCTTAGTATCCTTGGCGTCGAAGTTCGGCGTCCCCTTGTTGGGCTCCGTGGTGGGTGGGTAGCTAGGGAGATGAAAATTTTTTCTTTCAGCATGGATGACGAGAGTAAAGAAACCATACAGGGCGCGTCTTCGGATACCCCTCAAGCAGAAGCTCAACAGCAGCTGCAAAAAACAGAGGAGCAACAGACTCTTCCAAAAAGGAAGAGGATTTCTGGTGCCGAACAGAAGCGCAGGAGAAAGGCTCGCTTAATTGCAGAGAACTCCGGCGCTACGGCCTCTACCTCCACTCAAGGGACTGGCTCCCAGAGCTAGCCCCAAGGCGGTTGGTTCCGGTAGGCCTACACCTTCCACAACCAAAAGGATTAGATCGGATGGAAGCACACCCTCCACCTCTAATCCGAAAAAGAAGGTCAAGCCAGACCAAAAAGTAACCGAAAGGGTAGGTGGTTACAAAGAGGCCCTTACGAGGCACCTCCGCGTGGCCATCGTGGATCTAAGGACCCCCCTCGGTAAGTCACCCAGGTCCAAGCGGACCTAATAAAAGCTCAATTGCTAGTGGCTCTGGACAATCACATGTTCGCCCTAGCCGAAGGCCAAATTCCACCCACTTTCAAGGGCTGGCAGTACTCCGGGGAGATTCTTAGAATCACCTGTGAGGATGACCAGACTCTGAAGTGGCTAACAGAGGCAGTGTCAAACCTGCCCACTTTATGGGAGGGCGCCCGTCTGAATGTCGTCCAGGTGGATCGGCTGCCCAGGCTGGCGAAGGCAGCTCTGTGGATTCCAGGGAAACCTGAACCTACGGAGACTGTTATTCGCCGACTGGCAGTGCAGAACCCCGGGATAGGTGTTCGGGACTGGCCCCTCTTCCACACAGCCGAAAAGGAGGAACCCGTTGGCAGACTCCTAGTTTTTGGGCTAAACCAGGAGGCTGAAACAGCAGTCAAAAGTAGAGGTAGTAAACTGCACTATCAGTTTACAACTCTAAAATTAAAAATTCAGAGGCCTGGAGATGCAATTCCAGACTCCAACCCCTTAAGGCAGGGTGCGTCTACGGATACCCCTAAACCCCTTTCTGTTACAGAGCAGGGTGCGTCCTCGGATACCCCTCCATCGCCAGTAGGAGAGCCGCTGCTACCACAGCAGCCATCCGAAGTAGAAGCCTCACAACTCCCCACCCCCATGGATACTCTTGAGGAGGAGAGGGAGCTGATGAGTATGCTTTTAGGGTCCGGGTCGGACACCGAGGTCGAATAATTTATTGTCGACCTCATGTCCTCCCAACCTGGACTAAACATCATACAAATTAACCTGCAACACTGTCGAGAGGCTGCTGTTACTCTACGCAGACAACTCGACAGCCAGCAGGACACTGTTGCATTAATACAAGAGCCTTGGATTGTAAAATCTAAGATCTGTGGATTAATTAATCGTAATGGCACTGTTTTTACAGATAGCACCCATGAGAAACCAAGGACGTGCATCTACTGTCCCAAGCATTTACAAGCCTTTGCTTTGCCACACCTCTGTACGCGTGATATTACGGCGATACAGATGAGCTGTAGTATAAACGAAGGGAAGGAAGATGTCATCTTCGCATCGGTATACCTCCCCAGTGACTCAGTTGACCCTCCACCTAGCGCGGAGTTGATCGAATTGGTGAACTACTGTGAGAGGAACAACAAAAACCTGATTATTGGCTGTGATGCAAATGCTCACCACGTTTCGTGGGGTAGCAGTGGCATTAACACCCGAGGTAGGTTCTTACTTGAGTACCTAATAAGTACAAACTTAGAAATACTGAACCGTGGATGTGAACCAACTTTTGTCACAACGCGTAGCCAGACCGTGATTGATGTCACTCTGGCCTCTTCAGATATTTCCAATAATATTGTGGGCTGGCAGGTATCACCTGTTGTGTCTATGTCAGACCACAGATGGCTTTGTTTCAAATTATCTGGAACTATAGCTCAACCAAAACAATATCGAAATCCTAGGCGGACTGACAGACTATCTTACAAGACAGATCTGGAAGCTCACCTGGTGAACTCGGTTTTCCCAGAAAAGATTGATCAGGTAGAGGACTTGCAAATCAGTGTGGATAACCTGCAGAACTCGATCCTACAATCTTACGAATCGTCATGCCACTTGAAAACATCCAAGGCGAGTCGCACAACCTCCTGGTGGTGTTCGAAACTCGACAGGATGAAATCAACATTGGGCAAACTCTTTAACAAAGCAAAAAGAACTAGAATTACTAGTGACTGGGAGGCCTATAAAGACCAAAAACAATTATACAAAAAAGAAATCCGCCAGAGACAGAGGGACTCTTGGAAAACGTTTTGTAGTTCCACAGAGTCCACTGCCTCCGCGGCTCAGTTGAAGAAGATTCTTTCTAAGGATCCAAACCAACAGCCAGGCTGTCTCAGGCGAGGGGATGGTTCTTTTACAACCAAACCCGGAGAGACAGCGGAAGTGCTAGTTCAAACACATTTTCCAGGCTGTATTGTCACCCCTGACAATGTATGGCCAAAACCCAATATCCCACCTCCCTCAGAGGAAGATTGGAATGTGGCAAACCAGGTCGTACGGGGTGACAAGGTAACCTGGGCTATAAACTCCTTTCTCCCCTTCAAGTCACCAGAAGTGGACGGTATCTTTCCAGCCCTGCTACAATGGGGACTGGACCTGATGCTTGTTCACCTGGTGAGCTGGAGAGAAGTGAAGGTAGTTTTTATACCTAAACCAGGGCGTACGGATTATACCCAGGCCAAATCATATCGTCCCATTAGTCTTACATCCTTCTTACTAAAGACGCTTGAGAGACTTTGTGACAGAGAAATACGGGAAAGGGTGCTGGCTTTACACCCATTGCACCCGAACCAACACGCCTATATCTCAGGGAGATCTACTGAATCGGCGCTACATGCTGTAGTGAACCGTATTGAGAGATCGCTAGACAATAAAATGTCCACTCTGGGAGTTTTCATTGATATTGAAGGAGTATTTGACAAGGCTTCCTTTGAGAGCATTAACTCTGCCTTACGCAGGCATGGTGTGGCACCCACTCTCTGTGAGTGGATAAAACACATGCTTACGATGAGAGCAGTACAATTTAATGTAGGAGACAACTCCATTAGAGGTGTTGTGACGAAGGGCTGTCCGCAAGGGGGGTTCTGTCCCCACTACTGTGGAATACAGTGGTAGACAGCCTTCTAAGCACACTCAATAATGCTGGATTCTATACTACTGGATATGCGGATGACATCGTCATCCTCATTACTGGCAAGTTCGAGAGCACGCTCTGTAACTTGATGCAGACAGCTCTTCGAATAACGGAAACATGGTGTAATGAACAGGCCCTCTCTGTCAACCCTTCAAAGACAGAAATGGTACTTTTCACAAAAAAAAGGAAGCTAGGACCTTTACGTAGACCTCTGCTATTCAATACTTCTCTCAGATTTTCAGACAATGTCAAATACTTGGGAGTTATTTTTGACAGACAGCTGAATTGGGAGAAACATTTAAAAGTTAAAACTGAAAAAGCATGCATGGCATTCTGGCAGTGTCGCCGCGCTTTGGGTAAATCCTGGGGACTCTCCCCCCGAATTACCTTGTGGCTGTATACTGCCGTGATAAGGCCCATGCTATGTTATGGAGCACTTGTCTGGTGGCCCAGGGTCAGACAGGCTACGGCAGCAAGTAAACTAGGACATGTGCAACGCCTTGCCTGTCTTAGTTCTACAGGTGCTATACGCTCAACCCCTACAGCCGCTTTAGAGGTGGTTTTATGCCTTTCACCACTTGATCTTTTTGTGGAGGAAGTAGCCGTAAGGACCGCCTTGAGGCTGCGCTACAAAGGGCTGTGGCACACAGCAGGCAGGGGAGGTAGGCATACCCGCATCCTGAATGAGGCCGTCGACAAGATCCCTCTTCTGGACGCTATAGTAGACTACCTCCCTCTACAATATTCCTTCAACAGACAATTTAACGTCTATGAAAATGCCGGGTTTACCCAGCATATAGATATATCCATTTTTACTGATGGATCTAAAACAAAGCATGGAACGGGTGCCGGAGTTTTCTCTGACGATCTGAACCTCCGCCAAAGCATACCACTAGGCAAAATGGCCACTGTCTTCCAAGCGGAAGTAATTGGAATAATGCATGGTGCAAAAGCAATTCTTGAAAGGAAAATCGAGAATCAATGTATTGGTATCTTCAGTGACATTAGAGCCGCTTTACTAGCCCTGGGCAGTTGCAAAATTACCTCAGGTGTGGTACTGCAGTGCCGTGAAGCTCTCGAGGATATCTCAAAAAATAATGTCGTTTCCCTTGTATGGGTGAAAGGACATGACGGTAACTACGGCAATGAGGAGGCTGATGAGACTGCGAGACTGGCTTCCGGACAACCTCTTTGGGGGCCAGAACCCGTAATCCCTATATCCCTGACAATATTAAGCTCTATGATATATCAAGAAACCTTAAACAGCTTCATACGTAGATGGGTTAACATGCAAAGCTGCCGGCAAGCAAGAGCTGCTATTACAGCGCCCTCGCCATAGACAGCCAAATATTGCTTGCAACTGTCCCGAAGTAACCTTCGATTAGTCGTGGGTATCCTATCTGGACACTGCACTCTAAACAAACATATGCACAGGATGGGACTAGTGGACAGCCCAAACTGTCGCGGATGCAACGAGGATGACGAGACGGCAGAACACGTCCTGTGCCACTGTCCAGCTCTCGCAAGAGTCAGAGGATCCATGTTGGGGGACTTCTGGCCCGATATGGTCAGAATTAGCAACACTCCAGTTGCGGTTGTCCTTAAGTACATTCAAAGGATTGGATGGCTTGAGTGATACCCAACTTGGAGATCTGCTGGGAGGTAGCACAATGGGCCCACTTAATGCGGCCTAAGTGCATGTGAGGTAACTCACCCTCCATTATTAATCCAGAATCCAATCCAGAATCCACTTCCTTTTACGATAAAGGAAGTATTGGATTCACCCCAAAAATTCGAAATTGAGTTTTCAACAGATATTCACGTTTTAGAGTCTCCCGATCCCAAAAAACATATTTTTTTTATTGGTCTGTCTGTCTGTGTGTGTCTGTCTGTGTGTCTGTCTGTGTGTCTGTGAACAGAATATCTCAAAAACGAAAAAAAGTATGGCATTGAAACTTCATATATAAGTTTTACGTACTATGTAGATGAGACAGCAAGCTTTTGAAGAAAATCGCATAACCGGAAGTAGGTGTTTACTCTTGCGATTTTTCAATTTTTTTCGATTTTTTCAAAAACGGCTTTAACGATTTTTTTCAAACTTTATATTTTTATTACATTTTTAATGTGTATTGATGTGAGATAGGTGATTTTCCAGTTGAATATTTTTAAAATGGGTTTCTTTTGTTTTTTTTTTCAATTTTTTTTATTAACTCCTATTTTAAATAGAACACCCGGTATATTATTACATTTTGTAATTTAGCTTAAAATTCTAGAAAAAAATTTTCTTCAACTAACTCTATTTTGTACCGTTTTTGTAGAATTAGCAATTTTTGAAAATTTTTGACAAATGCTTAGAAATTTAAAATCAAATTTTTGGCTAATTATAAGATCACTGTAAAAGGAAGTTGTGTGAGTGTATCACACCAGATTTTTCTTGTCGGTTTTTTGGCGTGGTGGGATAAATCCTAGAAACACTGACAGCCTTGGTGCAGACAATTGTTCAAGTAGTGTTTGACTTGACGTTAGGCCTAATTTGTAAGCACATCAAACAAGTTTTCACAAAATTGCTTGAGAGTATACGCAGTATGCCCAGAAAATCCTGAGGGTATACAGCGTATATGGAGTATACCTTATGGGAACACCACTGCTTATAACCAATAGACTTCTTCTTTATAAACGCTATTAGTTTGAAGAACTTGCCAATGTCCACTCCTTCTTTTGTGGCCAGCATGGATTTGATCATTGATTATAGGCTCCATAAGCTCGAAGAGGCCAGTATTTGGGATTTTTCAGCAAAGTAAGCTAAAAGGACTTCTTCACCTACTTTTTTTACTTTCTTTTCTCGGCACCAATTTAAAAATGCATTGTACGCCTTTTCGTACCGAGCTTTAGACTTTTCCGGCAATATGTCGTATGTCGCCTTCTTAGCCGCTTCCAAAATTTCTTGCGGAATTATATTTTCTGTTTCTGGCTGTTCAAAATCTGAATCCATACTTTGCAAATTCACTTTAGACAATTCAAACAAATTATGACATAAGTATATTATTTGACTTTTCGAAATAATAACACAATTGTTTCCACAAGTTTTGCAGTATTTTGTCACATCACAGCCTGCTGGATTGTGTGACAAAAGTCACTATGTCGTTTGTCAAACAATTCAGCAGGCCGTGTTTCACATAGAGGGATCAGAAAGAAACAAAAATAGGGACCGGCAAACTGGGCCGGACTGGCCCACCGGGACACCGGGAAATTTCCTGGTGTTCTGCCCCGAATTTAAATTGCAAAACATAATTATTTATTTATTCCATTATTTTTAAAACAATATTTGTTTATCAAAAAATAATATATAGCCTGCTCCGCGCCACACCCACGTCTGTGGCCTGCATTTGGCTGGTTTTCATAAAGAAACAGCGCTTAGGCACAGAGTACTTATTAGCAGAAAGTGAAGAGTGGGAAAAAATTGTATCCCTACTATGTGCTATTTTTATATTTCTACCAATCAGCAGCTTGTGTCAAAGCTCCAGTTTCCTTGTGAAAATTCAGCCTTTTTGAGCCAGGACGGGAGCCTGGCATCCGCATCGTCTCGTCTCGTGTCTAGTCGTAAGTTCTAACAGAAAGCTATTCTGCTATATGTTAATCATTACGGGAACAACGATAAATTCACTGCTAGCCGGGTGTGGATAAATAAATTTAGGAAAAGACATGGTATGCGTTTCTTACAAATTTTCGGCGGAAAACTTTCTGCAGATGCAACAGCATTAAGCCGTTCACTGCCAAATTAACAAACATAAAAGAATGTGATCTAAGACCTGAACAAGTTCATACCGCAGATGAGTCAGTCCTTTTTTTGGAAATAATTGCCTGATTAAACCCTTGCACGTTCAGGTGAGAAAACTGCACCTGGACGTAAAATTAGCAAGGAACGAATATAGTTTTATTGCACTCGTAGAAACTCTGGACTGTATTGCGAATATGGAAAATATGGACGCAAAGGCACGTTTACAAGCCAAAATGTATCGAAATTTCCTATTGGAATACTCCTCTATTCTGACAGCCCAAACATACCTCAGGGTATTTCACAGCATAACCCCACTTTCAAAATACTTAGAAACTACTAGTATAGATAGATCTTCTAAAGGCACAGCAAATGGTGAAAACCACTATTAAGGCAGTAGTCATCAAACAATTCATAAGTTTTGCAAGGGATGTCCTTGCTGCCTATACCAGATGTTTTTAAAGGACAATTTTTATTCAAAAGCTTATTCAAACATGTTTTTAACTTATAAACTTCTTCTTACTTTGTCAACCACTCAAGTTGCATGTGAACGAAGCTTTCCGATTTTGAAATATGTTGAAAACCGTTTACGCCGTTGTATGTCTCAAGATCATCTAGACTGTTTCATGTTGATGACGTGTGAAAGAGATATTTTAAGTGATTTAGACAATAAACAAGTAATAAATTTGATTGCGAGAAGAGCAAACTTCTAAAAAAAAATTACTCTTTTAAATGCATACATAATATTATCCATTCTGTTGTTCTCTGAATGTCATTTTTTGGCAGTGATCTATTATGATATGTTTTTCGGACTTTTTCCACTGTCTAGGGTGTAAATCACACAACGTTTCGGGAGTTTTGATCTACTCCCGTTTTCAGGTGTTCCTGGTTAGTCCTGAGAAGGACTGATATTGTACGTTTTTCAACTTAAATTTGTGCCTCCCCCGGGGTTTGAACCCGGGACCGCTGATCGCTGTGATTACTACTCTGCCACTCTAACCACTAGGCCACCAGGGCGGTTATATATTTTAGTTGTAAACTTATATATATCTTACCGCTGTATGCGCAGCAGACTATTTTTGTAATTCTCTGCGCAGTAGTGGCATCCAAATGGGTTTTAGTTCTGCGCTAGCCTGGCTAATTGGTTCTACTGCCAGCGCTATGTATGTAGCTTCTTTCAGCTTCCTACGGAATCTGTTTTCCTCTTTAGCTACAATTGATGCGTTATCCCATTGTATGTGGTGTCTTCGTTCCAGCCGTGTTCTGCGTTCTTGGATTTGATGGTTTCGCCCATTCTAACATTTTTGCAGTGAAACACAATGACCCCTACGAGCGAGATTATCGGAACACCGCAAAGATATTATGAAGGGCGAAACCATCAAATCCAAGATCGCAGAACACGTCTGGAACGAAGACCACCACATACAATAGGATAACGCATCAATTGTAGCTAAAGAGGAAAACAGATTCCGTAGGAAGCTGAAAGAATCTACATACATAGCGCTGGTAGTAGAACCAATTAGCCAGGCTAGCGCAGAACTAAAACCCATTTGGATGCCACTACTGCACAGAGAATTACAAAAATAGTCTACTGCGCATACAGCGGTAAGATATATATAAGTTTAAACTAAAATATATAACCGCCCTGGTGGCCTAGTGGTTAGAGTGGCAGATTAGTAATCACAGCGCTCAGCAGTCCCGGGTTCAAACCCCGGGAGCGGCACAAATTTACGTTGAAAAACGTACAATATCCGTCCTTCTCAGGACTAACCAGGAACACCTGAAGACGGGAGTAGATCAAAACTCCCGAAACGTTGTGTGATTTACACCCTAGACAGTGGGAAAAGTCGGAAAAACATATCATTATCCATTCTACTGAATTGGGATTGATAGTTTTTTATAATGAGTCATTCACCTATTGTCATTTTTAAATACATGTCTTGTGCATAAAAAACGAGTTGCATTTTTGACTTTTTCCTTTTTGAACTGTGAACATTTTAATGAAAGAGATAAAAGTTATTGACAAATTTGCTGTGCTGATGCTCAAAATCCATGTATGGATTTTTTTCAAATAAAACAATGTTGTTGAGCTTAATAGTTTTTCGAATGCGATAAAATTGCGTCTGTAAGAGTCAATATTTGAATGTTTTTTCTCGGGGGGGGGGGGGGGGGTGTCACCCGCCGGACCACCTTCTCAATCTTATTGGCCCGCCTCGTCATTCTTTTCCGGCCTTAATTTTTTTACCAGTTTGGCCCTGCCGGCAAAAGCTTTTACCGGTCCCTGATGCTCGTTTTTCGATCTTGACCGTGTTACGGTCTTAAACTGACTTTACGACACCGCACCGGCTCATAGAACAACGAAACGGCCGGCGCGTGCCATAATAGACAAAATCGGGACGAAAGTTTTCCTAGGCCGCTACCCTTGCCGCAACAAGATAAATGCCGGCTAAAGCATCAGTGGAGCTAGGGCGGTTCTTTACGAGATCACCTAAGGGCAACGGCCAGAGGGGCGGTAGGTATCGATAAAAGTAAATAGGGCGCCACCAAGTCTGTCTTACAACATTCCCGTAAAACCGGACCTGGACGGTTAGACGGGGCGAGAAGTACACAAATAACTATTTCGAGAAAGCCGACGACTCCCAAGCTGTAGCGACGAGTGTACCGACTTACCTTTGATGGCTCTAAACTGCTTTCCAGGTTCCACCTTACATTTATCTGCACAAAGTATATCATAACCCTGAAAATTAGCATGCAAACGGCACAAAGAAAACAACAGGCAATTTAAACAAACCGGTGTATATTGGTCTGCGCACACATAAACAAACTTGGTAAACAAAAGGTCGAAAGGGTTTCCACAACAAACATTATTAAATACGTAAAAAGGGCTCTCACAGCACACATTAATATTCAAACCGTAAACAAAGGTTTTCGTAACTAAACGTCACGCACTAAACTGTAAATCAAGCGACACTGAGCAGTAATAATACGTTAACAAAAATTCTTAAATGAAGTGCTTAATTAGCACCCGGATTAGTGATTGAATTGGTGCATCTTAACTGTACTAAAGCAACTGCATAAACGAGAATTTGAATCGGTACGTTACTGTTACATTAATAGGAAATTGGTATCAAAAATTATCTAATTAAATCTACACAAATACTCTAACCTCGCCTGATATAATGCGCTACAATGTAAATTGCTAAATAAGTCGGTAACTTTTAAATGGTGACGATAAAGCGGTAACTACATACAACACACACTGAATGATCTGACCTGTATTAGTTTCACCTGGCTCTACACTTCGGTACTGCAATGGGCTCGTCTCACAGCGTAGGGAAGGTCGCAACGCTCACGGCTGCAGGTGCAAACGACACTACTAAGGAATCCCTCTCAGGACACGATATGCGGCCCAAAGGGGCGGCGAGGACTTGCATGAAGACGGTGAACAAGGCACGCTCTCGTTATAATCCCACTATGGCTGTGGTAAAGACGCCGACAAGGCACACGGTACTCGAAAGCGTCCGTCAACAATCGGGTCAAATAACACCTACAACTTTCTCGCGGCCGAAACTGAAGTCTCTGCGAACTGCCTGACCGCGGGAGCACTTGATACGAAGATAGCTTTCTCGGCACAAATGGACAAAAGACACGCCGCCATAACGACACAAAAGGAAGCGACGTCGCCCCGCAACGGCGAGACGCCGGCCGCCTTGGAATTTCTCTGCAACGACTGACTTCTTCGACAACCCGAGACCGAATGGCCGAAACGACCGTTAAAAATACTGCATCTGGGGATTCAACCGCCAAACGGGTGACTACGACGGCCAATAGCGATGCGACCAATAAAACAAATAAGTGCCGGTGACAAAGACAGCCAATGGCAAGGCGCCCAATAAAACAAATAAGTGCCGGTGACAAAGACACCCAATGGCCTCGCAGTCACACCAACAGCGTAAATTCTAGAAGGTTCGGAAATTCTGCGAGCGTTAACACCCGATTGTCAAAGTACCAACAAAGGGGGTGCCCCGGATGACGAGAAATACTGCGCTTGAGGCCAAATATGTGCAAAATCATTAGTATGGAATTAGGCGATGAAGCCAAATAAGTAACTAAAAGGGTTTAACATACGGGCACGCTGCCCTAAAGCCTAGGTGGCTAATTAAAATACAAAATGACCTGACACTCCCCTTACTTGAAAGAGAGTTTCCCGAAGTCTCTTAAAATCAACGGGGCATTTTGGCTGCGGCGCGACGAGAACTCAAACGAAAACGCAACAACGAAAAACAAACAAAACAAAAAAAACATTCGATACGATAGAGTGCACCCCCAAAGGGATTACGCACACTGGCCACCAGATAGGGTGCAAAGGTGGGAAGAGAGAAGAGGAAGAAGAAAGACTGGATACGCCAGTAGAAAATACGTAAATTTTTGTGTCGAAATCGGGTACAAACAAGTCTTACACCTGTGGACACTTCCAACCAACCGTTCCAAAAGAACACAGGGAAGGGGGGGGGGTATAGAAATGGAAGTCCAAAATCCCACACGAGGGTTACCTGAAGAGGGCACGCTGCTCGTCACGGGATCGGCGCATTGTGTGAATCCCACAACTGGTGTGAGTACCCAAGAGAAGAGGATGGACAACCAACAAGGGAAAATGGTTGTGACAGAAACTGTCAAAATAGTCATGATCAGTAATAGGAAAAACTCAGTCCACCGACATCCTCAATCGATGCCGATGCCGGAGCCAAGTCGACTATTAAACCGCAAAGCGCGAGCTCGAAAGTGACTCCAACACCGAACACCAAAAGAAAATCCGGAAGAACCAAGTCTCCAAGGGTGTAGGCGTTCGATGACGCATGCCCAATAAATCCTTTTCAGATCTCCATGCGGCCCAAAGGGACTACCTTACTACGACAGGGTCCGCACGAAACGAAATAACCAGAAACACGCTCTCTTTATGTAATCCCACATAGGTGGTTGAAAATGGCGACGGCCAACGGTACGGTAAAAGAGCGCTAGGCCATGAACACAACAGGGCATCACTACACAGAAAAAGTCTAAAATCTGTTGAACACTCAAACACTATACACTTAAAAAACCTTATGCGAACAACCGGGCCCTGGTGTCCCACAAAGCTCAGAAGCTTCAACGAAACTGTTCACAAAGAACACGATACTTGACAACATGACGTCATCAGACAAAAAGGGTACGATAAATGACAACAAAACGTCAACAAATACGAAACATTCCGACCAGCGGTAAAGACTCGTTAAATGCTAACGGTAAGTGTGCAAGACACTGCGATAAAAAAAAGTTAGGGGTGTCCACGAAGAAGTCGATAAACAAAGTTGGGCGGTACATGCTAATAATGAAAATGAAATAAAAGTCCAACGAAAATAACTACGTCAAACCAACTAAGAAGATGGCCTGAGGGACGTAATAACCGCACGAGCAAATCTCCCCAAGCACACCAACAGCACACCATAACTGATCAACAAACCAAAACGCAGTGATGAAGGTGAAAAAAAAAATTCCAACCTGCTCACCAAAAATCAACGCGGCACAACACCAAAGGATAGGAAAAAAAAATTGTCAAAATCGGTAATCATCAACGTCAAAATCGATAAACCTCGCTAACGTGAACGTCAAAATCGATAAACGTCAGTTCGGTACAACAAAAGTGTCAACTTAGCCCAAGGCTAAACAATGTAAGCGACAGGGAATCGAAACTCCCAACTAAGCCTTCAAAAAGACTTAAAAAAACAATGTCTGTACCTTCACTCAACAACATCTGGTACTAAATCCGACTAATACGGGATAAAATCTGCAACAAGTGCAACGAAACATCTCGGTAGTATGAACTGGCTAAGAAAAACAAGAAACGACGGTAAAAA
Source organism: Agriotes lineatus (assembly GCA_940337035.1). Classification (NCBI taxonomy): domain Eukaryota; kingdom Metazoa; phylum Arthropoda; class Insecta; order Coleoptera; family Elateridae; genus Agriotes; species Agriotes lineatus. The sequence continues at coordinate 107,299,051 of OW679202.1, read as the reverse complement.
TGACGAAAAAGATACTCAAAATATGAATACATGGAAAAACACAAAAAGAAAACTCAAAAAGGCGATAAACAACAAGAAAACACAAAACTACAAATAGAAAATAGGAAAATACAAGAAAAAACATATAGAAAACAAGAAAAGAAACGTAAAGACAAATGACAACTAAGAAAAAAACACATTCGGTAAAGAAAACAAATAAAAATAAACTAAAAACAAGAAAAGACATATAGAAAACAGAAGAAAACAGGAAAAGACAAATAGAAAACAAGAAAAGAAGCTCGGTAAGATATTCTACTAAGAAAAAAAACGGGTTTACCAGTCCATACCACTTCGAAAAGACGAAAAAAACCATTTGCGACAACAATATAAGTGACACGACAAGGCTACAATGCCTAAAATGCCAGAACAGCCAACAAAAGGCTAAAGCCCCATGAATTGGGCGCCAAAAGCTTGTTACGGTCTTAAACTGACTTTACGACACCGCACCGGCTCATAGAACAACGAAACGGCCGACGCGTCCCATAATGGACAAAATCGGGACGAACGTTCTCCTAGGCCGCTACCCTTGCCGCAACAAGATAAATGCCGGCTAAAGCATCAGTGGAGCTAGGGCGGTTCTTCACGAGATCACCTAAGGGCAACGGCCAGAGGGGCGGTAAGTATCGATAAAAGTAAATAGGGCGCCACCAAGTCTGTCTTACAACATTCCCGTAAAACCGGACCTGGACGGTTAGACGGGGCGAGAAGTACACAAATAACTATTTCGAGAAAGCCGACGACTCCCAAGCTGTAGCGACGAGTGTACCGACTTACCTTTGATGGCTCTAAACTGCTTTCCAGGTTCCACCTTACATTTATCTGCACAAAGTATATCATAACCCTGAAAATTAGCATGCAAACGGCACAAAGAAAACAACAGGCAATTTAAACAAACCGGTATATTGGTCTGCGCACACATAAACAAACTTGGTAAACAAAAGGTCGAAAGGGTTTCCACAACAAACATTATTAAATACGTAAAAAGGGCTCTCACAGCACACATTAATATTCAAACCGTAAACAAAGGTTTTCGTAACTAAACGTCACGCACTAAACTGTAAATCAAGCGACACTGAGCAGTAATAATACGTTAACAAAAATTCTTAAATGAAGTGCTTAATTAGCACCCGGATTAGTGATTGAATTGGTGCATCTTAACTGTACTAAAGCAACTGCATAAACGAGAATTTGAATCGGTACGTTACTGTTACATTAATAGGAAATTGGTATCAAAAATTATCTAATTAAATCTACACAAATACTCTAACCTCGCCTGATATAATGCGCTACAATGTAAATTGCTAAATAAGTCGGTAACTTTTAAATGGTGACGATAAAGCGGTAACTACATACAACACACACTGAATGATCTGACCTGTATTAGTTTCACCTGGCTCTACACTTCGGTACTGCAATGGGCTCGTCTCACAGCGTAGGGAAGGTCGCAAAGCTCACGGCTGCAGGTGCAAACGACACTACTAAGGAATCCCTCTCAGGACACGATATGCGGCCCAAAGGGGCGGCGAGGACTTGCATGAAGACGGTGAACAAGGTACGCTCTCGTTATAATCCCACTATGGCTGTGGTAAAGACGCCGACAAGGCACACGGTACTCGAAAGCGTCCGTCAACAATCGGGTTAAATAACACCTACAACTTTCTCGCGGCCGAAACTGAAGTCTCTGCGAGCTGCCTGACCGCGGGAGCACTTGATACGAAGATAGCCTTCTCGGCACAAATGGACAAAAGACACGCCGCCATAACGACACAAAAGAAAGGGACGGCGCCCCGCACAAGGCGAGACGCCGGCCGCCTTGGAATTTCTCTGCAACGACTGACTTCTTCGACAACCCGAGACCGAATGGCCGAAACGACCGTTAAAAATACTGCATCTGGGGATTCAACCGCCAAACGGGTGACTACGACGGCCAATAGCGATGCGACCAATAAAACAAATAAGTGCCGGTGACAAAGACAGCCAATGGCGAGGCGCCCAATAAAACAAATAAGTGCCGGTGACAAAGACAGCCAATGGCATCGCAGTCACACCAACAGCGTAAATTCTAGAAGGTTCGGAAATCCTGCGAGCGTTAACACCCGATTGTCAAAGTACCAACAAAGGGGGTGCCCCGGATGACGAGAAATACTGCGCTTGAGGCCAAATATGTGCAAAATCATTAGTATGGAATTAGGCGATGAAGCCAAATAAGTAACTAAAAGGGTTTAACATACGGGCACGCTGCCCTAAAGCCTAGGTGTCTAATTAAAATACAAAATGACCTGACAACCGGCAAAACGTTACTTTCTGGCGAAAAAATTCTCCAGAAAGTGTACATTTTCTGATCGGTCGTGCAAAAACTTTTTTTCATTATTCCTAGCCATTGCATTTTTCTGTACTTGGTACTCTGTATTTATATAGGTACTTGAGTACTTATCGTTGAGTGCTTGTACTTGATACTTGATTACATTTTATGTAAAGTACTTATTTGTACTCTGTACTTGAGTACTTTTTGTCTGCACTTGGAACAGCTATGCCCATGACTCCTTAGATTCTCAATTTCCTTTTCCATGTCCCCTCGCAATATTTTAGCTTTGAAGAGTTTCCTGAAGTTAAGTGTGAAATAATTTTGTCTGATGGCATGCTGAGTATGCAATTTTTGTCTAAAATTTTTATAATCTTTGTATGTCCCATTTTAGGTAATGTTCTCCCTTGACCGGTAATCCTTAATCTGTAAGCTGCCAGTGCTGCCTTCATTTCTACTACTAGATGTAAGGGTGGGAAACTTTTGTCAATGTTGCTTGCCACACCATCAATGAACAATATACTGGGTGGGCCATGAAACTTGTAGCCCCTGAAAGTCTTTTTTGCTTTCTATTACAAAAAGCAATATAAATACATACAGCAAGTATTGTTTAGTTTGATATTTACCAACCATGATCTGTTTTTAATGCAAAAAATATAATGATCTACTTTTCTTTTATATTTGGGTTGCAGTAGAAAATCTTCAGGGGCTACAAGTTGCGTGGCCCACCCGGTATTAACACTACTATTACGACTCTTCTGTGGAGCCAGTGTATCATTTTAGGCTGTAGTCCCTATGTTATGCCAACTAATTGTCTACATATCTAAAGGACTTTTATTGCTTTAGTTATGGTTTTTGCAAGATGTAATCTAAAGGACAACTCGGTGTCTAGTGACTTCCAAATATTTGACTTCAGATCGCCATTGCACATTCTGGCCTCACATTCTTAACTCCCTCATGTCTTGGACATTTCTTCTTCTTGTAAGCACTATGGCAGTAGTTTTTATGGTAATTTGTATGTATAAACTCCTCTCTTTCTAATTCCCATAGCAAATTGTCTACTAACAAAGCAGTGACAGAACCCTGCCTTGTAACCATATTTGGGCTACAGATACCATTAAGGTTGCTTTTCCTATAGAGGTACTTACTGCTCTTTTGCAGAGCATACAATCAATCCATTTCACTACAGTATGATTGATGCCTTGTCTATCGGTTGCTGCTAAAATTGCATCAAAGGAAGTATTGTCAAATGCCTCCTCTATGTCTATAAAAATGCAGGGTGTTCCAAAAAGAATGGGACACCAATCAATCATAGATTTCTTACGTTATAATAAATTGATTAAACCTAATATACCTTAGTACAAAGTCCCTTCAGTAAGAAGTTATAGGGCCTTGAAGTTCAATTTTTTATTTTTTATTTTTTTGTTAATTTCCACAAATGTAGAGATATCGATTTGAATTTTGGTATACATACTTATTATTATGTATGTACTGCACTAATAGGGAAAATTTCATAAACTAGACTTGGCTGTAAGGGTCACTTTATCTATCTTCAAAACTTTTTTTAGTTTTAACTTCGTTATCTGGAAGATTTTTTGAAATTTTAGGTTATTATCTGAAAGAGAATTAAAAATCACAAAAATAATATACTCTCAGTTCCTAAGCGTAAGAGCAACCGTTTACCTTAAAATGCCCATCAAAGGTTTTTGGTTGTCATTAAGACGTGCAATTATCAAGTAGCCATGATCACAGAAACAATGGGTAATGATTGTAATCTAGTAAACAACAACAAAAAATCGATTAATGACGTTGGTGACATCAGTTTTTTGTTTTTTGTGCTTACGAAAATGCTGCTACATAACGAAACTTTCAGCATTGGAGAATTCGTTATGTAGCGGCATTTTCTTAAACAAAAACGAACAAATTCTTATGTCACTAACGCCATTAATTGATTTATCATTGTTTTTTACTATATGACCATTGTTTTTGTGATCCTGGCTACTTGATAATTGCACGTCTTCATGACAACCAAAACCCTTTGACGAGCATTTTAAGTTAAACGGTTGCTTTTAGACTTAAGAACTAAGAGTACATTATTTTTGTGCTTTTTAATTCTCTTTCAGATAATAACCTAAAATTTTAAAAAATAATACAGATAACGAAGTTATAATTAAAAAAGGTTTTCAAAGAGAGGTAAAGTGCCTCTTACAGTCAAGTCTAATTTATGAACATTTTTTTAGTGCAGCACATAATACTAAGTATGTATACCAAAATTCAAATCTATATCTCTACATTTGTGGCAATTAACAGAAAAATAAAAAATAAAAAATTGAACTTGAAGGCCCTATAACTTTTTACTGAAGGGACTTTATACTAAGGTATATTAGGTTTAATCGATTTATTATAACGTAAGAAATCTATGACTAATCGGTGTCCCATTCTTTTTGGGACACCGTGTATACCCAGGGCAATATTTTGTCCACATACAGCTTGCTCTGCTTTATAGACCAGCTCATGAACAACTATTTGGCCGGAGTTTCCGGCTTGATGTGCATATTGGTTTTAATGTAGAGGCATTTCTATTGGCACATCCTCCGATCCTCCCTAATATGCTTATCAATCCACTTTTCTAATGTTTTTAGAAGAAACAAAGATAAGCTTATAGGTCTAAAGGAGTTTGTCCAGATATAAATATCACACAGGTTTTGGTATGCAATGTACTGTTTGAGGCTTTTGCGGTTACTCAAATTATTCTCCTTAGCATAGAATTTTGGCTTTGACCGCGTAGTATTTGTATATGAACACCAAGCATTTTCTGGCTTAATGTGCCTTGCACCTTGTGAAGTCTAGCAAAAACCCGCGCGATGGCAATGCTCTTTGGTGGCTCGTGTTGTTTGAGTATTTTGAGAACTGCGACTTTCACTCTGATGATGCAAGCTGCAAGGTCTTGCAAAACGTTAGTGAATATGGATGCACAAACAGCAAAACGGCCAAATCTGCCTAAGTATCCTCGTTCTCAAGATACTCAAACAACACGAGCCACCAAAGAGCACGGCCATCGCGAGGGTTTTTGCTCGACTTCACAAGGTGCAAGGCACATTAAGCCAGAAAATGCTGGGTGTTCATATACAAATACTACGCGGTCTAAGCCGAAATTCTATGCTAAGGAGAATAATTTGGTATGCAAACCGCCTTTACTTGTCTCCATAAGTTAGGCACATGTTCAGTCACTAAGCTAGTTCTATACAATGTGCACAAAACTGACCGTGTTGCAGTAATGCAGGCAGTATATCTATCTGGTGATTTACATGGTTTGAAAAAATTTATCTCTCCTTTAAGTTTTGCTTGATTTATAATTTTATTTGCTATCTGCCATCTGGCAGTCCACTAGGAAGTTGTCAGCGTTGTTAATATCTCCACTGCAGGAATATCGTGGCCTCTCTTTTTTGAGGAGGTTTTAGGCATGGGTTTAACCATGCAGTGCTTAATTATAAAACATATAGACGCCACTTAACTAGTCCCCATCCTTTCTCCTATCCATCATCTGAAGACGTTCCCGGTTTGTACTCCACCAGTATGTCAATTACCTAAGTCTATAAAATGTGTGTTACTTTTTATTTTATTAATAGAAATTGCAACTCCAAAAATCTAATACACTGTCCATAATAAAAAGTTAAATTAGAAGAAATATGTAGCTTCCCAAGTGGTGTCGTTATCAATATTTATTTCTATCACCCCTACAGCTCTTTACTGAGTCCTTTGGCTATCTCCATTTTTCGTTTACAGTAGGACTTGGACTTTACTTTACTAGTAGGAGCCTAAAAGGCATGTGGAGTTTCTTGGTGTCTTCCTTTATCTTCATAAGCTGTGGCATTTTCTTTCTACACATCCTAATTTTCATCTTTTCTGCACCCTAGTAACTCTTTTCCTTTAACGCTCTGAAAAGTCTTTTCATCTGCAGTCTCATGTTGCCGATCCATGCAATCATGTTTTCTACTTCAATCCATGTCTTCATCTCCCTGGCTTTTTTATGGTTCAAATGCGCAAATGATACAGATGTAGAATGTGGTCTTCCAATAACAAGATGAAACAGATGCAAACACAATTTTATATTATTTCATACGCACAAGACGTTAAGGAATAGAATCCATGATCTGCTTTAATGAACAATCTTCCACCAGAAAGATAAGGGAGGTGGAACATTATATAATATTTATTTGTCTCATTTTAAGTAAGCATGAACCGCCAAGTACATAGTTAAAACATCAAAATATTTGCATATTGAATTGCGGATCACATTGCATGCGCAGTATTTTGAATTAATAATTTTAATTAAGCCTAGTAACTGCAGTGAGAGTGCTAGGCTCATAATAAGCAAGTCCTCAATTTGAATTCATAGAGAAGTGGAAGATCGGTACTCAGTCAAGTGACCATTCGGTATTATTATATAAATAGGGACAGTCTCCTTCGATGACTAGTCTACGAGATGGGGTAACAAAATTACGCACAAGCATATACAGATATGTCATCTCCCATGAAATTGAATGCGTAGTTTATTTGAACATAAAAGGGGCATAATATAATGTTACATGTGACACATTTCCAACATTATACTTCTGCATAGTAGAAATCGCTCACAAGACCATCAACCCTGCTGTTCTCCCTTGCCAAACTTTACACTTGCACCTACTCCTTCAGGTCATAATCACCCAAATCCCCGAAATATGAAATTAGACCAAAATATGGTATTTTTTTTAGTAGTACTTACCTATCACAGATTATTTAATAAAAATTTTATATCAAGTTCTCTCATAGTTGTAGCGTTAGTTGATCCTGTATGTATTTTAACATGGCAGTCACCCTATGGCTAGTACTATGTAGGACACAGGTATATTTATGTTTTGTTTGTGAATTTTGGAAAAGAAAGACCATTTACTGTTATTATTATTATTATATGTTGGAAGATCTACCTCCTGCTATCAGACAAAGCTAAGTTAAATTATGTGTTCTTATGTTTAATATTATTAGACATGTGGTTTTAGCATGGTGGTGCTTCTCCGTGTTTTGCCATACTCATAAGGGAATTTTTAAAGTACGTAACAGTTTTAAGGCCGTGTAATTGGTAACAGGGAAATGCGTACCAGGTGACTCCAGACGTATCAGTTTTACATATGGGGAGATATGAAAAATTATGTGTATCAAACATCTTCTGAAACTGTAGAAGATCATAGGCTTTGCATTTATGAGGCCACAGAATTGATTAGAAATAAGAAAGACATGATATGTAGGGCAACTAGATCTCTTTTAAAATGAGCTAGAATACTAGAATATGTTTAGGTAACAACGGTGTCAATTCGGAGCAATTTTTGTAAGAATGAAATATTAGTTAAAAACATAACATTTTACATCCTGTATTTTGGAAATGGTTTACTTTACCAAAATGAGTCTGATTATCACATGCATAAGGCATACCTTATGTCAGTGGACACACTTCATAACAGAATTCAAAATATACTCAACCTAGAACAGGAAAATGTTTAAATTAGGGATTTTGTTCAGTTGTTCGAAAAATATTCTTTTGAATAAAGCATTTGTATTCCAATCTGCATTTATTTCATGTCTTAAAACAAACAGTTTGTATGCACTGACATCTAAGATATAAAAGAAAATTATAATTGTACGGGGTGCAATTTTTATAATATTTGTACTAGTTGCTTGACCTTGCGAAAATGAATCTAGCATCCTGCAATGACATTTCACTAGAAAGTTAAAGCAGCTATTTAATTTCAAATTTGGCGCTTACCGGAAATCGTCCTATAGTAGCGCTATATGATTGGTGCATTTTTAAAACGAAGATTAGAGATGGGCGATTTCGTAATTTTGTAGGATCGTAGCGTTGGGTAACTGCTAATTTTTAATTTAAATATTTTAAAGTTTTCAACCGTGTCTACATAGACACTGTAGGTCACCGTGATCTAAGTATTTGAGTCGCTAGTAGTTCCATTGATTTTCAAGTAACGGTGAAAAAACACCACCAGTGAAATATTGCCCATCTCTAACAAATACGCGGAGACTCCATTTTGTTTTCTGTCGCCACCACGCTCCACGTTTGTTTTGCGTGACTCTGCATAAAACGTATCGTCCCGAATACACAAGAAAAATTGGGACCTGCAAAGGAGTGAAATAAGTTAGAAGGCGTTGTGAGCTTACTGTGACTTTTACATTGTTTTATTGTTAACAAACATTACGTATATTTTCGTGTCTATAGATCGATAGATCAGCATGGATCTTGAAGATGAGAAAATACGTGATATAAAACATCAAACTAAGAAGGCATTCATGAAGTTTCTAATGGGTTACCAGAAAATATCAATAAATGAGGCCAAGTAAGTTTTTCTATCTGTAACCATCATTAACCAAATAGGCTACTTAGTTGGTATACCAAGCTAGCGCCTGACTTGGAAACTGTCGGCCGTGAGTTCAGGCCCAAATTGTAATTGAAGTTTTTCTCAGAACAACGATTCATCTGCACTTACTACTAGTAGCTAGTGAGATGTAAGGGTTAGGTGGGTTATATGTAGGGTTGCAAGATGTCCGATTTTTGACCGAACATTTCGGTTTTTCAGGCAACTGTCCGGTTTAGAAACAGTAGGAAAACCGGACAGATGCCTTATTATGTTCCTATTACTTTGTAATTTTCGTGGTATATGGTTGAAATAAATCTCTAAGAAAATTCTGTTCAGTTTGTTTTTTCGACACAACTGGCAACCCTAGTTATATCGAAAGGTGAACTTCTAAACAACTATTAAAACATTTATATATTGTATTGCAGATGTTATATACGTAATGATATTTTAAATTAGAAATCATAATCATTAAACTTGCTAGTGTAGTGGTAGAATGCTAGACTTGTAATAAGAGCATCCTCGCTTGAAATCCACGAGTAAATTACATTTTTCCACAATTCGTGGATCGGTACTGAGCCGGTTCACCTTTTGACGTAAGCATTAAATTAAAAGCGCTTTCGTTTGAAGGCTGGGTTATGAGGTGAAGTAACAAAATCACACACATGTACACACCAGTTAAACAATTTAGTTGGATGTGTGGCATATTTGAACATGGAAGAACATGCGATCCATTACTTCTGTTGTACTTTTGTGTAATACCCTAACGTTTTGGAAGACATTGCAGCTTACATCATCAGAGTCGAAATTCCTCTCAGAATTAGAAGTAGGAGTGATAGTATTTAACCTGTGGATGCCCAAGCTTTGTTGTCGTCACTGGCCAAGCGGAGTTTTCTGAAGACTGTGTTTGTTTTTCACTTTTGTGCTAAGTTTGAAAGTAAACGGTTGCTTGAGCCTTAAAAATTATATACAATAATTAGCAACTGAAGTTTATTAGGGATGTTTTAGATTACAAAACGGTCTTATTAACGTTGTAGCTAGAAATACTACAACCACATTATGCAGTGAGGATGAAAAGAACATCCCCCCGTTTAGTTTTTGAATGCTTTAATATATTGTATTGAATTTTTTTTAAAACAAATGTCAAGTGCTTCTCATTTGAAAGATCTCATTGAGTAGAATACGTATCCTCATTTTGTAAAATTACATGTACATACACCTTTTAAATGCGGTGTCACATGACCTTTGTCATTTAAAAAAAATATTCAAAATTTTTGAAAACCATCTCTATTCACAAAATTAATGCAGTCATATAGCCCTTCGGTGATACCACTTACACATGTTTCTTTTTGACAACTTTTTGTTTATTCAGGATGTTTTATAATGTACAAAGGAGACTGAAAGGATAGCTAGAGAGGACCAACATATAGTTATTTTCTTAATAAACTTGGCCAAAACCCTATAACATAAAAATAACAGCAGTTTAAAGTTCTTGTAAATTAATGCTCACTTATTGAATACCTCTGGTATTAATTAGGAAACATTAGAAAGAACATCATTGCGTTTTTGTTTCCATAGAAACATATTTCTTACAACACCTGATAATTTGCTGTTAAGGTAGTTTAATTTTAAATTATACATAAAACAAACCGTAAAAATAGCATACTTTTTTAAATAAAGAAAACGTTATGTTATAAATTATAATTTTATTATTAAATAAAGTTAGCCATTTAAGTTGAATTAAACACTTAACAGCTGATGTATCTTAATTTTGACATTGAAATGAATTAACAATTAAACAAATTTCTACTGCTTCTTGTTTTTAGTTATTATTAAATAGTAGGCGGTTCTCCATCAGCAAACACCAATTTTTAAGCATTTAAAAGAAAAATTTAAATAACCGGAATTTGTATGTTATTTATTTTTTATTATTTTTTTTTAACTCAACATTGCTTAGTTAACTCTCAAATATCCCCTGCTTGAACTTAAATCATCAATTTGTAAAGAATGTTCTTTAACTTATTCAATTTTAACTTTCTGTAACTTTCTTGGTGTTGGGTTTCGGTCAGAAGTTTATTACGAAAAGAACTTTAGCTGCCCTTTCAGTTTCCTCCGTACGTTATGAAGCACTTATATTTACCTAATTGCTTAACAAAATGACTAGCTAATTGTCAATCAACATATTTGACTACAGGCACATACTAATTGTAACTACAACAAATATACACTTTATAAACGTACATTAATAACCCTAAAGTGGTTCATCCGACATAACCACTATTATCAATATTAAATTCAAATTTCAGCTTAGACTACACCCAATAATTTTTAGCTTTGTGAATTAGAATAAGCATGTTTGTAATAATTACGTGTTTTGGCAGCTTATCAGCCCTTACATGCGTCTACCCATGATTTGGTCTATGTTGTTTAAGTACATTATGTGATGCTAATCGATCATTCAACTCCAGCGCACCTGGAGTTGACAATGCATGACCTGCTGAAGTGCTGTTTTGATGATGCTTTAGATTACGAATGACAAGAGTCCATGTTTTACAAAATTTAAAACCTTTTTTCCTGTTTATATTTTTGGGAAATTTTTCTATTGTATACATTCATGTATTATTTGAGGGATGTAGTGAAAGTAGCGAGGTACTCTGATATCCTCAAATTTTAAAGTGTGCTCATTTGTACAAGGATGCTCAGCTGCGGCTAATTTGGTGATGAGTTTATGTTTGCAGTCGTATTTGTGTTTTTGAAGTCGTGGATCGAAAGAATGTACTTTGAGGTACAAGAGCAAGATTTTTGTCCTTAAACTTGATGTTTTGTCCTTGACTGATGTGTAACTGTTACTACCCAAAGTTTCTGTGATCATAAACATAGTTTGAATGTTGTATCTTTCTAGAACAATCCTATTCTCTTAGTTGTGCATTTACTGAAAAGTAAAACGGTTAAGCCTTCCAGAGGTGCAAATGCATGTTTATTCTTTTGTGTTAAAGTTATATTTGTATGGAACGTTTTGCGTATAGCAGTAGCTCTGTATCTATTCTTTTGTAATGAAGCAAATAGACAATGATTTACACCAAGAAATGAAAAATTAAAATTTTTATTCAAGACTAAATTTTAAGCAAAAAATGTGCAATCACTTTTTTACAATCGGTCTTTGTTTTGGAGATACTGAGGCAGGATATTTTCTGAACTTACTTAATTTATTTCTATGAAATTAATAGAATGCCATGGAAATTGTTTGAAACCAAAAAACTTTGCTAATCTTTGATAATTGTCACATACCGTAAAACGGGGTGAGATTGACCACTTTTAGCATTCTTTATTTAATAACTTTTCTGTTGTTGCACAAATAGAATTACAATGGCCGAATACGTATGAGTCTATAAACCATATAACTTTTAACACTCTCAGAACACTACTTTTTTTATTTACAATAGAAAAAAAAAATAAAAACACCCCGGTCAATCTCACCCCTACCTTTGGGGTGAGATTGACCGCCTACCTAAAACTCTAGTAATTTTCTATATAGTGCTTGTTGAGGTGAGAATGACCACAGTTTAGATATAATAAACTGCTTTCTAACTGAAAAAAAATATATAGAAACGATAACCATGTCAAAAAATGAAAAAATAAATTATTTAGACAACATAAGAAGTCACAATGGTTTTTATTCATTATAAACTAAGTAAATGCTCAGAAAAAATATAATGGTAACTAAGATACGTTTATTTACTGCATATAAGAGTCTATACTAGCACTGTTTGGAAAAATATGATGCCCACGTCGTTCGATTCTGGGGGGTGGAAGTATTTTGACAACATAATTATTGTATTCAATGGTGTCTATATCTTCTACTGCAGACCACACAAACCTATCTCTAATAGCTAAATACTTGATAAATATAGAGTTCCTGTATATAGGTTACTAAGAGTTACGAAAGCAACGGGATACATTTTGATTGGTTTGGATCACTTTTTGCAAGGCATGTGTGCTAAAAGTGCATTTTCTACATATTTTGTAACATGTTACGACTGATAGTTTCACACATGCAAGTCTAAATCTTAACTAAATTGGCCGTATATTCCTAATAGTCGGTTATAGAGATCCTAAGAATGATCAATACTCTGAAAATTCTCCCATCAAAGGCAAGTTAGCAAGGTTGGTTCCCATAACCTCTTTGTTCGACATATGTCAAATATCTAATTTGGACCGAAAATGTATGTCAAATCATGCTGTTTGCCCAACTCTTAGTAAACTATATACAGGATCTCTAGATAAATACATGGTAAGGTTTCATCTGTGCGTGAGTAGTGCAACTTGACAGCGGTCAATCTCACCCCAAAAATTACAGAAATCTGCATCTTTGTCTAAATATTTATGTAAAAAGTAGTAGGCCATAAATATAAATATTGCGAGTTGACAACAGGCCTTAAAAGACAATGTTCTACTACAAAAAAAATATTAGACATGTCTACTTGATTTTGTTGGGTTTGTGGAGGTAGAAGTTTGTAGGTTATGTAATTTTCTAATAAATTGACATTTGACATTCGTTTTTTTCCTGAAGAATCCAATTTCTTTACTCAACAAGTAGTATTATGTTATTAATATACAGACATTTGACTAAAGAAGGATTTTTTTTGTTTTCCTATCATGCATCACTGTTGATCTTGAAATGCAAAATAAACTTTTTGGAACTTTTCGGTCAATCTCACCCCGGCGGTCAATTTCACCCCGTTTTACGGTACTTTGCGTGTTGCTCTTAATTCTCAGTGTAAACAAAAATTTTCCAAGAATGCGGTTTAGTAATGAAGAATACCTACACAGGCATTATTTTTGTTTACGACTTTTGTAATGATAATGCTTGAGAAAGTTGTGTGGGAATATCAAAGTTAAAGTAATGTTTTTCTTTCTGTGCAATCGTTAGTGATTAAATAAAAATTTTGTATGGTCTACTGTTAGTTTTCTGTGAAACTTGAAATTATATCTTTCAAAAGTTTGAACCTCGGTATCTCAAAACCAATTTTCATTTTTTGCCTCCTGGCGTGAATCACCTTGTGGATGTGCCTTTTTTCTCTAGATGCTCTGCATCTGACAATAATACTGTTGCATTTTGCATTGGATGAAGGTGTAACTTAGTTTTAGTTTTTGTGGATAAAGTCCACCAAGTCTGTTTTACCAGTTAGCGGTTGTAATATACTGGCCAAATGCCTTAGCAAAGCATGTATGGGATAATTTATCGCGCTAACAATTGCCTCAGCGACACCAACCCCTTATATAAACTTTGGTAAACCATAGATGCCAGGAGTTATTTCATGTTTAGGGAAAAAGCAATATTTAGTGTGGAATTGGTACTGTCGGAGTGTTTCATAGGAGCAGTTACAACTGATTTAACTGCCTCTGTTTTCTCTTGAGTTACATTAAAGCTAGGCACTCTTCTTAAAATACATGATCCAAAGCATCACTCCAAGTGTGCTGGATTCAAATGTGTAATTAGCATTATGCCATTCTGCATGACTTTAACCCTCAGATACCCATGCGGGGTCTTTTGAAGATCCCATGCTGTATATTTGGTAAGACACAATTTCTCTAAAGAATGTCGTTGTGCACTGGTTATTTTTTTGGCTTAATTTTTTTGTTTTATTTATGAGATACAATTGCTGGGATAGCACACATAACATATTATTCGTTCACTAAACTTATGCAACTGTCAATGTCAAAGTTATAAAAATTTCCTGAGTGTAGCCTACTTATAAACAGGCCCGGACTGGCTATTTTTTTTCAGGGACACAAATATTTGTAGAGGTTCGCAATAAAAAAAATTAGAAACACTTACCCCCCTACATAAACAGCTTCTTTTGGTGTTGCTATATATCAAAAAAATATACTGCTCCACAAATGAACTGGACTACCCATAAAAATTGTATTTGTTACATTATGTCACAAAAAATATATATAAAAGCTTTTGTTTTATAGTAGGTATACTCATATTAAGCATATTTAATTTCACTATTCTCAAGAATTAACTGACGCATTAACAAAACCATATTAATAAAATAAAAAAACTATATTTAACGAAAATAAGAGGAAGAACGAAAAAAAGGAAATTAATAGTTTTTTGAGTCTCCTCAGAACGTTTAAAAATGTTTGGCAACGATTTGGCATACATTGTATGCAATGTGCTATCAACATTTGGGCAAAATTCACAATTTTCAAATGATAATATTTTATTAATGGACTTAGTTTTATTTAAACCAAATTATGAAAAGAAATGCTTTTTATAGTGACACAACCCTGAAAGGTTACCAAAAATGCCAGACTCTCCTTTTGGAAAATATTTTTTTAAATTGCACCAATATATGTAAATGGTCCAGTTCATTTGTGGAGCAGTATATAAACAGGAAAAAAAGGTTTTAGACTTTGTAAAACTTGATCTCTTGTCATTTGTAATCTAAAGCATCACCTCTCTTGATTGTCAATTGTGCCAGTTCAGCATATTCTGCTATTCATAGCATTGTTCACTATTTAGTTTATAACGGAAGAGTCACTAGTCACTGTGGTTGATTCACTGAGAATTAGTTTGTTTATTAATGATGTTGTATCACAATTGTTTAAATAAGATACTATTGTATATGTGAATAGGTTAATCACTATCGCTGGAATTAGATCAATCGGAAGCTTTTGTTTTAATCTGGTATGAAGGGATTGTCGTCCTAGATGATAGTGTGTTGCGCCATCACATTGATCAAGGTTAGTATAGAATTTTTTCCTTACTTTACTGAGGTACTGCTCTATAGTAGGGTGATTCGTTTCTCGATGTAACTGTGTGTTCCTGATATACCATTCTGCATAGGTTATAATTCGTAAAATTTTATTTTGTAGAATTTGTAGTTTTTTCAAGTTAGTTTTGGAGGTAGCGCTCTATACACTACATCCGTAGGTGCATATTGGTCTGATTAGAGACTTGTATATTAATGTGCCACAGTTAATTTTTAAGGAGGACTTTTTGTTTAGTATTGGGTATAGTATATCCAATCTTGTGTAACTTTCTGACAGTTTTTTATTTATATGAAGGTTCCAGTTGAGTTTACGGTCTAGGTATATTCCGAGATACCGTACAGCACAATCTTTGGGGTTCCACATAACAGGGGTATTGTTAATAATGATGTTTAGGGTAAGGGTAAGGTACCATTTATTAAACCATGTGTTTATTTCATCAACAGCTTTTTGCAAGTTGTTCGCTGCAGCATCAATTTCGTGATCTTGTGTGACTATTGCGGTATCATCCGCATACATGGCGAGGCTAGTGCCTGTCGGAGTAGGGATATCGGTCATGTAAATATTGAATAATATGGGACTCAGGATGGATCCTTGCGGGACACCAGCGTTAGCTTGGCGAGGTAGAGACAAATATGATTATGTGTAGTAGGTATGGGGGTATTTTTAGTTTTGACATTTTGTAGATTAAACCATTAATCCAAATCCGATGAAACGCCTGAGAGATGTCTAGAAAAGCGATGAGAGTATGGAGTTTGTTTTCATAGCCAATTTCTATTGTTTCAGTAAGTCTCAGTATCTGATGTTCGGTTGAGTGGGAATTCTTGAATCCAAATTGCATTTTTGGGATGACGTTGTTATCCTCTAAGTAGTTGTTAAGACGAAATTGTATTACGTGTTCTATACCTTTTCAACTTCAAATTGGGACTAATCAATTTCAAAATGGGAATAAACAATTTCAAAATGAAATAAACAATTTCAATTTGAGAATAAACAACTTCAAATTGGGACTAATCAACTTCAAATTGGGAAAAGATTTTTATTAACGGTAGTCTTTGGAAAATGACAATTACATGGTTGTGACAGGACGGAACTAATTATTGTTAGTTGTTGCTGGTGTTCCATCCTGTCACAACCATGTAATTGTCATTTTCCAAAGACTACCGTTAATAAAAAGCTTTTCCCAATTTGAAGTTGATTAGTCCCAATTTGAAGTTGTTTATTCTCAAATTGAAATTGTTTATTTCATTTTGAAATTGTTTATTACCATTTTGAAATTGATTAGTCCCAATTTGAAGTTGAAAAGGTATAGTAATTTGGAGAGAGTAGTTAATAGACTTATTGGTCGATAATTTTTGGGGTTGTTGTGTAATTCTCTGGGTTTCGGGATCATGATGGTTACTGCTTGTCTCCAAGAGATGGGGAAATATCGTATTCTCAGGCTGGCATTACGAATTGCTGTAAGATACGAAATGGATTTATCTGGTAGATTTTTGAGCAGTATGTTTGGAACTAGATCTATTCCTGGTGCTTTCTTAGGATTTAAATGTTTAATATATTGTTTGATTTCCGACAGAGATACTGGGTCTGTAAGTTGTATGTTAGTAAGTATGAGTTGGAGGAGTTCAGCTTCAATTTGTTGAAAGTGGAGGGCTTTGCTTAAGTTTCTTGTTTGTGAATGTTTTTTCTAGTAGATCAGCAAATATCTCGCATTTACCTTTGTCTTCGGGGTAGATTCCTTCGTCAGTTTTTAGAGTAGGAATGATTATTGGTTGTCGTAATATTCTTTTGGTAGTTTTCCATAGATTTGGGTCATCGGTGGTAAGTGACTCAATGTGAGTTCTATAGGAGGATATGCGAAATTCATCTAATTCTATTCGTATTCTTTTTATTAGATTGTTAAGACGAGTTTTGATTACTGGATTTCGGGTATTCTGCCATATTCTTCAAAGTTTATGTTTGTCACGTATCAGTTGCTGTATGTGTTGGGGGAGGGTATGATCATTATGAGGTCGGTAAGTTGATGGGGTTTTGCTTGCCTGTTGAATTGCTAGAGTAGCAGTTTCTTTAAACTTTTCGACTGCATCGTCGATGTCTTTTCGTGTATTTAGGTTTGTTGGGCAGATTAGCTTATTATTCATAATATTTCAGAAATTTTCCCAGTTGACAGGCCCATTAATTAATTCCGGAAGTTCTGGGTCATAATGCGGTAAGCAGTTTAGTGTGAATACAACTGGAAGATGATCGGAGTCCAGTTCTGTGACTACTGTTTGACTGATTGGCAGATACAGGTTTTTGTGCAAAATGATATCCAATATATCTGGCTTTTGGTTGTGCCAATATGGGAAGTATGTGTAGTCGATGGGTGCGGAAATTAAAATAGCAAATCTAGAGGAAATTTCGTTTTAAGTATTCTCCCATTGGGGTTTGTTACTCTACATTCCCAATTCGTATGTTTAGAGTTGAGGTCTCCGGCTAGTAATGTAGGTACTGATTGTTAAATATTCGGTTTAGTTCATTTGGATTGAGTTGATTAGCTGGTGGTTTGTAAGCAGCAATTATTCTTAGCGGAGGGGATTTATTTATCTTAAGTTGGATTGCTACACCTTCCAGATGTTGGATGGAATCTATTTCAAGGGGGATTACGTCCAGTTTTTTTTTAATGATTATTGCGGAACCACCCCATCCGATTTCGGTGATTCTGTCTTTTCTATGGATGTGATATCCTGGGATTGTAAAGCGTGTGTTTAAAATTAGGTGCGTTTCTTTGATGCAAGCTACGTCAATTTTGTGTCTTGTTAGGAATGAAATAAATGTTGCTTGTTGGTTTTTTATGCCATTGGCGTTCCAATTTAGGAGGGTTAAGTTATTCAAAGCATTATGATTATTTACTGCCATTTTGGAATAGTGATGACATTAAGGATAAGATAAAGGATTTGATTTGATCTATATACCGTCTGTTCTATAAAAAAGGCCCCGTCTTCTAGCTACTTTATTATTTATTTTAGACCCAATAAACCTTATATCAAATCAAATGACACATAAAAACCTACATTTTAATACAATCAACAAATTTTTATCTTCAATTGTTTCAGAGTGGTGACGTCACGTGCAATTTTTTTAAATGACACTGTATATATTTTTTGACATTTTCTGGTAGAGGTTTTGTTTCTCTTTTCAACAATATAAATATTTCATGCACTTGCATAAAAAAATTTTCGTGAAAAATTACAAAAACTTTTTCACAGTGGGAGGCCATGTACAAAACTGTAAACAAAAGTGTAACTTAGAAAAACAAAACAAATAGTAGCCAAACGCTTTAACTGTCAGATTTCAGAATAATCTAAAGTGTTTATTGTTTTGTTTTTCTGAGTTACACTTTTGTTTATAGTTTTGTATGGTGGCCTCCCACCGATAAAAAAGTTTTTTAATTTTTCTCGAAAATTTTCTGATGTAAGGGCATAAAATATTTATATTGTTGAAAAGAGAATAAAAACCTCTACCAGAAAATGTAAAAAAATATATACAGTGTCATTTAAAAAAAATCCACGTGACGTCACCACTCTGAAACAATTGAAGATAAAAATTTTTTGATAGTGTTAAAATGTAGGTTTTTATGTGCCATTTGATTTGATATCAGGTATATTGGGTCTAAAATAAATAATAAAGTAGCTAGAAGGCGGGGCCTTTTTTATAGAACAGACGGTATAAGGCCAATGATAGTTTGGAAGATATTGTTTAGCATGGGGCTTGTGGGAGTAGGGTTTGTAGTGTTAACATTGAGATTATTAGGTTTGTGGTAAGAAGGATTGTTTCTTAGGGTAGATATGTAGGGTTGGATGTTATTTTCCCAGAGTGGAAGGCGTCTGGGTGTGTGGGTCGGGTAGTGGAAGATGAATGAGAGTTGTTAATTTTTTTTATATATGGACATCCTTTATAATTAGCTGTGTGAGCTCCACCGCAGTTTACGCATTTGGGAGGGCCGTTATCTTTGGTTATTTTGCATTGGGAGTAGTGATGATTTTCTGGGCATTTTACACAGCACGGGGGCAGGTGGCAATAATTTTTTGTGTGTCCTACAAGCTGGCAATTGCTGCATTGTGGGGGTTCATTGCTTCGACGTCGTGTTTCTACAGAGACCATACAGTAAAGTAGTCTGTTTAAATTAAATATTTCTAGGGCTTTATCAGTTTTCTTTAGTTCAACTGCAACTATTGAAATTTGAAGTCTTTTACTGTTAAGTAATCGGGTTGTTGTAATTACTGGATAATTTAGGGTGATTAGCTCTGTCTTAATTTCTTCCGCTGTGACAGAAAAGGGGACATTACATATAATAACAAAGATATTGCTGGCTTCTGGATTTCGGTATGTATAGTAGTTCATTTGATGTGTATCGTAAAATTTTGTTAATTTCCTGTAATCCTCTACACTGTTTAAATTTATTCAAAGTTCTTTGCATTTATAATAGTAGTAAAATCTTCTGATACTAGTGGTTTGATGTCTTTGATTATGTTCTGGTAATTAGTACCATTTGGTAGAAAGATTGGAGAAATTTTTGGGGTTATTTGAGAGTTATCAGGAGTAGCACTTGTGGAGGGAGTGTCTTTTGATAAATTTAAAGCATAAAATTTATTTTGGGAAACGAGTGCGTCTGAGCAAAAAAGATTTTGTTGAAATCATTATCGTCCGGAGAGGTCAATGGGCGTTTATTTTTGAAAATATTAAGGTTTTACATTCTATGGATTCTGCGTTATTAATTACCTTTGAACTTTGGTAGATAATATTTGGTGGCTTGCGTTGAAATTTGACTGGGTCTGTGATAGTTTCCTTTGGCATGGTTGATAAGATTTTAACGGTGTGGTGCCGGTGGCAGTTATTAGAACAGTTGTTGAGCTACGCTGCAATCATCTGATTGCAGCGTATCGCGTGCACGTGTTCCACTTAAATTTATTGGATCAGTATTTCAAAATAACTGCAATAAGTGAATATTAAGTTTAACACAGTTTAGTATGAGAAACTCAAATCGCGTCCGAACTCGACAGGATTATTCGCGTTACTCTAAAGTATCACCAAAACAGCACGTCAGCAGGTCATTCATTGTCAACTCCAAGTGTGCTGGAGTTGAATGACCAATTAGCATCACACTGTTGACAATGTAGTAGAACAACACAGACCAAATCATGGGTAGCCGTATGCAAGGGCTCATAAACTGCCAAAACAGGTAATTATTACAAACGTGCTTATTTGTGCTCACAAAGCTAAAAATTATTGGGTACCATCAAGAAGGACGATGTGGTGTAATCTGAAATTTGATACTTAATAGTGGTTATGTCGGATGAACCACTTTAGGACAGCCAGTTATTAATGTACGTTTATAAAGTGTATATTTGTTGTAGTTACAATTAATGTATGTGCCTGTAGTCAAATATGTTGATTGACAATTAGCTAGTAGTCAAGTTGATATAATCGATAAATTGCGCTGTCGCATCAACGCGGCAACAGAGCAGTTACGCCAACAATTTCCAAGAGGGATCAGAAAACTGGATTCGTCGAGCACAAATGTGCGTTGAAATGCAGGGTCAGCATTTCGAACACCTAATGTGATGTTTTTGTTATGGTTATTTAATAATAAAATTGTAATCTATAAATTAATGTTTTTTTTTATTTGAAAAGGTATCTTACTTTTACTGTTTCTTTCTGTATAATTTAAAATTAAACTAACTTAACAACAAATTATCAGGTGTTGTAAGAAATATGTTTCTATGGAAATGAAAACGCAATGATATTCTTTCTAATTTTTCTTCATTAATACCAACGGTATTCAATAAGTGGGCATTAATTTACAAGAACTTAAAACTGCTGCTATTTTTGAGTTATTGGGTTTTGGCCAAGTTTATTAAGAAAATAACTTTATGTTGGTCCCCTCTAGCTACCCTTTCAGTCTCCTTCCTACGTCATGAAACACCCTGAATAATGTATTCACTATTTAATTTTTCCTATTTCTAATTGCACTTATTTAGAGTTGCCAATACATTGTAGATGAGTGTAGCGTTTGAGCTATTTTTTGGTTCAGACAGAAAATTTACAAACATTATTAACATATTTTTTCTTTGTAGAATTTTGATCTTTCCCAAAACCATAGGACCTTTGATTAAGAAATTTTCCAGCAAAGATTTTTTACCTAATCCTGTATCAATCAATAAGGACAAGGATTTGAAAACTGCATCTACGGATCAAAAGGAGTCATCAGGGTAAGTTCAAATTTTTGCTTGTTTTGCTCTTTGTGATTTTACACAATTGACCAACAGTTTGGTCTCCTAGTTATTACATTTGGAGTCGACCATTTTTACTAATTTGAAAATCGTGCTGCGACCACTCAATCGCGACAAAACCAGAATTATACGAGAGGTCTCATGAAACTGCACAACTATTGTGATTGGCGTTAAAGAAAAGTCGCAAAATAAGTTTAGCGAAGGTGTCACACAGGATGGATGTAAACATTGTATCTCGAGAATGGCATTCCCTATCAGGGTGGTTTCTGCGCTACTTTGTTTAAAATGTTAATGGAAAGAACTGAAAAGCTTTTGCGTTGTTTTCTTTGTTTGTGTTTGTCAATTTCTACTCAGGTTGTTATTAATAGCCATTAAGCGGTCGTTAACTGCTTTGTGAGTATAATGTAATAGTAGAGTGCGATTAAAATCACGAGTTTGAAATTCAGTTTGTGGATATATTGTTTTATGTTATTGAAAGATTGTGACATTTGAATGTGAAATATCACATTATAGACTGTGTCTGCCACATCCGCATTCTCCGTTAACAGTAATGATAAATCGCCAATTCAATTCCATGTAAACCGATTGCCTCCATCTGATAATCATTTACTTGACATCCGCATTGACAAATCGGCGGTAGATTGGTACCACTACTATTTCACTAAATAATTTTTGATTTATTGTATAGTATCACTTGCAAGTTCTTCACTGTCAAATATTTCAATTTAATTATTGCCAATACATTTATAAAGACTTTTTGTAAAGTAAACATGCAGAAGAGTGCAAATACATAAATCTTATGGGAAAACTGCAGAATCGGGGGCCAATTCCCTTCCTATTATTAATATTAATTATTATTAACCTTGCTTCTCTAGTAAACTTAACTGAAATTATAAGGGAAATAAGTAAAAGGAAGGGAATTGGTCACGGATCCTGCAGTTTAGCCAAACTTATAACTGTGATTCTGAGCAGGCTTTACATGTGCATTTCTTGTACGGTGTGACATTTGGTAAAAACAACCAAATTGAAAGCAAAATTTGACAGTTCGTTATTTTTCATTTATCAAGTGAATTAAAGTTGCTAAAAATAGCATAACTGATTCCTCCAGTTCAGCAAGATGCCACAAATGGGTTTTCTGAAACTGAAGTATACTTTTCACAAGTTATAAAATGTCAATGTCATTTTGACATTAGTAACTTTTTGTAACTAAATATTTGTTACACTGGTAAAAATATTTGTATTCAAAGCCTGCTCAGAGTCACAAATGGAGTGAACAGGGTATACTCGATTTCCTTTAATTGACTAACTATTTTGACTTAAATAAATATTTAAAGGAATACTTTACTTTCCTTTTTTGGCATTTTTGTAACATGACTGTACAGTCTAAAAAGCACGTTATTCTATGAGTACAGTTAAGGATTTCTTTAAATTTGACACTAACAGTGCGGAAGTCATGTAAATGCACTATAGGCTTTACAATAATCAGTTCTCAGCTCCTTTCCAAATTCTCTTTAGCTGAAGTCGTCGCACATGTGGCGCAATCATATATATAACTACCATACCACATTGAAAGAACCGTTGCAACAGATTACAAAAACTGAACCTGTCTTAAAGAGCGTGTGCCTCAAAAAGTGCATGCCAAAATATTGCTCCATGCCAACAGTGTGTCGAAGTATCGATAATGGACTTGTAGCACCTCATCTTGTTTCATTTCTCATTATAATGTTGTCAGTTTAAATGAACTTACTTATAAGTTTGGAAAAGCATTTGAATGAAATGGTGCGAAGGAAAAGCTATTTAGTGATGCCGTTCGGTTCTCTGCCCACAAGCGACTGAGACAGACCATGCTTCTAAAATAGTGCAACGCCAACGTGCAGTACAATTTCTTTTCAAGATCACTCTCCAGAGCAAAATCTCAGTTATGCCACTGATAAAAATAATAAAATCATTTTTATTTCCAAATACATAAATTATGATTGGGAAATTTTTAGTTGAGAAGGCGAAGTTAGCTAAAACTATTCTTACACTTAAGAGCGCGCTTGCAGCGATATTCACTTATGGATGGCAGCAGGCGAAAAATGCAGGTCTATTTTTAAACGGACAAATCATGCATTCCAACTAAACTTTAATTATTGGAACGTGATTTTCTGTTAAAGCACATATCTAGTTAGGGCATGACCAAATTTCAAATTAAAATTCCAACTACTTTAGGAAAAAAATGGCCTGCAAAAATGAAGTTTTAATTTTTTTCGTCGAACGATAAATTGATACTTTTTGCTTCATTCTGTTAAGACAGCATTTGAAAACGTAATTCCAAATTTTAAATGAAGTACTTGCAATAATAACGCCAATTTTTCTTTACAAAGCTACCTACTACTAGTCGGAAAGTTTAGCTATAATATCACAGATAGTGTGTACTTAATGCATAAGACATTAACGACAAAAATTTGTGGGCTAGCCGATGGATACAGAATCCACATCTGGTTGCAGAGGTCGAATCATAAATCTTTAAGGTACCTATCGCTAAAGCAGAGAACGTGCTTTGCATTCTAATTTTTACACTATTACTTCCTGCATCTCTTATTATTCAGTCGCATGCTATTATTTTTCAAAATGTAACTAATCACGCATTTTTATAGTTGTAAAAAACAAAGTTTTTCCTTGTAATTTTATCAGATTATTTTTATCACCTGTGTCCATCACAGCCCCCAAATGTTGTTTTAATCAACAGTAATATCCCAAATGCATTAAAATAGCCGATTAAGTTTGTCAAGTAAATTTGCCGCTCAACAAGAATCTCAAGTGCTTAGCAGGAGGGATTTTGGGGCGGAAAATTGACGAGATATATTTCTTTATAGCAAAACATTCTGACAGAAAATCGTCAAAATTTATTCAGGCTAGTTTACATGCAAGCGGCATGTTTGACGTGATTATTTCCTGAATAAATAGATAAAATTTGGTTAGTGGAGCACTTTTAATAGTCATGTTAAAATTATTCACAAGCGAATAAATTTTGACATATTTTTTTACCGCGGTAAAATTTTGACGTTTGAATTTTTGTCATTATTAGACTGACAGAAACTATCACAAATTCGTTAAAATCCCTCACAACACAAATATTTAACAACTGCTAAATACGTATTTCAACAGCCAAGCTGTCATCATCGGCAGCTACGAAAAACTTACACAGCAAAAAGACAACAATATACTTGCGACCAAATCGCCACTTCCATTTGTGATTTGGTCACGAGTATATCTTTGCCTTTTTGCTGTGTAAGTTTTTTGTAGCTACCGATGATGACAGCTTGGCTGTCGAAATACGTACTTAGCAGTTGTTAAATATTTGTGTGGTGAGGGGTTTTAACGAATTTTAAATATTTTCAAACCACAAGCTCCAGCAGTGT
The DNA here is from genome assembly GCA_940337035.1 of Agriotes lineatus. Classification (NCBI taxonomy): domain Eukaryota; kingdom Metazoa; phylum Arthropoda; class Insecta; order Coleoptera; family Elateridae; genus Agriotes; species Agriotes lineatus. The sequence goes on along the minus strand of OW679202.1, from coordinate 107,273,850 downwards.
TTTAGACAGAAACCATACTGATTACTCATTATTATGGATATGAAGAAAAGAATCACTTATAAAGCATGAGTAGTCAAAGTTATGTCGAATATTTTTGCTGTGGTATCACGAATGTCCATCGCGCTTAGTTTCGATTAGGATGAGTGCGCTAGTGGACATGAGTATAACTTTACAATCTTACTTCCAGTTTGAAATTGTAAATTCCACACCAGCTGTTTACTTTTAGCACATGGGCTAAAAGTAAACAGCTGATTTCACTTTTAACACGCCAAATTATAAAACGTCACTTTTAATGACAAAAGCTAGCGCCAGATGGCCTACTTTTAGTAGTGGTCGTAGACAAAATAAATTTCGGACTCATGATTTTGGTCTGACAATTTTTAACTCAAGATTTGTTGTTTCTTTTGGCAACTTTATTTAATAAACTAGCTTTGACAAATTTCCTAGCCTTCAGCTCGGGAGATTGGATTAGGTTAGTTTGTCTCGTGACGTTGCCAAAACGACAAGCATTCGTAAAAACTTACTGGAAAAACCATTCGCCCTTAATACATTATTAGATTACTAACAAATTTCCTCACCTGGCAAATGTCCGTTTTCGTCCAATAACAGTGTTTAGATTAGTATTTTAGCAAACAATCATTCATTTATACCATGGTAACAAATATTATTATCTACGCTCGGGATATAAATGTCACTTATCCCACTCATTTTAAATGAGGTTTCATTATCTCACAGATTTTCAAAGTGTCAATTTTCTACTTGTCAAAACAATAATGAGAAACGTTGGACGGCTATCGCCTCGTTGTTGAAATTTCACACGCGCATGTTAATAATGCTTTTATCTCAATTATATTGTAAATATCTATTACGCCCGTCTTGCATATCGAAAAAAATGCGGCGCCTCTGTCTCTGTTATAGGAAGACATTGCTTTTTATTTCTAGAATTTACCAAATCAAAAATTATTCGAGCTTACATTTTTGTTTTTGCCTACCATTTTTTAATCACTTCATCCATAACACTTATAAATAGTAGTGAGCTTAATACCCCCCTGTCTCACTCCATCATTGTTTCTAAATGTTCTTGTAGTTCTATTTCCTGTTTGTACTTGGTTCAGCATATTTTCATATAGGTTTCATATTACCAGTATTAGCTCCTCTTCTACATTCTTATTCTTTAGACTTTGCCAAATTTTTGTCCTGCTCACCATATCGAATGCTTTTTTCATGTCTAAAAATGTTAGAAGTAATTGCTCGTTTTTGGTTAGCACTTTTTCTGTTACTTGTTGCAGTGTGAAATTATGATCTTCGATGCTATGAGCTGGTCTAAATCCACTTTGAGCGTCTGCTAGTTTTGGTTCCAATTTCTTTCTTAATTTATTTTCCAATATTATTTCATAAACTTTTAATCCTGTACATAGTAGTGATATTCCGCTGTAGTTTTCACAGTTCTTTGAGTCGCCTTTTTTATATATTGGTAGAATTGTTGCTATATTCCATTCTTTCGGTATCCTTTTAGTTTCCCACGCCATGTTTAATATTTCTAATAACTCTTTCCTCCCGTTTGATCCGAGGCACTTTAGCAGTTCCGCATCTAGTTGATCACATCCTGCTGCTTTTTCTCTTTTTAGCTTACATAGTGCTTCTTCCAATTCTTCCAGTTGTATATTATTCTCTTCCTTTTCTTTTTCTTGTTCATTTGTATTTTTATAGTTGCTTTCAGTTTCGTATTCTGATGTACTTTCGCTATTTAATAGCTCTGTAAAATATTCTTGCCATCTATTCATTATTTTCTTTCATCTGTTATAATATGTCCATGCTGGTCCTTTATTTGTTTGAGTGCTATTCCATTCTGTTTTCTCATACTTCTTAAGGTTCTATAAAATAGTTTTATGTTTTCCTCACTGTTTTCATACATTTTTCTACAAAATTCCTTCCCTGATTTGGTTTTTGCCTCTTTAATCATTACTTAACTTTATCTCTTTGTATTTTGTAGCTTTCAGGTATTAGTGGTTTTCTACTTTGTAGGTACTTTTTCCATAATTTTTTCTTTTCCTTCACTTCTTTCTTAATATTTTCACTCCACCAGCTTGTTTGTTTCTTATTTTTTCTGCTTCTACTGTAGCCACATACTTTTCTTGCAATTTTTAGTAATGTTTCTTTAAATATTTTCCATTTATCTTCCAGGTTTGTTATTCATTCATTTTTGCTAAATTTATCGATTTTTTTTTCTGTCTCTTCCACATATTCATACCTGATTTGTGGGCCTCGTAGCTTAAAGCTCTTAATTTTTTTTGTTATATCACTACTTTTGCTTTCTTCTATGTTCTTTATTATGTTGTTTGTTTTAATTTTAGCCTCTAGTAGACAGTGGTTCTTACCTGCTTTGTAACTTCTTTTAAGTCTGACGTCTTTTATTTTCTTTTTATAGTTTCTAGATGTTATTACCTATATAGTCTATTATTGAGCTTTCATTATGTGTGTGTACTTCTCTTGTTATTTTATGTATCCATTTGTGTTCCTGTTTATGATCAAATCGTTGTCGATACAGAATTGTAATAGTCTTCTTCCGTTCTTGTTTATTGTGTTTTCTCCGTGGTTTCCTATTACTCCCTGCCATTTCTTATGTTCATTTGCCACTTTTGAATTATGGTCTCCAAGTAATATCAAAGTACTTTCGCAATTTTCAATTGTTTGTTGTAGTTGCGTACAGAATTGGTTCTTTACTTTTATCTTGTCATCTTCTCTTGGTGTATAGTTTATTATCAGTGTTATTACGTTATTTATTTCAATTTCTATTATTACTTTTAATATTCTATCATTTATATGTTCCTATCTACTTAGTTTTCCTACTTTGTCCTTTGGAATTAGGCATGCTACTCCTGATTGGGCTCATTCCTTTTTGTCTACTCCTTCATATATTAATAGGTTTCCGTCTCCTATCCACTGCGTGCCGCAGCCTGTTTTCTTAGTCTTGGTGATAGCTACTGCTTGCTTTTTGAATTGTTCTACTAGCTCCCTTTCTTTACCACTAATTCCTCTAATATTTCATGTTCCTAGCTTCCACTCCCTATTGCTTTGCTGTGTTTGTGTGCAGAGCTGGGCAAATTACTTTTAAAAAGTAATTAATTTCTAATTACCAATTACCGCCCAATGCAGTAATTTAATTACCAGACATCTAATTACTCACAGGAAATAGTAATTCAATTACCAATTCTTAGTAATTGTAATTATACATCAATTACTTTTCCAATTACTTTCAATAGAAATTATTGTCATATAGTTGTATTTAGTAGATCTTTCTTGGAAGATTTTTTGATAATAAATTAAATCTTGTAGCTAAGTACATGCACCGTTTAACAAAACCAAAAGTTTTTGGTTTGTTTTGATGTAATATGTAAGTAAATAAATAAATTAAAGGATAACAATTATACAGGGTGCCCCAAATATAATGGGACACTGATTGGGCATAGATTCCTTAGGTTATAATAAACCCATTAAACCTAATATACCTTAGTACAAAGTCCCTTCAGTAAGAAGGTATAGGGACTTGAAAGTTAAAATTTATATATTTTTTTAATATTAATTTCCACATAGGTTATAACTGAAGTTGACTTTTTATCACAATTGTGGATTTAGTTGCCTGTTGGGCGAATGCAAATAAACCACATGAGAGATAAAAAGAAACTTCCAGTGCCTAGGGGTACATTATTCTTTTTAATCGAGAAATCGCGAAATTACAACATTTTAACCAACTTTTGTAGGTTAAGTTGACGTCGGTTGACGTTTACCTATCGCTCAGCTGCCTACAAAAAGACGATTTTTCGTATTTTATTGACGATTTCGACGTTCTTCACTGTCGATTTAATAAAAATATTTTTTCGAATATGAAGAAATGTCGAATTTCATTTTGGCTAGATTTTGTAATGGTATTAGGAAAAATAGTACGCTGAATATGTTATAGAAGTGATTTTTCCATGTTCGTGATAAATTAATCCACTTGCTTTGCATCACTCGCTCGTAAATTAAATGTTGACAAACTCACTTTTCTTAACTTTTAGAACAATTTACTATTAAATGCCTAGCATGAGGCTGAATGACGAAAATATGTAACTTACCTAAGTATACAGGGTGCACCATTGGATTTCTTAATTGTATGACAGCAGAATTTTATTTAGATTCTGTAAGGAACACTACATGGTCATCCAATTGGCGCAACTTAAGCATTTTTTGTTGGCTCAGTTCGAAAATACTGTTTTTATCCCATTATACGAAAGTGACATTTTCTGTCGCCTATTAGGGGATTCCCGAAAATATACGTTTGATTCCCTGGTCGGTTTCTAATGGCAGTGGGAGGGAATATAATAGATTGACTCCCGTTGCCATTAGAGACGGGAGACAATGTGATTACATAATAATAAATCAACTAGCATCGGGATTTTCATATTTAAATATTTTTGAATGCAGCCGAATACAAAAGATAGTCTCATCATAAAATGTAAAAGTGTCATATGTATAACTCTAGACTAAAATGTCATGTACTCCCTTGCATGATTACAATTGATTAGGTACTGTTGTTGCTAACGCCGGCGCTGGCGAATTAAACTACATGCGCGGGACGGAATGATACATTTTCCTCCCTAGTAATACCAATAAAAAATGTGTTAGGTAACCTTTGAAATTTTAAAACAAAATATAAAATTGGTGTTGATCAGGGACTGTTGAAAGTTGACAGGTGACTGATAAACCTAGTTGAAAACGGCTGATTGAAATAAGAATTCCTACATCAGATACAAAAACAAAAGACATTTGCTCAAGCAGTAATTTTTACATTCAAGAGACCTGTATACCATGTGTTCAAAAAGAAATTACATAAGCAGCAACAGTGATAACAGTTAATAAATTGTAAAGCTTGCTGTTGACATTACTTTTATATTCCATGGCTAACCTCTACGTAATTTCTTTTTGAACACACCGCATAAGAAACGGGAGAAAATAAGTATTTCCTAAAATTACTGTCAACGCTCGACAAATAAATTGCTCAGATTGCATTCAGATTTTTACTTCAAATTTTGATTTTAAGTTTAGGGCAATAAAATATCTGCAATTACATAAATTGGGTCACTAATCGACTGTTCTTTTAAAAAAACTAAATGGAATTCTGTGTATAATCATTAAGAACCCAATATTTGACTATCTTGTAGTTAGCATGGGGGTTAGGTATGTTTAATGTTGGATGAGGTGATACAAGAAAGTCACGATTTTTATAAGACACTATTCTAAATTTTCAATAATAATCGAAGCTAACATGCTGCAACAGCCCATAATAAATTAGTTGTTTACTATACAAGTGGGATAAGTGCGTGTGTGTTATGACATCTGAAGTGATTGCTTCAATACGGAGACTTGGAGGAGAGCCACCATCTAATGATACTCCACCACGATTAAATAGTTTTAACCACTCGCAAATAATTCCCGCCCACGGAATTTTTACTTGCAAGGAGTGTCATGACAGGTCGATATTTGAATTTACTGATATTGATAAATTAGCAATGCATGACAACACAAACTGGCAGTTAATGTAATTAAATAATGTTGCAGTTGTTCTATAAATTAACATACAAGCAAAGAACATATGCTCTTTGATACAAGTCAACATGTTATAGTTTAATGGAAAATTCTATCAAAATTGATAGCTGCTAAGTCTTTGGATATAGAAACGACCCCTCATGTATGTCAAAGAAAAGGAAAACCAACAATGGCTACCTAACTCCAGTAAGAATCAATAAATTAAAGTATGTTAATAGTTATTTACTATACAAGTGGGATAAGAGCATCATTAATATATGTGTGTGTAAGTTACAAACGAGTGCGTAGCACGAGTTATGTAAGCAGACAAGTATATTAATGATGCATTGTCACACATGTATTGCACAAACTTTGATCTACAACCGCCCAAAATTTAGAAAAATGCAATAACAAAAATGTCAGATCTGTCATTTTCAGAACTATTTTAGTAGGCAAATGTCATTATGTCATTCATTAGTGGTTGTAATGAGCTGCATTACATTACGGGATAGTGTTAAATGAGTGACGTAGTAAGTTACTTATCCCACTGGAGTAGATAAACAATTTTTCATAGTAGCAAAATTAAGCCCTAGTTGCCAGTATACAAAGCAGCATATGACCATTACGCTGTTTACATGTTATCGGATTTTGCCCGTTTAGTTCAATTCCTCACTCATTTTCTGGACTTAACGCCTTTAACACTTGTACGGTAGTATGGAGTATGGCCCTATGCTGGTAAATCGTTTAAAACAAGCAAATTCAAATGAATAAGTAATTATTATGAGCCAATATCGTCTAATGAAGCTGTTTTAAATTATATTTTTACCGTAGGTATTGTAATCTGTAATTTACTTACCGCAAATATAGTTTTACCGTCTTAATAATATTAGCTTCACTATTACAACGTACATATCACATCTACATACATGCACCAATGCACTCTTTGTGCACGCGTCGTACAAAATGCAAATGTTGCTGTTATTCGACTCGTCAGAGGTAATCATAAATTAGGCTTAAGATGTTGTGGGAATACCTTATCGATATGCTTAATATGTAACTTAATAAGACCTTATCATAAATTATGCGTTCTGGAGATTTAGCACCCAATCGAGGTCAGTAATTCAGTAATTAAATTACCATAAAGTAATTCAAATACTGCGAGTAATTTCAATTACCACAGGTAATTCAAATACTTGTAAAGTAATTTAAATACTTTAGAGTAATTTAATTACACAAAAGTAATTGAGTAATTAAATGTAGTAATTAATTACCTTCAAAAAGTAATTGTCAAGTAATTTTTAACAAAAATGGCAATTCCCAATTACAATTACCGCATCTTGAAAAGTATTTCAATTCCAAGGCAAATAAACAAAAAGGAGTTTAATTAGTAATTTAATTACAAAGTAATTAATTACTGCCCAGCTCTGTTTGTGTGTAGTCATTTTGCTTCATATCCATATGCCTAGCCCAATCCGTTACCGTTTTTCTTCAGCTTTGGTCCTTATAAATTTTTTGGGGCTGAACTTCTTTATTTATCAGGCTTCCTCCTTCTTTGTCGGACCATTCATATATAGTATCATTAATTTCTACTTTCCTATACCCCACTTTAATCTTATTTCCTTTGGTCTTCTCATCTCTGGCTACCTTCTGCCTGGATCTTCTGTTCTTCTTGGGTTAGGTCACAATCTATGTAAATTTCCTGTTGTCCGAGTCTCCTTTTTTGTTTTAGTACTTCTATTTTTTGTTCAAAGTTCTCCAGCTTTACTACCGTCATCTTTCTTTCTCGGATTCCTACCTTATATACTTCAGCTATATCTTTGGCTACTCCTATCTCTTTTCTTATAAATTCCTTCACTTCTAGTTTGGTGTTTACTTTGCTAAAACCGGCACCCCTAATATCCTATCAACTGAGTGCCGCAGCCTTTTTTCTTAGTCTTGGTGATAGCTACTGCTTGCTTTTCGAATTGTTCTACTAGCTCCCTTTCTTTACCACCAATTCCTCTAATATTCCATGTTCCTAGCTTTTACTTCCTATTGCTTTGCTGTGTTTGTGTGTAGTAATTTTGCTTCATATCCATATGCCTAGCCCAATCCGTTACCGTTTTTTCTTCAGCTTTAGTCCTTATACATTTTTTGGGGCTGAACTTCTTTATTTATCAGGCTTCCTCTTTCTTTTTTAGACCATTCATATATAGTATCATTAAGTTCTACTTTCCTATACCCCACTTTGATCTTCTTTCCTTTGGTCTTCTCATCTCTGGCTACCTTCTGCCTGGATCTTCTGTTCTTCTTGGGTTAGGTCACAATCTATGTAAATTTCCTGTTGTCCGAGTCTCCTTTTTTGTTTTAGCACTTCTATTTTTTGTTCAAAGCTCTCCAGCTTTACTACCGTCATCTTCCTTTCTCGGATTCCTACCTTATATACTTAAGCTATATCTTTGGCTACTCCTATCTCTTTCCTTATAAATTCCTTCACTTCTTGTTTGGTGGGAAAAAAAGAACCAAAGATATGATATAACAAGACTGAAGGAAATAAAAATAAAGGAGGAATACCAAAAAGAAATGAATAAAGGGTTAGAAAAAATTAGGATGACAGAAGAAATTAAAGAGATATGGAAACAACTAAAACAGACAATAACGGATGCAAACCAAAGAGTAATACCAAAAAAGAAACAACAAATGAGAGGCAAAAACTGGTATGATGAGGAGTGCGTGAGGAAGGCAGAGGAAAAGAAGAGAATAAGGGTACAGATGCTGATAAATAACAGTAAAGAAAATATCTTGAAGTACAAAGAAAAAAGAAAAGAACTAAAAGAATTATGTAGAAGAAAGAAACGACAACAAAATGAAATGAGATTGAGAGAAATGGAAGAAAAGTTCCAGAACAAGAAAATAAGATCTTTCTACCAAGAAGTAAAGAAAACGGAGAAAGGATACTGTAATCGGCAACCCTACTTAAAAAACTAAGAAGGCATATTAACAGCGGAACATAACCAAGTATTAGAAATATGGAGGGAACACTTCAAAAATTTATTTAATGATAAGGAAACAGATGAGCAAGTAGAACAAAACTAACAAGAGGACGGGGGAATTAGAATAGTAGAGCCAACCAGTGATAAACAATGTAATAAACACTATGAAAAATAATAAGAGCCCAGGTGAAAGTAGGATAACGGCAGAAATGATTAAAACGGGAGGAGAGCAACTACAATAAGAAAGAGATTAAACATATACACGGAAGGAGTATTGGGGGAATACCAAACAGGTTTTAGAAGTAATAGAAGTACGATAGACCTAATATTCACCCTAAAAGAACTTCAAATCGCTAGCTATGAATATAAAGTAGAACTACACGTGCTCTTTATTGACTTTAAACAGGCCTATGACAGTATAATAAGAGAAAAGATATACGAAGGAATGCAGCAACTAGAAATACCGGGAAAGCTTATCAGTTTAACAAGGATGACACTAAAAAATACAAAGAGTAAAATTCTATGGAATGGGGAAGAATCTCAGGATTTTGAGACAGGAAGAGGTATGAGACAAGGGGACCCCTTATCAACTTCACTTTTCAACCTGGTGTTGTAGGTAATAATAAGAAATACTGGAATAAGAACTGACGGGACTATCTTCAATAATGAGTACCAATGCATGGCCTATACGGACGACGTCACAGTTATAGCAAGAACAAGAATAGAACTAGCGAGCGTCGTAAAGAAAACAGCAAAAGAAGCAAAACAGTATGGGTTAGATATGAACCAAGATAAAACAAAGTATATGGTAATGGGACAAACACGGAAGATGATAGGAGAAGAGAGAAATTTGACGATGAAAATATCCAATAAAGAATACAAATTTGAAAGGATGGAAAAGTTTGTATACCTAGGGACAATTATTGAGGAAAATGGGCACGAAGAGCAAGAGATAAAAGTAAGAGATAAGGGCAAGAATTGCAAAAGGAAACCGTAAATACGGAAGCCTGATTACGCTCATGAAGTCAAAAAATGTGTCAAGAAAAACAAAAGAGAGAATCTACAATACAGTCATAAAACCTACTGCCACCTATGCATGCGAAACTTGGGTACTGAACAAGGAGAAGGAAGGAAAGAAGAAGAGATGGGAAAGGAAGATGCTGCGGGCTATATATGGAGGAATAAAAAATAAAGAGGGGTGGAGGAGAAGAACAAATCGTGAAATAGAGGAACTATACCAGAAACCTGACATCATAGCAACTATTAAGGCGCAGCGAATGAGATGGCTGGGACACCTGGAAAGGCTAAGTGGAGAAAGGTTACCAAAGCTAATCCTACATAGAAGACCAATTGGAAAGAAAAGGAAAGGCAGGCCCAGAAAAAGATGGATGAGCAGGGCGGAAGCAGATATAAAAGAGATGAAGGTTAAAAATTGAAAAGAAGCTGCAAGAAACAGAGAAGAATGGAAGAAGATAGTGCGGGAAACCCTTGAAAGAAGATGGTAAAAATAAGTTAAAGTGGATTAATTAAATGTAAATGTAAAAGTGGAAATAGTAACATAAGCTAATTAAATGAGATATGATGTAATATTTAAAATGTATGCCCTAGGCCTTCATGGCCTGTTGTGCAAATATAATAATATAATGCTTACGTGATGTCTGGGTTTGATGTGTTTTTATCAGACTTTTTCCACTGTCTAGGGTGTATATCACACAACGTTTCGGGAGTTTTCGATCTACTCTCGTCTTCAGGTGTTCCTGGTTAGTTCTGAGAAGGACTGATATGTTACGCTTTTATTCGTAAACTCTTGCCTCTCCCTGGGTTTGGTCATTTTCTGTAAGTTTATTGTTAATACTAGTATTTCTGAGACCAATAGACCTCACGCTACTCCTGTTTTCAAATCCCATAAGTTCAGCACTGAAATAAAATTTGTAAGTACGTCCAGATATCTTCATCCCTAGAATTTTTGGGTAAATACTGACTATGGGGTATCACTTATGAATAAGAGGGAACTGTCATCTGTGAAAATGATCAAAATCTTTAGAGCCATTTTTGAGAAAAAGAAATGTCCTTTTTCGAAAATTTTTATGTATTTGGACCTCCCCACAAAGGGTGGTGCATTCTAGTGAAACCAAAATCGGGTAACATTGTTCCAAAGCTTCATAGGACATCTTCGTAAATTTTTATAGAAATTTGTCTGTCAAAAATATTTCTGCAAATTTATATATATTTATTTATTTATATTTACATAAAAAAGATACACTATATATATATACATTTTTACATTAATATTAATTACATGACAGGTAGGTACCTAGGTGCAGCAGCACCTGTATGTACCAGAGAAAAGCATTTGTACATATTAATCAAATAAAAACTAAAATAGACATTTTTAGATTAAAGTTTTAAATACATTTACATTTAATAGCTCTACATTGTAAAATTCTGAAATGAACACTCATCTGATATCTACATTAAAAAGGGGAGACTACAAGTTATAGGTATGTTACAAAACAGATCATAATTTTCTACAATAAAGAGTTTGCCTCTTATTGAAACATAACGTATTAGTAATGTTTTTTATGTAATTCGACACCTACCATGTGGGAGCTAAGTAATTTATAAATTTCAAATTAATTGTTCGTCTACTATTGGGAATTTCTAAGTTTTTGTTATTGCATGTTTAGTATGTATGATCTATCGGTATTTTCATTTTTTTAATTTTTGTGGATGCAAGAACACATCATGTGTGCGTACAGACAAGTTATGTTACATATTTCAGTATCGTACAGCTGTTTGGTGGGGTATAGTCTCTCTCGTTTGTACATTACTTTAAGTATCTAATTTTGTGTAACACATAGTGGTTGCAGACTACTTCCGTAAGCTCCCCCCCAAACTATCAAACCGTATCTTAATAAAGATTCAACTAATTCTTTATATACTTGCTTTATTAACTTTGTACTTAAAAATTCTCTCATAATGTACAATTAATTTATGACTTAAATTACGTATTTTATTTTGTAGATATTTTATATGTTCTGTCCATTTAAGATGTTGATCTATAACAGTCCCTAAGTATTTTGTTTTATTCACTGATTGAATCTCTAGATCATTATTTATTTCAAAATTATTGTAAGTTGGCTTATTTGAAATGTGTGACTAATTGTGTTTTCATATTCAGCAACCGCATAATTTTTTATGCAATTTATTGGAGTGGATAGTGAACCCTTTGCTGTGCTGTTATTTTTACTTATCAGGTTAAGTTTTACGCAAGTTTGCAGTCCTAATAAAGCGTTTGCTTAAATCATTTCTAACAAAAAAACATTTTTTATAGGTACCTATTATTCCGGTGCTCGCATGTTAATTCGCATTATATTCAAATTGGTAACCGATCTTCTGTATATAACTCTAAAGTTGTTGATGTGGGCTCTAGTGATGAAAAAGGCAAATTAAAAAAATTAAAATCATTTACCAATATTATATTTGCCATTGCATCTGTATCTAATTTGAAAGTAAAATTTTTAAATTAATTTTGACATATGATACCAGGATCGTGCTGACGGATTATTAATGCTTAAGATTGAATTATTTTCATCTTTATTGATAATATTGTACCTACGTAAATTGTATCTTCTGATGAAAAGTTATCTACACTTAACAATACAATAAATCACTACGTACTACTAAAATGATTTAGTTTTTTGCATTGGCCACATACCTTATTATATGCTGGACATGTATTAATTTGGTGTGACCCCCACAGTGTGTGCACTTTGATATGTTATTTCTATCTGCTGGTGTAGACGCTCGGGGTTTTGGTCTCTTCCTGAATTTTTTTTTCCTGTTTGTTGTCCACCCGTGTGTCGATGTGTTGCTGTTGCCTGGACCTAGAAAATGCCCTCTTGTCATCGTGCTGGTGGGGCTAGAACTTGGTGAAGTGTGGCGGGTTCTGGTGACCACCCTGTCAACTTTTGTTTCTTTACTGGTGTCCTTGCTATCAAATTTCATTTTGTTGGGCTGTGATTTAGGTTGTTTGATGGTATCTAATTTTATAGACGTTTCTAAATCTGCATCATCCTCTTGTAGTAAAGGGTGTTGGATTTCACCATTATTGGTTCCGCAAAAACACCAACTTTATTAGTTCATCAGTGAGGTTTCCAAATTGACAACTTTGTACCGGTCTTTCTAAATCCATGATAAATTCTTCTATAGAAATATTCTCCGTTTATTTGGTTGACATAAAGAACTTATACCTTATAACGGTTACATTCTGGCAGAGAGAGAATATTCAATTTTTCTATCACGACGTTTAGTTTATCCACTCCGTCTTCCCTGAATTTAAAAGTACTATATAGTTTTTGTAACTCGGATCTCGCAAAATGTAGCAGTTGAATATTATTATTATGCAACATTAGTATCCTTTATCTAATAGACGTGTCTGTCTGGGACGCTGTTTCAGCAGCCAAACCGTAAGAGATAGAGAAAAAAGTTATTAAAGTTATATGTTTGGAATGGTCATGTCAGGTCAGGAACCGAATTTCAGTCGTCGCGTGACACTTCCGGTTTTCGAGAAATCACGTGATTTCCGTCCGTCCGGGACGCTGGTCTGTCCGGGACGGTCTTTTTTGTTTTATTAAACGAGACATTTGTCTCACTGGACTGCTAGTTATATTACTAATAACTTACACAAATGTAAATATGACACTATCAAGATTTAGCACACACCAATATTCAAAGGATGTTATTTAGCATAACTGGTTTTAGCATCCCATTTGAGCTATTTATATTTTGTTGCTAACACGTTAGTCATAAATTCTGCTTTTAATTATATCGCCCCCGGAGTTATCACTGCACTATTTATTTAGACAAATCGTGGTTATTTAATTATTTCACTTTTTGTCACAGCGTATGTCATGTTTGTTATTTTTATGCTATTAGGATTATAATCAGAGGCGCAGCTAGAGATCAGAGGGCCCTGTATCATAAACTACTAAGTGGTTCCTCCCCACCCTCACTCCATCAGGGTATTATCAATTAAATGTATAAAGATACAAACTCAATTTTTATTTTTAAACAAAACAAAATATAATTATAAAAACTAATTAAAAAGTAAAATTTAATTACATATTTTTACTAACTGACATATTACCTAAAAAGAAGTGTAAATCATAGTTTACAGTTTACATATATCTACATACGGTCCCGGGTGGTGTAACTTGGAACAAGCTTTCACGTTCGATCAGCATAGTTAAGCAACACTCTCTCTGGTCAGAACTTGGATGGGAGTTCCACTGTTGCATCTCTCGGTGCCTCATGATACGGCTGTCACGGAAATAGGTGGTCCCGGCGGTCATAACAACATCATGACAGTCGTTAGTGGGGTTGGAAGTCCCCATAAATGCACAGTGACGCCTATAATTGGCCTAACGGCTGTTGGCTGAGTGCGAAATAAATAAATTAAATAAATAAATAAGGAAGGAACAAGTCAACGTTAAATAACAAGAAACAAGGTTAAGGTATATATTACTTGTTTACAGACTTACTCTCCAAACGTTTTATAAAACTTTCCATATTTGGAGATAATTTTAATTTTTTAAGCTCTTTTCGATAGATAATATGGCTAAATCCGATCGCCGTTCTTGTGTCATCGTCATCGTATATCTTAAGTAGTTTTTGATAAATTTTAATTTTGAAAAGCTTTTTTCTGCTATTGCTACCGTGACAGGAATTGTCAAAAACAGCATACAAGCAGTTATTACCTCGGGAAAGTTTGAAGCCATACTATTAAATTTTACTAATGTTAATTCTGTTTATTCTTTAATTGTATGAATCTGTTAAGAAGACTGAGGGTGCGCAGGGGTTGAGTGCATTCTATTCGTGATTAGAGGGGGGCAGGGCTAGTCCGCCTATATATACCTAAATTCTTAAATGTGCCCTGTGCAAAAGTTTCCAAATTAAATTTATATGATACATTTTTTTTTTGAAAGCTTAGGAGCTGATGGGCCCTCCTGGCTCATGGGCCCTATATCATCGATACGACAGATATGGCAGTAGCTACGCTCCTGATTATAATAATAATTCTTATTGTGCGGGTGTACATAAGTAAAAATTGTACATGCACTTGTCACAAATTTGCTACACAAATAAATCGATTAGTAATCGTGAATCAAACATGTTCTTACCGAGATCAGTGTTTAACTGGCTTCAAGCTCTTTTGTTCAAGGAAAGCTAGGTGCTCCCCTTCCGCTCATGACCACCCTCACACATCACAGGGGTGTCCACTTTTACCTCTACAGTGGTTCTTATAATTAGACATAATTTTTACTTACTTACTTACTTATCCCGAGTCTCTTCTACCTGTGGTGTCGAGGTGTAGACATAATTTTTACTGACATTAAATAATGTGTTGAAGTTATGAAACAAACAGAAACATCGACGTGAGCAAAAAGCCTGCCATTTGTGCACTAGTAATTGTAAATACTGTATAAAAAAAAGTGAAAGGAAGTAGGTAACAAGAACAATAATAACAGCGAACTAATACCAACAAATAAAGTAACAAATGACAAACTGGCAGTGGGTTAGCTTTGCAATTTTTTCTCTGAATGTTACTATTTTTATAATTTTAACTAATGCTTATTTAATAGTCAAACTTTAAAGTAAACACTTTCTCAGGGAAGCCAAAGAAGTTGATGTTCCCAATATAGCTAATGAAGGGCACGATGACGTTCCAAATAAATCCAATGGAGGGATTGATGAAGTTACAAATGAAATTAATGAAGAGTTTGATAAAGTTCCAGAAAAATCCAATGAAGGGTTTGATGATGCTCCAAATGAAATTAATGAAGAGTTCGATAAAGTTCCAGAAAAAAACAATGAAGAGTTTGATGGTGCTCCAAATGAAATTAATGAAGAGTTTGATAACATTCCAGAAAAATCCAATGAAGGGTTTGATGATGCTCCAAATGAAATTAATGAAGAGTTCGATAAAGTTCCAGAAAAACCAATGAAGGGTTTGATGATGCTCCAAATGAAATTAATGAAGAGTTTGATAACATTCCAGAAAAATCAATGAAGGGTTTGATGATGCTCCAAATGAAATTAATGAAGAGTTCGATAAAGTTCCAGAAAAAACCAATGAAGGTTTGATGATGCTCCAAATGAAATTAATGAAGAGTTTGATAACATTCCAGAAAAATCCAATGAAGGGTTTGATGATGCTCCAAATGAAATTAATGAAGAGTTCGATGAAGTTCCAGAAAAATCCAATGAAGGGTTTGATGATGCTCCCAATAAAGCCAATAAATGGTTTGAATATGCTCCAAATGAAATTGAAGATGAGTTTGGTAATGCTTCAGAAGAATCCAATGGAGTGCCACAAATTGTGAGTATTTCTTATATTATATGGTATATACTACATAGACATTTTCTTTTGTTTTTTCAGGAAGCTGTCAGTTCTACAACTTCCGTCTCTTCAACTTTAAAAATAGATGCAACATCGTATGTGCCAGGTTCTTTAGCATTAAATGCAATTACTGAAGAGTATCTTGATCCAAATGACATGGGTAGGTATTCTTGCAAGCAAGTGAGATTTGGGAACATAATTAAGTCCAAAATTACTTAACCTTCTAAACTGATTACATATATGTAGGTGTGACATTTAGACAGATAAACAACTTTAACACAGCCATTAGCCTATCGCATATTGTCTTGAAGAATACTTCTTATATATGTTTTGAATATAATTATGGATTTATTTGGGATATTATAAAGAAATTTATTGTATATCTTAGCAGCTACGCAACTGTAAGATCTCTAAAACAAAGTTGTAGAGTACAACGGAATCGTGATAATTCGAATAACTCTTAGTTGTCGTTGATGAATATTATTTTTAAAATAAGCTTGTCACAAAGATACTGAGGGTAGACGTCTGTAGCAGTTTGCGGATCAAAATAGAATAATGATAAATCACAATGTTCCTCAGGCATAGCCATTAAGACGAATATAAATATTAGAAACATGATCATATCTTTGCAGCCTCCATATGAAACATACACAATGATTTGAACAACTTGGATTCTATTTTTAAACGTGGAGTCCAAACAAGGATAATAAACTACATACAATAATTAAAATAGACAGAACCAGCATTTTACAAAGTTTTTTCCGTTATTTTAAAATTTAGAATAAATTTGTTTGCATAAAGCATTTTTAAAAGAAAATACGTCTTTGTGTGAGGCTACTCACATGACTTTTAATCGTAAATTGTCATCAATTATTACTCCCAGTATCCTTGCCTCTCCTTCATGTAAGAGCAATTATAAGTTTTGGAAATTTTGTTTAACAAAAGTTGCACTATCATATTTATTTGTCCAATTTAGCTATCGGCAATTGGAGAATGCAAGACTCGTATTAAGAAATGTAATAGAAGCCGCATTGTTGAGGATGGGTGAAAAGTTTTTCTCAATACTTTTTGGAATGTTGCATGAAGGAACTAGTAAGGAAACTAGAATAAATATATAACATAAAATGACATTAACATGAAAGATGAAATTGTAATGCAGTAAAATAAAATAAATATAGGGTTAACAACAGAATTTTCTAAACAACCCTTGTAATATTCTAATAATAATCAGATACAAAGCGTTTAGAGGTATAAAAACATAAACCTTGAATAATGTTGCAGGAAATCAAGATATCAATTTTACATCCCAGGAAGAATACTACCCACCACAGCAAAGTTTTTACGCACCACAACAAGGTTTTTACGGACCACAGCAAGGTTTTTATGGACCACAGCAAGGTGTTTACGGACCACAGCAAGGTTTTTTCGTACCACAGCAAAGTTATTACTTACCACAGCAACCTTACTCTGCACCTCCGCAAGACTACACACGTATGGAGATTATCAATTTGGAAACATACCTATTCCTCCGGTAATAAACTTTGTATTCCTAAATATGTTCTGTATCCAAACATACTAATTATTAGGGATCGGACTTAGCTCTGGTAATTTTTATTATAAGGATTTCAAATATTGATAATAATTTTGCATTATTTTACATATTATTTAAATTGAGTAGAATTATACAGGGTGTTTCAAAAAGGTGTTGTCAAACTTGGGAAGGTTATAGAAGACATTGCGGTAAAACATTTTTGTCCTAATGATAGGTTCTTCGGGTTATGCCGTGGTCGTCGATTTGAAACTTGACTTTTCGCTGCTCATGCTGTCAGCTTCTTCAGAAGTTTTCAAAAGACTGATGTTGGTTGCCTTTTGCTCCTGATTATATACCGAGGAGTCGTTACGGTTGGCTGCTCATGTAGATCTTGTATGTTATTCGGATTTGTCGTTTTTCCGCTTGGTTGCTCACGTGAAACTTGTTTATGGATGGATTGGTTTTGCAGAGCTACCTTCCATGTGTTACTAAGGCGATAATCGTCTTCTCGATTGAAATTGTTTGGATTTTTAATAATTCTTAGGGATTCCCAGAATAACACGAGGGAAGTATTTTTTAGTTCTGGCTAGTATGTTTACGGAGTCGTAATTATTCTGTGGTCTCCTGGTCCTAATAATGTGTTCTGCGATGGCTGATCTCTGTATGTTTCCAGTCGTGTGTGGCTCTGGGTTCTTTTATTCGACATTGGATGCTTCTTCCGTTTGTCCGATGTAAGATTTGCCACAAGTACATTGGATCTGGTAAACGCCTTCTGTCTGTAGTCTGGGCAAAGAATCTTTGTTGGAGGGATCAATTGTTCGACCTTTCTTATTGTACTATAACAGACTCCAATGTTTTTTTTATCTAATACCTTTCTTATTCTGTCGGTTACTCCGGCGATGAAAGGAAGGCAGGCATAATTAAAGGTTTAGGTTTAGGTTCTTTCGGTTTCATGGTATATTGGCACGCTTTCTTGATGTTTCGTCGGACTGTAGCCAATCCTGAATAAGGCTTCTTTCACATGACTCATTTCCTGTGGTTACTGTCTCGTCACAGATAGCGTTGGCCCGATGAATAAGACTCTTGATCAAAGATCGCTTTTGTTGGAGATGATGATGAGACGAAGCATGCAGATACCGGTCGGTGTGAGTCCTTCTTTCGATATACTATATGGCTTAATCTGTTGTTAGTGGTTCGTTTCACTAACACGTCCAGGAATGGTAGGCGTCCATTTTCTTCAGTTTCCATAGTGAATCTTATTTTGGCATGGTGGTTGTTTAAGTGTGCCAAGAAAGCTTCAAGAGCTGCTTTTCCATGGGGCCATATAACAAAAGTGTCGTCGACGTAGTGGAACCAGCATTTAGGTTTGAGATGGCTGGACTGAATAGCTTCATCTTCAAGGCTTTCATAAATATGTTAGCAATGACTGGAGATAACGGGGGATCCCATAGCGGCTCCTTCCTTTTGCTTTCCAAAGAAAGTAGGTCGTCGTGAGGCACATTCTTACTAACTCTGGAATGTCTTTCTCGAAGTCCTTGAGGAACAAAGCATTGTTGTATAAGATTTACTGAATCTTCTACTGGTACATTGTGAACAGGGATTCCACATCGAAACTGACCAACATGTCCTGGTCCGTTACTTCCAACTCAGCCAATATTTTCACGAAATGCTCAGAGTTCTTCATGTAGGATTCTGTTCTGCCTACGTATGGTTGTAATACGTTAACGAGGTATCTGGCTAGTTGATACATAGGAGATCCGCAAGTGCTAACAATTGGCCTGACTGGAACGTCTGGTTTGTGGATCTTCGGAAGTCCGTAAAGTCTGGGCGGTCTAGAATCGCTAGGCAGTAGTCGTCGATGTTCAACTTCTGGTATTAATGAGCTTTTGAAGCTCCTCTAACCTGGCGTTCTATCCTCAATGTGGGGTCCTTCTTCAGTGTTACGTACTGTTCATCATTCAGTAGTGATTGAATTTTGTTACGGTAGTCCTTTCTATTCATCACTACAGTGGCATTTCTTTTGTCAGCTCGTAGAACTATAATGTCTGGATTGTTTCGGATTTCCTTCAGAGCTTGTGTTTCGGCTCTGGTGACGTTCCTCGGTGGTTTAGCACACTTTAATATACGACAGGTCTCGTGTCTTACTTCCTCGGCTTCCTCAACTGGAGTTTGCGAATAGCACTCTTAATTTCAGCGATCACTTCTTCATTAGGTATGTGGGACGGAAGTGAAGGCAAAATTCAATCCTTTTGCCAAAATCGAGGTACAGTCCTTAGAGAGGGGTTGGTCCGAAAAATTAATTACCGTTTTCTTGATATCCAATCCTGGTACCGGTGTGACTTTGCCTTGAAGCTTCTCGAACTTTTTAATATGTTTTTGGGTCGTATTGCTCATGTGGTGTTCTGAGGGAGCATAGCTGATACGAATCCACTGTGTTCCAAAGGTTTTCATCCAAAATTTTAATGAGCTCGAGATGTAGGTAGTAGAGCTCAGTAGATGTTCCTTGGAGTTCGTAATATGTATGGCGTACTCTTTCCCTAGTAAGAGCACTTTCGGTCCGATTGATAATCCTTTGGGCAGCAGCAGTTTGCAAGTGGTGTTGAACTTTGACAAATTTAGGTTTGACTCCTTTGTCACGGCAGCGTTTCAAGAACGCCAACGATGCAAGCAGTTGACTCTTCTTCTTCCGTAACTTGTCCAGTTTCCTGGTCTTCTTGAATATGTCCTCCTCGTAGAGGCGTTTAATAGTCGAATGCAGGCTTTCACGGCGTTGTCCATAATGATAGGTTCTTCCGGGTTATGCCGTGGTCATCGATTTTGAACTTGACGTTTCTCTGCTCATGCTGTCAGCTTCTTCAGAAGTTTTCTAAAGACTAATGTTGGTGCCTTTTGCTCTTGGTTATATACCGAGGAGTCGTTACGGTTGGCTGCTCATGTAGATCTTGTATGTTATTCGGATTTGTCTTTTTTCCGCTTGGTTGCTCATGTTATTTCAGTCATTGCTAACATATTTATGGAAGCCTTTGAAGATGAAGCTATTCAGTCCAACCATCTCAAACCTTTTGTTATCTCGGCCCCCATGGAAACGCAGCTATTGAAGCTTTCTTGGCACACTTAAACAACCACCATGCCAAAATAAGATTCACTATGTGAACTGAAGAAAATGGACGCTTACCATTTCTGGACGTGTTAGTGAAACGAATCGCTAACAACAGATTAAGCCATACAGTATATCGAAAGAAGACTCACACCGACTGCTATCTGCATGCTTCGTCCCATCATCATCCCCAACAAAAGCAATCATTGATCAAGAGTCTTATTCATCGGGCCACCGCTATCTGTGACGAGGACAGTAAACCACAAGAATTGAGTCATGTGGAAGAAGCCTTACTCAGGAATGGCTACAATCGACGAGACATCAAGAATGCATGCCAATATACCATAAAACCGAAATAATCTAAACCTAAACCTATTAACTACGCCTGCCTTCCTTAATCGCCGGAGTAACCGACAGAATAAGAAAGATATTAGATAAAAAGAACATTGGAGTCCGCTATGGTACAATAAGAAAGGTCGAACAATTGATCCCCTCCAACAAAGATTCTTTGCCTAGACTACAGACAGAAGGCGTTTACCAGCTCCATGTACCTGTGGCAAATCTTACATCGGACAAACGGGAAGAAGCATCCAATGTCGAATAAAAGACACCAGAGCCACACATGACTTGGAAACATACAGAAATCAGCCATCGTAGAACACTTATTAGGACCAGGGGACCACAGAATAAATTACGACTCCGTAAACATACTAGCCAGAACTAAAATATATTTCCCTCGTGTTATTCGGGAATCCTAGAAATTATTAAAAATTAAACAATTTCAATCAAGAAGAGGGCTATCGCCTTAGTAACACATGGAAGGTAGCTCTACAAAACCAATCCATCCATAAACCAAGGTTTCACGTGAGCAACCAAGCGGAAAAACGACAAATCCGAATAACATACAAGATCTACATGAGCAGCCAACCGTAACGACTCCTCGGTATATAACCAGGAGCAAAAGGCACCAACATCAGTCTTTAAAAAACTTCTGAAGAAGCTGACAGCATGAGCAGCGAAATGTCAAGTTCAAATCGACTACCACGGCATAACCCGGAAGAACCTATCATTATGGACAACGGCCGTGAAAGCCTGCATTCGACTATTTTTGTCCTAGTTGAAAATGAACCGTTTTGGCCCTGGAGCAATTTTTGTCCAAAAACGTAATGTTATCTTGTTGACAGAAAAAGACTATGGAACGATTACAATCCTCAGGCCACATGGATCAGATCAAATCAGCAACAACTTGCTATTAACATGTGGGCCGTATTGTTGGCAGACTTTTTAATTTGTCGATTCCTGCTTCCAACTCGGCTAAATGGTAACATCTACCTACATTCTTTGTAAGACGTACTTCCTCAGCTAATGAAAAATGCAGAAGTTCCTATGGACCTACATGATAGAATGTGGTTTCAACATAACAGTGCACTTGCACATTTTGCTCGCCCTGTACAGAATTAGCTAAACCAACAATTTCCTGAGCGATGGATCGGAAGAGGAGGACTTACCAAGTGGCCAGCTCGAAGTCCAGATT
The DNA here is from genome assembly GCA_940337035.1 of Agriotes lineatus. Lineage (NCBI taxonomy): Eukaryota > Metazoa > Arthropoda > Insecta > Coleoptera > Elateridae > Agriotes > Agriotes lineatus. Next base: position 107,251,749 of record OW679202.1, on the reverse strand, counting down.
TAACTCATTTGGATTTTTTCTCTGGGGTTACATCAAGTTGTTGGTCCATGAATCCCCTGTAGCCATACAAGAAGTACTGTTAGGGAGAGTAATGGCAGCCTGTCTTTTCATGCAGCAAGATCCGTATATGTTATGACGGGTCCTCGATTCCATCAGTCGACAGGCACATCTATGTAACGAGGTCAGGGTCGCCATTTGGACCATTGTTATGAATTTATTATTTTAGCATTATCTTTAATAAAAATTAACGAAATATCGAAGTCTTTTTCTGTCAACAAGATAACATTACGTTTATGGACAAAAATTGCTACAGGGCCAAAACGGCTCATTTTCGACTAGGGGTTTACATGCAAAATGTTTTTACTGCAATGTCTTCTATAACCTCCCCAAGTTTGGCAACACCTTTTTAAAACACCCTGTACCTATATGATATATTCCTATAACTGGTTATCTGTATAATTAATTGATGTTCTTGGATGTGTGCCATTAAGCGATATGTTTGATTAGGTTACACTTAGCTATATTATAGTAAGCTTATGGAAAGTTAAGAGAAGTGAACTACAGATTTTTTTCAACCTCCAATTCAGTAGGAACAAAAATGAATGTGAACTGTTTATTGTATAGAAAATGTAAGTACATTTCTCAGCTACATTTCTTATCCTTCCTTAAAGAAGGTTACCGCCTGGTCACTCAGTCAACTGTTCACATTGGCTTTTCAGCTCCTTTAAACTGTTTGCACCATTTTCGCATAGGGCCGTCACTTATAAACGTACTCATCCTACGATGAATTTTGGCTGCATTCTGCCCTTCAGAAGAAAGCAAATTCCAGCTTACTGCTTCTGCCAAATGTGAACTGCATGCCTTAAGTCATAATTTGCTTTCCTCTAACTGAAGTACTTGTGACCAAATCAGTGATTTGGTCACGAGTACTTCGTTGCCTTTTCGCTGTGTAAGTTTTTTGTAGCTACCGATGATGACAGCGTGGCTGTCGAAATACTTATTTAGCAGTTGTTAAATATTTGTGTGGTGAGGGGTTTTAACGAATTTGTAATATTTTCAAACCACACGTTCCAGCAGTGTTTTATTCTTTGAAAAAGGATAGAAAACTCGTTGCCACGGTATGATAAGGGCCATGATGGACATGGCAATTATGTAGAAATGTAGCTGAGAGATGTATTTACATTTTCTATACAATAAATGTTTATATTCACTCTTGTTAGTGATGAAGACATTATTTGTTATTAATTGGTACCTGTTATCCAATATGTTGGTATATATGCACGTGCTGGTGATTTTTGTTTACAGGCCTACAACACTGTTAACCCATTTAAGGCCACTATTTTTTAAATAAATTGTTTTCTTTCAAACTTGTTGATATATACTCGAACATCATGAGAAAAATAATTTTTAAAATCTCAGTAGTTTTTAATTTTGGAAATATTAGGTGGGTAACCTGCTGGGTTACTGGGATGGCTGTCTCTACAGGAGTTGTACCGGGTGATTATAAATGCCTTTCCATCAAGTTGCCTTTGAAATATTTGCGTCAGACTGTGTCAAAACTGACGCAAAACCTAACCTGCTAACCTCGAATTTGACATAGACTTACAGTGCCACCAACATATTATTCATACAACAAATATTTCAAAGGCAACTTGATGGAAGAGCATTTATAATCACCCAGT
>OW679202.1:107220694-107249967 GCA_940337035.1 Agriotes lineatus | reverse complement strand
TGTACATAATTTTAAGAAAATTTGCTATTCTACCTTAACATGTTTTATATGCAACCGTTCGTTATATACGCATTTCTATGCGAACTACGCTATTTCCTTGCATTAAACTATTCTCATTTTAAAGCAAATGTTTAGCTACAGAAAATTGTTATCTCATTTAACGCAAAATCTACAGAATTTTAAATCGAAAGTTAACCTAAAATATTCGTGTGCCGAAAACTGATTCACCACAGAATACAAAGACCTTCGACCTATTAGTATCCTATGCACTTTATCAAAAGTAATTGAAAAGATTTTGGAAAGACAAATTCGTGACCACGTTAGTAAATATAATATCCTTCCAAAAACGCAGTCTGGTTTCCGTCCTGGACATAGTTGTAATACAACCCTAATAGATATAACAGATGACTGCCTAACAGCAATTGATAATAACCATCTGCTGGTTCTCGTCTTATTAGACTTCTCAAAGGCATTCGATACAATTAACCACGAACTTCTTTTGAAAATCTTGAAATTTATAGGCTTTGATAATTCAGCTGTAAACTTACTCGACAAATAACTAGCAAATAGACAGCAGATGGTGAAATATCAGCAGAATATATCTGACGTAGTTCATATTCCAGCAGGCGTTCCGCAAGGCTCGATTTTGGGCCCACTTCTGTTTGCTCTATATACATGTAATATAGGTTCTTGTATAAGTTATTGCAAATTTCACATGTATGCAGATGACACACAGATGTATTATTCGTTTCCTTTTAATAACTTAGCTGAAGCAGTGTCACTAGTAAATGAAGACCTATCTAGCCTTGTGGAATTCAGCAATAAGCATTCGCTGCATATCAATTCGTCGAAGTCATCTGTTATGATCTTTGGTAAAAAAGGGATGAAAGACGTGTCTTCAGCTTTGATAGAAATTAAAGTGGGTGATGAAGTACTACCGTACAAAAGTTCTTGTAAAAATCTAGGTGTAATTTTAGACAATGATTTACGTTTTGAACATCATATCTCTAGTTGTATACAGAAAGCTTACTATAATCTAAAGTTACTTTATGCTAATCGCTATTGTCTAAATAGAGATATGAAAATCTTATTATGTGATACTTTAGTCTTATCGCATTTTAACTATTGTGACAGTTTATTTGATTCTTTTCTGACAGTACGACTTAAACAAAGAATTCAGTGTACTCAAAACTCTTGTTTAAGATTTGTGTTTGGTATTAGAAGAGGGCAACACATCTCTCATAAACTCAAAGAGGCGTGCTGGCTGAATATGTCCAATAGACGGAAATTGCATACTGCTGTGCTATATACTAAAGTTATACAATGTCGTGCTCCGGCCTACTTGTATGATAAGATTTCTTACAGGAGTGATGACCATCATATTAATATAAGAGGTAAATCTTCTATGTCGATCCCACGTTTTAAATCGTTTTTCTTTAAAAAGTCGTATTCGTACAACATTGTTCACTACTATAATAATATAATTCCAAAAAAGTTAAGAAATTTGTCTCTAACTATTTTTAAAAATTCTTTTAAAAAACAGCTCTTTCTGCTACAATGAATTGCACTTGATATCGATCTACTAAAGTTAATTTTTTTTTAATTTACTTTTAAAATTCATATTTATTAATTATTCTGTCACTCTGCACGGGGTGTAGTGGTAGACCAGTTGACCTGATATTATATCATGTCAACTGAACTATGCCCCTTTTCCGCACTTTTCATATTTAGTATTTTCTTTTTTTTTATGTAATTTTTGGTGTAAGTACTATGTAATTTTTGGTGTAAGTACTGGAAATAAATGTGTTTATTATTATTATATTATTATTATTATTACTACTGCATTTTCGCCAACCAATCTTTCAAGCTTCTTGCTTATGAGTATCAAGAAAGACGTTTTAGAAAACATCGATCAAGACATCATCGATTGCGTAGCAAACCGCTCGAAGCTACTTCAATCAATTGTTATTTTAAGAATTTTTTCTAGAAAACATATTATTTTAATTTTATCTTACCTACTCCAAAAATACTGTAATTTTAAAAATTTGTTATTTATCCCCAAAATAATTTTGAAAATTTGTGTTGTGCTATATCATAAATATTTTTATATCAAACGATTTGTTTTTCTATATCATTTAATAAAGGAATTTCAACTTTCCATTTTTCATTATTTTCGATTGGGGGGGGGGGGGGGTCGCCTGACCTCTCTTGATGCCCGGTTGATATTTTTGTGCCCATCCGCGCCTGCGAACAAGTTAGTTAGTTAACAGGAAGTACATAAAACAAAAGAAAAAGTGGGAGGTATTACCAACATATAAAAATAACTAAACATAATATGACAATAATTTGAATGTAACTTCAATAGTAATCATTAATTCTCTTTTTCAAAGCCAATTCAAAAACTTTAGAGAACATGGGAACTAATGATATTGGCCTGTAGTTGTCAGTGATGTCAACAGGTTCTTTCTTGTGTATAGGCACTACCCTGGCTATTTTCAGTATCGATGGAAATATAGAGTCTATACTACACAGGTTTAATAGTTTTGTAAGGGGAGAAATTATATCATTTACAACACTTTTTAAGATTTTGCTGTTTAAACCAAAATAGTACTGACTACTTTTATTTTTAAGACTATTTATTAAATCCCTAACTTCTATAAATGATACCTCATCAATTTCAAAATGTAACCTCTCCAAAACAGGCAGATGCACACCCACATATGCACTTATATATTCATTAGAAGTTGTTCCACATGCGGGTAAACCCTCTACCAGTCTACGTGGAATGTTTACAAAAAACCATTTACACGATCTGGCTCTAAATCAGCACTACTAACTGACTTTTTATTACCCAAAAAAAGAACAACTCTTAACCACATCCCAGATGGCTTTTGGACTAAAGCTGTGTTCCTGTAAATAACTATCATTTGCCTGTTTTTTAGCTTTTTTTATTTCTGCTCGATAATGTTTAGTATAATTCTTTAGCAATAGTTTAACATCATCTAAGTTGTGCAATCGTACCAATTGCCTATAAAAATTTAGTATTTCACGTTTTGCTTTGAGCTGTTCATTGAACCAGCTAACAATTGGTTTGTTAACTGTATGCATAAATTGTTTTTCTGTGAAAGCCAAGTCAGCGCAATTTTTTAAAAAATATCAATAATGAAGTCCCAACTAATTTTACTCACCAAAAACCTGAAATGCGAGAGGCCTCGCACTGTGATTGGCCTATACTTTGTGCACACCATTTGCTCATTAGGCTGGGGCAAATGAAACTCCATGGCAACAGCCAGGTGATCTGAAAACCCTACATCCAATATATACCCTTCACAGTCGGATACATTTGTAAAAATATTATCAAGGCATGCTTCCGCTCTTGTATTGTCATCTATAAGAAATTTTAAACCATAGGCGCGAATTTGATAGATCAGACTCAAACCCTGAGTACCTTGACCTTTAAAATCTACATTAAAATCACCATTTACGATGAGTGAATACTTTAATTTTGATACCATATCTAGAATAAGTTTCATTTGATCTAAAAATATGTTAAAATTTGCACCTGAAGGCCTATAAATAGTTATTACTAATATTTTTTACTTATCCAATTGTACTGCACAAACCTCGCATTCCATTTCCACTGATAAACAATTTAAATGTTGCCTGGAAAAAATTTGTTAGTAAGAGTGTTTAGGGTAAATATTGCCACACCCCCGTGACCATGGGACCCGCGTAAAAATTGTGCTGAAATTGAGTAATTTGGAATTTTAAGTTGATTTAGTTCGAGTGCTCTCAACCAATGCTCACTAAAACATAAAATATCATAACTGAATTGATTTGCTTCTATTTGTAACAATTTATTTCTCAGACATTGAGTGTTAATATGCAAAATTTTAAAATTACTTTACATCACATAATTGATTTATCAGTTTTTTAACATCCTTAACTTTATTTTGATTTTCAAAGACTATATTATTTTTATAACCTAAAAAAACCTTCTTTGTGTCTTTCAAAGTTAAAATGCTGTATTCCAATATTTTGAGGCCAAAAATTGGGGTTATAAAGCTCGTTTCTCTTTGATATCGGGGCTATTACTAAGAACCTCTTTAGATGTTGTGGATCGAAGGGTATTTCCTTAACTCGGATTTCTATGTTTTCAAAACCATTTTGTTTCTTAATGTAATTTTTCACTGTAGTTTCCTCTGCTGATCGTTTGATTCTATTTATATAAAGCCATAACCTTCTCTCTTCTCCTGCAAAATCATTTTCTTCCAGCTTTTGGTTAGCACGGCCCAGTCTTTTTTTAAAACCTCGCCTTCTAGGACGAATAAATCCCTCATCAACTTCATTTTCAGTTGCAGAACTTGCATAAGATTGTTGCCTATTGTATCCGATAGAAACAGAGGTTGCTGAAATTTTTCGTTTGGGCGATTTACAGTATCTTTTCTAGGTTTTAATTCATCAAATTTCTCACTCTTGTTGACATTAATTTCGTGCATGTTAATATGAAAATTTTGAAGTGTGTCTCCATTGACAGAAACGACAGTATCAGTTCGTTTAAGAACGTCCGAGTAATTGGAGTTAGTTCCACCTGGGACCACCCGTTCCGCCGGTTGCCCAATTTGACACTTCGGATAAATCGGGCAAGATTAATGTTGGCAGACCTGCTGATGCGGTATCTTTATTATCTCTTTCTTTGTTGATTTGTTCTGTTTGGGTTTTTTCACCAAGTTTTTGTTGCAATGTTGAAATTCTATCGATCAATAAACCATTGTTTACTTTTAAAAAGTTTTTTTTTTCCTCCATTTCACTTACTAACCTTTTTAGAAGACTAATTTTCAAATGCAACTTGCTGATGTCTTTTTCAGAGTTTACGTTTTCGCCAAGGTCTTCTCTAATCTCACAACATATGATCCTATTTTTGTTCAGTCGTTGGAATTTATTTCCACGCGAAATGCAGCTGATATGATGAAGACCAAAACAGTTTACACACACGTATGTTTTGCACGTTTTCCCACAACACTTAAATACTGGTAAAGATGCTTTTGGGTCCAGTTCATCACCATTTGACTTTTTCTTCATATTATCACCATTTTTGGCATTTATTCGTTCAGCGTCAGAATCACCGTCTGTCTCGCTCGTCATATTGCTTACTGATAATAGGGTTGAGAAGACATAGCAGAGTAATATTCTTATTCTAAGATTTAAGTTGAGGTTTTTGTTACAAAGAAACCCTTTGAGCTTTACAAAAGTATTTCTGGTTATTTCGATACCTACTTGTCTTGATCTCTTTTGATAAATAAAGCATCTCCCTCCAGTTATGTGTAATATGCCACCAATAGAAAGTCAGATAAACAAAAAACCATTTATACAAATTGCCCATTAATATACAGTAATGAGAAAAACTTTGTTAGCAGAACTAGAGTTTTGTATTACAAATGGAGGAATATTAATTACCTGACATGTGGATATAGTATATATAAAGCTTTCGACATACTCAAATGCAATAATTGCTAAACAAACAATTTTATTATTATTCCAAGAGATAATAAGGATTTACTATATCACTGCTAATAGTGCTAATACTAAGTTGTTACCTCATTTGCCGAGAAATGCCACAAAATCGTCTTATAATTTAATGCTAAGTACTGTTACTGATGTTTGCTTTTAAATATTAATAACATAAATTTATACAACATTTCGGTTTTCAGAAATATTTATTTGACTTCTGCAGCATTTTCTTTAACTACAACATGGCAAATAAATAATGTTCATTCATTAATTCATTATCTATAACCTCTTTTACCTTTCGGTGTCGGGGTAAAAATAATATAGGTACGAGTATTTATTAGTATTTAATAACTTGCAGTACGGCAGTATCCATGCAAAAGTGAGGAAAATTTTGTTAACACATTTAAAATGTTCTGTTAGACATGAAGAAAATATTGACTACTTGACATGTGAATATAGTAGCTATATATGAGGTTATCTGCATGTTCAAATTAAGACTATGCAATAAAAACTTACAATATTTGGTAGTAGTGGTTCTTGGCGTTGTTGATAATACTTGGATGAATTTCTTGATTATAAAACCATGAAAATGCATTTGAAGAGACACAAAGTCGAAACACATAAAGTAAAAAAAGATACAAGTTACAGTTTCGTGGTTTATGGTCTTATATCGAAGAGTACTCGTACACCAAGAACCAGTAAAAAAATTATAATTTTCTACGTGAAAATACGAAAACTGTGTCAACTTGACTAAATTTTTGAAAGTATTATTTAAATAAAAAACAAAAGTATTACAATAAATCAATTGTTTTGTTTTCAGGTAGACATCAGGCAGGCAGACTTTCCACAGCACCCATGTGGGATTCGTTTTTTTAACTTGTGAAAACAAAACTAAAGTGTAGAGTGTTATATATCGTTGAAATCATAATCAAAAAGTCTATTTAAATATCTGAAAACTAGTAGGTGGCATACAAAATCCAGAATTAACTTTAAAATAAATTTTTACTTTTTTTTATTAGACACCACCATAACTAAATTAGATGAAAAGTTCGAATTGCAAGCGATCACAAACTGTTCATTTTGTTTTTACAAAGCCTTGACACTTTAGAAAACTTAAATTTTGATGATAAACTAAAATACTTCACCGATTTGTAAAACAAATCGACAGATTTTGAAATTAATCATTCGCAGATAAATTCAGTTGATTTGCTGAATGAAATGGAGATTTTGCTGACATATCTGAAATCTACCGTATCGTCAGTAGAAGTTGTGAAATATGTGTAAAAATAACCCAATCAGCACATTCCCAAATTTATCGATTGCTTTACGCATTTATTTAACATTACCTGTCACTGTTGCTGAGGGTGGAAGATCATTTTCACAGTTAAAACGACATTAACATAGATATAAATGATATTGTGAAAGAATTTGCAATAAGACAGTCAAGAAAAGTTGAGTTTGATTGTTGAAAAATATTGTAGGTATATCACTTTTAATATTGTAATCGATACTTTAATGTTATAAGATTGTGTGATTAGTAATCAATAAAAGTGTTTGGTTTATATTAAGAATTGTGCTCTAATTAGCTTCACTCAACTCACATCACATACCTTTCCTAACTACCTAATTCACAACCCAGAAGGGAGGAACTTGAGACTTTGCACACATGCTGCAGGTAAGCTAGAGGCGTCTCTGATTATACGTGTATCGTTCTATGGATTGCCCGCGGTTCTGTTTACATATTAAAATGTATGCCTTTCATGTGCTACTTTTTTTCAGTATTGAAGTGATTTTCACACTGTTTCAACAAACGCTACTGTTGCCAAAACGACTCAAACGTTTTTCCTTTAGATTTCCCAATCCCTCCCACCCACTTAATTTCAAAACCGTTTATTAGGCAGGAAATAAGTTGGAGTATAGAGAAATTTCTTTCCAGTCCTGCTAATATAAGTACGTTATGTTATTACGTTTTTTGATGGGAAGCAGGTTGATTTTACCGAACAGGTGTTGGTTGCTGTTGGCGACGTGGCGTAAGCAAAATATGCATCCCTATGAAAGGTACTTAATCTACCAGCGTATGAACTGACACCTACAATCTACTATATATACATTTTTAGTAAATTATTTAAATGTCAAAAGTAAATTAGTCAAACGTCAAAAACAAAAACCGATTTCTTTAGTTTATGCGAATGTGACAAAAATCAAATATGCTACTTGGGGTAACTATCTTTGACCAGTCTCAGACTCTATTGGCAGCCCCCGTTACGCTAAGCTATGCTCGTGCTGCAAACTTATCCTCGACTGGTAAATACTATCTACTTCCCTTGAAGCATAAATAGCTATTATGGAATAATTATAAAAGGCAGCGTTTGAGACTTATTTATAACCTCGGATCAAGACTTTATTACCTAATCCAGTATGGCAACTCCAGTTATTGGCACTAAATATCGCCTAAAATTTTGGGTAGTCTGAACTTTTTGCAAAATCTAAAAATAAATTACAAACAGTTAGAGGATATCAAACACTACAACTTTGCAGAATAAACTATACATCAAAAATTAATAATAATTTTAAAAAAATAACACATTTAATTGCTTAAACAAATTGATAGTCACTGAAATAAATTTCAACGAACATAAGTTCACACAGGTGGTTGCGATAAGACTAAATTTGAATAAAATATAGAAGCAAAAAGCAGTTGTTTGGGTATTTCAATCACATTTAGTGCATTATGTTGATGTATTTTCATCTGATTTAGCCAACGGTTCTCCAAAGTTTGCACCAAACCCTAATGCAATTTTTCTCCGTAAGCAAGTAATTTTTAGTGCAATGCAATTCTGCTGAGGTCAGTATGCACCCATTTATTTTAATAACCATATCTATGAATCATCCTGTATGTTACATCAAATATTAAAGATGATTAAAATAGTAGTGGCGTAGCTGCAAGAAAATAAAATATAATTTTACATCAGAGATTTGTCCATTAGATGTAGTCAAAAAAGTTTTAGGTTGTGAAGACAACTCTTATAAAGTTCCATCTTAAATGAATTTCATTGTATTCTGTCTTTGTGTTGGAACTCTGTCATCTCAATGTTGTTAAGCACATCATTATACAAATTGTCTCCAAATTTCAGTACAGGGACTGTAGGCAATATAAATATTTTGGTTTGTTCATTTAAAAGTCAATAACTTAATTTGTATTTTAGAATTCTCAGTCAAGTTTTTAATTTTTTCTCCAAAATGTTGATATTAAAGAATACCATATTACCATTTGCAATTTATTTGTATATATATTGCAAACTGCGAGGGAGCGTAGTGTAAGTCGCGTGCGGCGCATTACCTCCGTTGCACTTCCCGCGAGGTATGAATGGTCGTCTACACCAAAAAGTAAAAGAGGCTATAGATTATGAATAAATGAATATTGCAAACTATTTAATATTAAGCAAATAAAATCAATTTCTCACAGAATTCATAAGCTGACAATAGATCACATGAACAATAATTTAATTAGTGTCTAACAATGCTCCTAAACTCCTATTTAGACTCAGCTTACATAAATCTTCGTATTAAATAGTTCTTTTACTTTCTTTAGTTAACTATTAATTCAATGAAAATAATCAGAAAGATTTCAAAACTCAATATCATGATGTGTAGCACAATAATTATTTATTTACTTTTGCATTACACAGTTTGATTCTTTTAAATTATTAGAATGACTGATCCTTTTTTTTCACTTCCTTCATCTAAAAGATGAAAGAAGTATTGTAATCGTGAAAAATTTGCCTTCCAATATTTCTTCAGATCTGCACTTTTTGGGGTCCCTAGAGGACGAAAAACATGTTTTCTCAATTCCTTCTCTCTGCTGTCTGTCCGTCTGTGGACGGTATAACTAGAAAACTATGTGTTGGAGGAAGTCGATAGTTTGTATATGGATTATATGTCCAACTGGCTCGAAACTGAATATACTTTCGGTCAACTATATATAGGGTGAGCACTTTAAAAAATAAAATGTATATTTTTGCTTTAACTGAGAAATACATAAAAGTAATAATTTGCACAAGTTAAGTTTTACCCTTGACGAAAATTGGACCCAACAGATAAAGGATAAATGTAAAAGAGACAAAAATGGATAACAATCAGCACCTCTTATATAATCCAGCCTGCATCGCGCACATACAAGGCGTCTCTTCATGGCAGAACAGGAATAAAGGCGGGTTGCACCCAAACTACTGCAAAGTGTTGAAATCGCTCTCGCATGCGTTCAAATAGCGATGAGTTGTAAATTGATGTAATTTGCATTACCAAGTATTTCCTTTTATTGTTTCAGTATTATTAGAAACAGTAAGACGTTTTTACCTTTAGTTTCCTTTATTGCACATCATTTTACAACGGTTTTATAGTATACTTACTTATTCCATGGCTTGTTTTACCGCTGGTGGTGTGGAGGTGTAAATTATATCAAGTCATTTAGAAGATTAAAGTTAATATAATTTTATTTGAAATCAAAAGTCAAAATGTAATATCTACTAATACCGGATATGAGTAGGCCTAGCTACATTTTCTCTATTAATTTTACTAATAATTTTTTCTATCTTTTCAAATAATGGGGATTTACGCTTGGGACACATTAGCTGTTGCACTCTGTATTGCATTATTTAAAGTGCTACATCTAAAGTTTCTATAATCGATGCAATTATTTTATTTAAAATTGTATTTGATAGGTATATTATTAGTGTTAATAACAAAACACACATACTACAAAATTAAGTGTATTACAACAATGTTACAAGAACGAACAAACTAGGATATATAAATACATTATTACAACTATTAAATAAACACCAAAACGAAACAAAAACCCAAACCAATTACCTTAATGTATCAAACTCAAATCATGTGAACTCTTGGAAAATTGCATTATCTAACGCAGTTTTTCAGGACACTTTAGTGGCATCATCAAATAACTAAAATAGGTTACAACAAACAAAAAATAGAACACAACAATTTTTAAAAGCTTATGAAGCAGAGGTTTTTGAACGCAGTTTATTTTTCTTTATACTATTTTTCAGTATTTTCTTGAAGTCAGGTTTCTCCAGTGGAATTCTTTTGTTGAAAATTGAATTTGATTGCTATATAGCAGGGTTAGTAGTAAAAAATAAAGTATGCTCAAATTGTGTAGGAACAAGTGAACAAACGAGAATGTACGAAAGTAAAATAACTGAATTAATTAACTCAATAGAAAAAGAAACTGCAACAGTAAATCTACCTACATTATACAAATTTATAAAACTATATGAACTGTTACTTTTGATACAGATTATTGTTAACATTATTTGAAATACATATAGAACTAGTATTACAGAGATTTCCGAAACGACTTGACTACGTAAGTGATGAAGAAATTCTAAAAATAAAATTCAATTTTTCAGGTGTGTAACCTCTTAAAGGTACGTTTTTTTTTACTAAGGCATATTTAGCCTTATCTGAGAAGCGAGGCTGCAATGATGTGTCCAATGGGATCAGGAATAGAATCAAGTTATGTTTCCTTCTTGAAGCTAATATCACTGTTCTTCCTTCGTCAGCGAATTCACATGATCTATTGGCCATCAAACATGTACGGAACATGATAGGCCGAAAGTTGAGTCAAGTACCTGTTCCCCCAGAAGTGAGACTGAGATTGGAACATCATACCACAGGACAACATGGATAACCTAATTTAAAGTATGTCTCGCAGAGTAGAGGAGTGCATTAATTTAGTAGAAGCTCGGATACATTATTTAATTTGAATGCTATGAACTTTTCCAATCATGATAAAAGTTTAATCATGTAATGCTTTATATGTATCCAAATCACCTAAAAATTATTAAAATATATTGAAATGTACTGTGTGTTGCATTTTCAATGGTGAGCAGTATATTACAAACATGAATGACCAAACTAAACCATTAAATCCAAGTTATTTCTTTGGAATACAAGTTAGAAAATGATGAGTTAACACACGCTAAGACTTGTAAAATGTTAGATGAACTTATTTCAAACAAAAAGTATGCAAGTAATTCAAATTCAGTGGGATACGTATGTGAAGCTGCAATTTACCGAAGTGTATGTTTCTGAATTTTATAAACACTTGCACGAGCAATTTGAAGAAATTAGCAAATGTGCATATGAAATCATTTCTCTGTATCAGTGTAAGCAATGATTCCCACTAATGAAGGGAAACAAGTTTCTTGCTAAGTTGGACAGACTAACACACACATGAATTTAATTTTAAAAATTATATTTTCCAAAGAAATATCTCTTTACATTAAAAAAGTAGCAAAACGCAAGAAGTCTCAAATTTCGAGAAGAAAATATTAATTTCTAGTTTTTTTCAAAAAATCTTACGAAACTAAAGATTTTATTCTTGCTGTACACCCAATCTTAATCCTTAATCATTTGGATCACTTGGGATTTTGAGTGAATGCATGCCATAGACGGTGTCCCAATTTTTTTTTTGAGCACTGTACAAGCCTTAACAATTATCCACTTACTTAATGTCATTCCCTTCATCCTTTACTTCTTCCGAATCACTTTCAACATCCCGTTTTTCTTTCTTTGTTGGATGGGCAGCATCCCTATAAAAATAAAGGTATGTAAAAATATTATAATACATATTATTGTTCACATTATTTCAAATGCATATAAAATCTGTATTGCAGAGTATTCCGACAAAAACTTGATGACTTGAGTGGTAAAGAAATTCTAAAAATGAAAATTCAACTTTTCAAGTGCATAACTTCTTAAAGGTACCTACATTTTTATTCGTACATATTTGGTCCTATTGGTCTATTTTGATAAGAACAATATTCTCTTAGACGATGTCACTTTTTTTAGAACTCTCTATAACAATCTTTAATAATAATGCACTTACTTATTGTCATTTCCTTCATCCTTTACTTCTTCTGAATCACTTTCAACATCCCGTTTTTCTTTCTGTATTGGATTGGTATCATCCCTATAAAGATAAAGATATGTAAAGATGTACAGATTATTGTTCGCATTATTTCAATTACATATTCAATAGGTATGAAGGAATGTTCCAAAAAGAATTCACTACTTGAGTAGTGAAGACATTTTAAAAATAAAAATGCAATTTTTCAGGTGCATAACTTCTTACTTCTTTTACTCCGACATCCTTGGCTCTTTCTGTCTATTTTGATAAGAATATTATTCTCTCAGACGGTGTCCCACTTTTGAAATAGTCTGTATAATAAGCTTTAATAGTAATGTACTTACTTAATGTCTTTCCCTTCATCCTTTACTTTTTTTTCCAAATCACTTTCTCCGTAAGATTCACTTCCTTCGTCCAGTTCTACCCCTTCTTGGTCCAGCTCTACTTCTTCTTCGCTTGGTTCACATTCTTCTTCGTACAGTTCAGCTACTGTTTCGTCCGGATCGTCTTCTTCGTTCGGTTCATCTTCTTCTTTGTTCGGTTTACCTCCTTCTTCGTTCGGTTTACTTTCTTCTTTGTTCGGTTCACCTTCTTCTTCGTAAAGTTCACCTACTTCTTCATCCAGTTCATATTCTTCTTCGTCCAGTTCATCTTCTTCTTCTTCCGAATCATCTTCTTCTTCGTCCGGATCATCTTCTTCTTCGTCCGGATCATCTTCTTCTTCTTCATCAGGGTCATCTTCTTCTTCGTTTGTTTCATCTTCTTCTCCATTTGGTTCACCTTCTTCGTCGTTCGGGACACCTTCTTCGTCATTCGGGACACCTTCTTCGTCGTTCGGGACAAGGCCTTCTTCGTCCGGGATAATTGGTTCTTCGTCCGGTACATATTGGTGTATTTCGCTATAAAGATAAAGATATAGATGTGTAAATGTTTATTTGCCATTCGGGTATTGTGCAAAATGAAAGCAATCGGTGAATGTGAAATGAAACAATGTTTCATGGGACATTTTCCACTATTCTTCTTTATTCGTTCCGATTTGAAGTTTTGTTTAAGTGAGATGTAGAGGTAGGTGTACGTTACTTTTAAAATTTGATTGGATTATCTAAATGGTAAACAGCTCTAGCTTGTTTCTTGAGCTGTCCACAATCTATGACCAACATCAGCCTCTAGTATCACATCTTCTATCTTACTTCGTATCATCGCTCGTGAGATCTATGATAGAATGCTGTATAAGCAGCCAGACTAGTACTGTTTCCCGTGCAAGGGATAAAGCAGAGTCTTTCCAATTGCTCTTAATTTTCTTTGTGCGACATTCCATTCTGTATTATTAGATATGCAGCATCCTAGATACGTGAACTCATCTAAGGAATCTGTCATTTGGAGTCTATTTGGAAGAATTTTTTACATGTTATTTCTATTTATTCCCATAGTTTTTTCTGCGTCGACTTTTCTTATGAGTCGTCCCATCCCTTCTGAGTTTAAAATTCCTTGCAGTAATTGGTTGTACAACGATGTTACGGTGTTGTTGAGACTTCTTCGCATAGCACATTTTACAAAGCTATACAAAAACTTCAATAGCTGGTCTAGGGATGTAAAATTTATTTGTATAGCGAACTACATTTTACTTATTCTACCATGGCTAGTGGTGATACTGAACGAGTGTATCAAAATATTGTTCAGGAAATATTACCGCTACAGGATTATGAGTACTTTTTCTTTTTTTAATCAAATACTTTTTGCACCTACCTCCATTGTGTCATATTTTCTATTTATTTAATCCATACTCCCTGTTAGTTTTTTTCTTGTCTAGATTTCTTAAATTTAAAATTTTACAAACTGCTTCTTCTATGGTTGAATTAGTCCAACGCCTTTTAATCACTTTATCGCTATTACTACAGTATTTTTTTATATTTTCGTTAACTTTTATCTACATACTATGGAATTTGTCTTGAAAATCACTTCCACCTGCATTACTGTCCTGCACATTTTTAATCATTGGTATGCCCGAAACAGTATAAATTTTGTAAAGTAATTAAAAATATTGTTCAATTGTGATGATTACGCACTAGGAAGTAAAGCTGCTTAAAAAAAGCAAAAAGGCACTTCTTTGATCTTGTTCATACCTACTTCAACAGGCACGTGAATCCTTTTGCCGATCCGCTATTTTCAATATGCATCCATCAAAGAAGTTTTGTTACAATAAATTTGGATAAGACTAGGCTAATTCTGCTCATTGCAATAAGCCTAAAAATGATCAGGTTAGCAAATGTTAGATAATTTTCCAATTTTCCTGGTGCATTGTAAAATGACGGACCTCTTTGCAATAAGCCGTATATTTCAATTAGCCTACGACATATCTATTTTTATTCTTGCAAAGTTCTCAATGTAGAGTTTATTGATACACAGTCAAATGCTTTCTTATAAACTAGTAGTAGTAGTAGTAATTGTGGGGAGATGGAAGCTTATCAAGTAGGCCACTATAGGTCCTTTTTGCCAATGCCTTGCCACCCCATCAATCACCTTCATTATCGTCCTCCTCGATGGGCGCTTCTCCCTGCTTCAACCTTCCTGATTTTCTAATAAATATCGGCCCAGAGTATGGAGTTCAATTCTTCCATTTTAAGTGTAGCTGCTCTATAGGTTCTATACCTCAGTTTCTGATACACCTTGCATTCCCCTAAGTAGTGAAAGGATGTTTCCTCATCCCTCCCACATCTCGGGCGAATGAGACCTACCTCTACTCCTATCAGTGCTAGTTGTCTCTGTAATTTACAGTGTCCTGTCAAGATCCCTATCAAAAGATTTGTGGTTCTCTGGTCCGACCCCAGTGTGTCCCTAGAACCCAGACGAGCCAGACGTCCTTTTTCCTTGCCAATTCAGCTATAGCATCTCCACATTCCTGGACAACAGCTAATCTTATCCTGGTCGAGAAGATTGTTTTTAGTGCGGCTTGGCCAGCAGATCAAATATAATTTTTTTGCTCTGACGATATTCTAACCTCGTTCCTTGTTGCCACCGATACGATGACATAAACTTCTGCTTGGAATGCCAAGGTAAATCTTCCTAAAGCATAGCTTTCTTGTACCCCTCTACCTTCTATATAAATTCCTGCTCCAGAGGACAACCTTTCCGCTATTTGGCTGGAGCTTAACCTTTCTTTGCTCCCATTGTTCCCTTGTTGGGATAGTATCCTGTTTCTAACCTTAGCCGGTCCTCTGCTTCGGTTACCCTGTAGGCTGATAGAGGCATTTCTCTAGCTGTCATATCGGCGATCCTTGCGTGACCCGTACAAACTCACTGATCATTCCAAAGCCCGGTATCCCGCATTCTGAGGTAATTAGCTATGACCTCTCTCTTTATACAAATGTCAATGCCCGGGAGTCCCAATATTACCTCAAATGCTGCCATTGGGGTTGGTTGTCTTCATTGCCCCTGTAATTCCGAGACAGGATAGTCATTAAACTTCTGCCAATTTTACGGAAATGCTGGGGCGCTTTACACTAGGCCACAAGATCACTGAGCCGTACTAAACTCTTGGTCTTACTACCAATGTGTAGAGCCAGTGCAGAATCTTGGGGTTTATCCCCCAGTTTCTGCCTATCGCTCTGCACAACTGTAATAAGGTTGCTATCGACTTGTACACAGTTCTGTCAACATGTGAATTTTAACTTAGTTTGCTATTAAGGATTACCCCCAGGTAACTACTTGACCTCTTGCACTAGTGCAAGTGGTCTTTCGTCTTTTTCAGACCCTGAAGTTTTGTTCTATTTGTGAAGAGAATAGTCTGAGTCTGTAGTGGATTTACCGACAGACCTTTCTCTTCACACCATTTCTCAATAATCCTGCAGGCTACCTGCATTCTATCGCAGATGACGTTTAGGAACCTGCCAGTTACAAGTAACTTCTTATAAACTAAAAATACTCTGCTTTTTTAAATCAGCCCTCTTAGATTGGGTATTTGCTCATGTGTATCTTTGCCTTGTATATCTCACCTGTTCTTTATCAATCTGAATCACAACATAGCTTTTCCAAATAGATCTACTATAAGAAAACTTCTTAGGAATCTCGATCAGTGAACTACAGCAATGGCCTAAGTTGGCTAACTCGTCGTAAGGGTCAGGGTTCCAGCAAAGCTGAAAGAGAAACTAAAGAAAAGGGCGACAGGTCCTCGACGCAGACAAATGCTTGAGTTGGCCTCCCCAAGGTTAACATATACCAAGCTAACAAATTATACCAACTCAAACTAGTAACGAGATTTATTAAATACTGGTTCTATTGTGCATTCGTAATCATAGCATATGAACACATATATAAATATATAAGTAATGCAACCAATAGTACCTATAAATATATGACAATTACAACACAATAAAAGAGTAGGGCTGCTTAATAAAAAAAATTAGCAATAGGGCAGTAGATGCTAAGTAACCACCTAATTGTACTTCCCAATCATAATTTGAATAAATAAACTCGTAAGCATTTATGACTTCTATTACAATTAAAGCCTCCGTACGTCAAAATAATTCTGCAAACAAATATAGCTCTGAATATTTAAATGAACTCTGTGAGGCAGAGAGCAGTCTAAAATGGAACCTAGGTGAGAACGGCTCAAATATAGAAGGGGC
This sequence comes from Agriotes lineatus, assembly GCA_940337035.1. NCBI lineage: Eukaryota > Metazoa > Arthropoda > Insecta > Coleoptera > Elateridae > Agriotes > Agriotes lineatus. The sequence goes on along the minus strand of OW679202.1, from coordinate 107,232,900 downwards.
GCAAACGTTCAACCTCGAAAGTTAGCTTACTGAGTCGATTTTACGAAGCTCAAAATTTTGACGGGGTGGATGATACCATTTTATGAGGCTTTACAAGTGGTGTTATGTCCTAAGAGAAATTCATAGTACGTTCATTAATATTACAAGCGATCCACTTGCTATTGCTCAAAACGCTGATCTATGAAGTAAATTTTGTAGTGGGTGACTAAATTAATAACAGCAAAATTTCCACGAGCGGTAGCGTAGCCACAATCTGCCAAGTACGCAATGCTAAACACATCGAGGTTAAAACACCGAGTAGTTACGCGAGTGAAAATGTGGTTGAGAACTGACACATATGTTAACACAATAAAAAGGTTTGCGGAAACAACTGCGTAAGTACACAAATTATTCCAATACGTAATTAAGCACAAATGGTACCTAGATAAATGCAGCTTATATAACGTGTTACACAAAATCAATCATGCCAAATTCATCTATGGCTCATTTACAACAATACATTGTTAAACTATAATGAAAACTTGCAGATGCGAAGCATAAGGTGCTGGGTGAGTAAAGGCGGCAACCAGGCAGAATACTGCAACCTGGGGGCAAGAGCGTGCCAAGATGGGGATTCACAATAGGCTGCAGGAGGCTCTCATCCCAGGCCCCAGAGGTCGGGCGTTCTGATTCCATACAGAAAAAAGGCTAAAATATAAATTCCTAGGTGTACAACGGAGCTAAAGGGGAGAGCTATGATCCGGCAGCAGAAGCCGCAGAAAGAATTATACTTTGTTTATAACTTTTGTAAATAATTTTAACCTGGCGGTACACAGGTGAAACTGCGGAACACTAGTGCACAAACACGGTCAAAATGACCGTGTGTATTTTTTCGCTCAAAAACGTTTGCTTTCAAATATGATGACCTTAAGTCGTTCAAATATCGATTTTTAGGATTGAAATAATAGTAATACCAAGTTACCACAAAAATGTAATGACAAGTGAACATTTAAAAAAGCTAAGTATAAAAAACCTAAACAATTATTTCTACACAAGAAACTTTGGGATATAAGACAACAAACGAAAAAAATTTGATTTTCAAAAAAATACCACAAAAATTGTAACATTTAATGCATTGTGAATAGAAATTATTCAATACCTGCTCTCCGCGCAGTTGGTACACAAAACATTCGTGTGTTCCTAGTGCTTAGTGCTACGTACACAAGTGCATGGAACCGGTCGAATCGACCGTGCTCCGTCACTTTATAAGTAATGAGCCAACTTTGTACAAACAATCAAACCGAAAAAAAAAACTTATGCTATCAGTCGTGCCAACCAATGATCAAGGGAGGTATACCTAAAATATTAGACACGGTTTACATTTGATTTTTTTTAACAATAAGGCAAAAACTAAAAACCCGGTCATTTTGACAGTGACCCGTGCACTGCCGGGTTAATACCTACATATTTTATTTGGTAAAATAGCTAATCAAAATAAAAATGTGTAAATCTTGACTCAACTCTTTTACTTTAGCTGTTGATAACCTTGAACCACAGCTACCCGCGAGAAGTAATTAAAAACATAAAGTAATCAAACTTGATCTTGAGCATAAAATTAAAAGTAAAATTGCTAAAATTACGAAACGTTACACACTAGTTCACGGAGTTAGCCTTAGTGCTCTTACACCACGAGCGACTGCCAGTAATCTCATTTTGTTATTCCCGCTTCTAGACCTGTAATTTCTGGAGCCTGGAGAAGCACGTCATGGGAGAGCTTCGAACTTAATGTATTTAACTAAAATATTTTCAGCCGCTTGAGTCTGAAGAGGGCCCGTTTCCCGGGGCTTAGTGTTGATGCCATCACCATCTACAGGAAGCAGCTGGGCAGCATCAACCGCGTACTAACTAGTTTTTATTATAATTGTGTTGGGATGAAGTTGTAACTATTTTCTTTTTATTGTGTTTTTATCTAGATATACGCAATAAAATCTTGAAAATTGAACTCAAGTCTTTTACTCTAAAAGTCTACAACCCTGGGACAGAGTTATCCGCGAGATTCTAACGTAAATTGCAAATAGAGTAATCAGAGTTTGATATTAAACAAAATTGCATTTATAAGTTCATAACGTTATTTTGAAATTGTAAAAATGGAAATATAAGTTCAAAACGTTACACGGCGTCCGAGCAAGGACTAGAGTTGTAGCTGGAGTGATTAAGATAGAGCCTACGTCAATCTAGGCACCCAGGACCTAGGTAGATGTTCATAAACTCCTGTAGAGGGCGCTTGAGCTACCTAAAAACCAGAAAACAACTATAGAAGGATAGAAGAACATATATTTAAAATATTTAATCAATCTGTGTTGCAGTACGTCAGCTAGAAACCTGCAGGTAGCAGAATCAGGTGTTGCAGTCGTCCGTACCACCTGTCGGCACTGAATGAATATTAGAAGTATGCCCAGCGAGGTCAGCATCACTTCCAGCACTGAAGACTTACAGTATTTTGTTCCTAGGCAAGAAGGAATCCATGTCCAGAAACTGTTCCTGCAAGAATCCTAGGCAGCAAGAAAATTCTGTTCAGTAATGGCCTGGGGTCTCCAAACGTTTTTGACAGCCACGTGCGGTTCCAGAGATTCCAAAGTAGAAGCCACCAAACTGGAGTCCAGAACCAGTTGCGCGTGCAGTACTGAGCCCCTGCGTATAAATTTAGAGTACCGTTCGTCTTCAAGATAAAAACTGGAGATGGTTTAAGGTTTCCTCTAGCCAAGACGTAGAGAATCGTTTCACCCGAAGAAACAAACTTCTTCCAGAGAATTATTTTTGTAGTTCTCTTAATCCTGCTAAGCTGAGTCCAGCCAGAAATAACATGAAGAAGTCTTGAAGAGTGACTTTGCCCAGTCCGCCAAAGTTTAAGGATCTCCTCACTAAGATGTACTAAGAATCCAGCAAACATCAAGCAGGAGCCTGTTGACTTTGAAGCCATCTAAAGCAGTATAGCTTCCAATATCCCTTAGTATGAATAGAACCTGTGTAGATATGCGCCGTAAATATTAAGAAGTATGTACAAGCCAGTTATCTTATCTTGAAGCGTTATTATGCTGCCGTAAACTCGGATGACGACATCATATGGCAGGCTTAACCCGCAGAAGCTTGGATTAGTGTGTGTGGAAAGTGTTGTCTTGCATTCGCCCTGTTGAACCCTGCAAATAAGCATATCGCGAAAATGTAAGCTGGTAACCGCAGCCTCTGCAATTTACCTGCCGAATAAATGTTGTGAGTATGCAGACCAAAACCGCGGCCTTGGTATTGTCCACGTTGAATGATTCTTGGAGGAATGCGTTGAAACTGCCACGTACAAAGAAAGTAGATTCAGCCTGGTCAAATAATTCATAGAGGTATGCAAGCTGAAACCGCAGCTTTTGCGTTCACCGCGTTGAAGGATTGTATCTGCTGCGCAGAATAAAAATTCATTAGCCTGTTGCATAAATTTTGGAAAAGTGCAGGTTGGAAATAGCAACATTGCTTCCATTCTGTAGAATTAGCTTGTAGAAAAAAAGCATGTTTGTCCCGCAGAATGAGTTTGCAGTTGTCGCCAGCCTCTGCATTTTTGTTTGTTGACCCTGTGAGATTGCAAGTTTAAATTATAACCTCTGCATTAACCCCGACAAATATACATCATAAGGCAAGATAAAGAAGAAATTCTCAAGCACCAGGTGGAAATGCATGATAAAGCTATATACCCCCCTCCCCAGTCCACGTTTTTTTGAAGAGAGGGGCATGATGTGTGATATTTTGCATTCCTGCAAATTGTTTAAAAACGCATTAATTATCGACGTCAATTTGTTAGGCGCTATCGCAGTCACAAGAACAATTCAGTCGCTACATGAAGAGATCTGGGCTCTACAGGAGGGTACGTCATGCCAGATGCTTACCAAAAGACCCTGCCCTGTCCTGCCCACGTGTCGCATAATACGCGCAGTTTATATTCTCATTCCCCACCAGATTCTCAAATTTATCTCCGCTCTGAAGAATTCACCAGGTACAGGCTGTAGAAAGAATATAAAAGGAAGGCCTCCGGGCCCGAAAAAAAAGTTCTCATCCTTGCTAATTGAACTGCCTTCTCGACCTCTCATCAGATCAACAACTCGCTAACGGTGCTCTCAATCCAGAGGAGCACGTGACAACCGTCAGTTCAAGAATCAAGACAGCAGAATTAGAACGACTAAAGAAAGAAGATATGGGAAAGGCGATACACTCCCATTTCTTTCAACGCGTAGAGTGGGAGATTTGTCGTCAGAGCTCACGTTTGCCTTTTTGAAGTCGGGCGATTTGAAGTTCGAAGAAGGAAGAATGTGTACTGGCATGAATATTATCTTTCAGGAAAATTTTCCTACTCTCTGTCAAGCTTGTAAGGCTCACCCCAAGACACTGATGCATATTCTTTCAGCTTGTTCTACATATGCAGTGTCATTATCCATCTGTCGACACAATGCAGCCCTGAGGATATCTACTATCATCTTAGATATACATATGTATGGTATTGATATTAATCCTGTGATACCATATCTCCCCGTGGAAGTACAGTCCGTGGTAGAGAATTCCAAATGTCGTATTTATTGGAATTATTCCTTTCCAAATCAAGAGGGCGCACGAGGTGGCATAATCCACAGTCGCACATTACCAAGGTTTGGGAGGAAGAGGCTTGCTAACTTGCCGATATGACATGCTTTAGCACTAAAGGAAAGGGAGTACGTAAATGATCAGGGAGCTTTCCAACGTGAGTGATTGAGTGCTGGATTCTGTCCCATCCCCGGTGTGATTAAAGGAAGGTATTCTAGAGAAATCACTTGTCTATTGAAATGCCTTTATTACCTATATCATATACAAGAAATACTAACAACAATTAAACAATTTAGGAGGCGAATTTCAGGTTGACAGTACTACCAACTACACTTTCACCTAACTTCAAAGATAAAGAAAATAACTTAAATTTAAAAGTAGGCCTAGCGCATATAATTTAAATAAAAATTAGTTGGAGCAGTAAAACACTTCAAAATTGCAACACCATCAAGTAGCTTATTCTTTAAAGTTACTTTGAACTTATTAATTGACAGAGGCTTAAGATGTAATGAAAGCTTATTTAAATGTTAATAGTGCAATATCGTTTAAACGTTTCAGTAGAGTGAAACGATGAAGTTAGCAAACCTTTAAATCTTTGATCTAAAGTGTGTACATTTGTTCTAAAACAAATTTTGTTATATGCCTAAATTTTTATTCATTCATGGTCTATAGCCTCTTTTACCTTTCGGTGTCAAGGACCATTCATACCTCGCGGGAAGTGCAATGGAGGTAATGCTTTGCATGCTCCCCCGCATGCAAACATACTACACACACACAACAACTTACATCTAACTTAACTAATGAGTTCAAATCCACATCCGCTCCGAGAAAATTCTCGGCTACGGCCAGATTTGAACCCATATCCACCTGGTTGCTAAGTAGACAACAAGCCCACTCAACAACCGAGATGGCCATATACCTAAATACGATGGATTATTTTTAAAGATAACAGTATGATAGAGGCAAGCAGCTTGCAATAATCGGGTATTCTGCATATTTAACCATTTTAATTCACTAAGCTTGTGTCTTTTCCGAATTTCAAAGATAAGCCGAACGCAAGCATTTTGCAAACATTGTACTCGACGAATATCTTGAGAATCTAGACATTATCCATACAATGTGTCGCAATAATCTAATTTTGTTAATGCAAGTGAGTTACAAAGCAAAGTTTTGGTATTTGTATTGAATAAATATGGTTATGGAAGATACTTCCAATGCGGCATAATCATTACGAAGACAATGAGATATACAGGATTGATGTTACAAGAGGTGAGATGGACTCAAAATGTTTGAATTTTATTTTAAGATTGTGGGATTAGGTCCTGCTTGGTCTGAAGAGAATTTTGAGAATATTTTCAGTTTTTGAAAAACAAGTCTGCCTTGACAGTGAAGCAAGGTACTAATAAAACGTTCAGTATTTAATCCAGTTTTATTCAGTAAACAAATATATGTGTTCAGTAATCAACTAATTTTTGCAAAGTATAAAAACCCGAATGGTTAGTAAAATATTGCAAATTGCACATCAGAAAATTAAAAATGGCCGGTAAAATATGCACGGTATTTTATTATATTTTGTACAGTTTAAAACGCATATTAAACAAATAGAAGATGCACAGTAATTTATTTGAATTTGCACAGTAAAAATAATAAACGTTCAGTAACAGCTACTTCCGTTACCGGCTGGATATTTGAGGCTAGGTGTTGTGTTAATAATAAAGTGGGCTAAACAGCAGAAAATAGTAGATTATGCAATGAGGGAGAAAAATGCGTTATTTTGCTGAGGTGCAATTTCTGACTCGAGGGTGAAGCCCAAGAGTCGGAAACTGCACTGAAGCAAAATAGCATTCTCTCCGAGTTGCATATATTATTTTTTTCACATTGCAGAGAGATTTAAAACGAAAAACCTGTTTTTTAAACGTCATTTATTGACATTTTAGTTAGAATTGCTTTAAAATTAGTAGCCTATGGTAAATTTTATAGTTGGTGGCATTGTAAGTCATTATGAAAAGAGCTCACAATTATGTGAAATTCGAGGTTAGCAGGTTAGATTTTGTGTCAAAACTGACGCAAAACCTAACCTGATAACCTCGAATTTGACATAATTGTGACCTCTGGTTGCGCAGTCATAATAAAAACTCCCTAGGGACCTTTCTCCTCTCTAGGGAGTAATTCGTTATTTCCTTCACAATTTTGGTATCGTAGAAACCGTGTTTTGCTCCCAGACGTGAAAAAATATAATTCTGGAAAATGAGACAGACGGTACAAGTAATGACAATAATAGCTTCATTATTCCTGCTGGTTATGCGACTCATGTAGAAGAATTTGGTGCGACAAAAAAGGATGGCCTAGATTTCTTTTCAATTGATGAGTTTAAATCTGTGATGTTCAAAATTTGGAGAAGAGTTTTGCCCAAAGATAAAAATTAATGGCTTGATGGCCATTGTGACTGTCCAGCATTCCTAAAAATAATGATTTGCAAACACATCGTTGTACTAGCAATAAGACTGAAAACAGTAAGCCCACCTCCAAAAGCAAAAACCATGCCAATAGGACAAAAACGACGCAGAGGTCGTCCAACGAAAGTCAAGAGAGCTTTGCTGCTCTAATAATATAATGTTATATACGTACCGATGGGGCCACAATTATACCGATGGGGCCACAATTATATATAACAGCAATGAGATAACATGAACAAGAAGATAACACGTATTGCTTGAGTAAGAAAGAGATAAACATAGTAGCAAAAATTCGAGAAGGCTTGAAGCATAATTTAATTATGACATTTGTCAACTAAACATGCCTACTAAAATATTTTTTTCGTATGGCCATCTCTTTCTTACTCAAGCATTCTAGTTATTTTGTTATTCATATTATCTCATTGCTGTTATATATAATTATGGCCCCATTGGTATATAACAGCAATGAGATAACATGAACAAGAAAATAACTCGTGTTGCTTGAGTAAGAAAGAGATAAACATAGTAGCAAATATTCGAGAAGGCTTGAGCTCAATTTAATTATGACATTTGTCAACTAAACATGCCTACTAAAAAACTTTTTCGTATGGCCATCTCTTTCTTACTCAAGTATTTTATTTTGTTATTCATGTTATCTCATTGCTGTTATATATAATTGTGGCCCCATCCGTATTTACGTACTAGCGGAAAATATTTAAATTTTTATTCTTGTATTTTAAGAGTGTATTTTATTTTTGTAACTTTTTTATACAAATTAATATACAAGCTTGTATCGTGTTTGTCGTTTCTTCATCTTTTTATAATGACTTCATTGGAAGTATATATGCAGTGTGTCTCGCAGAGTATCAGACATAGGGCAATTAAAATTGAGAAATTGTGAAAAGATCAACTATTGCTGTGTGCGCATCGAGGTACTCGATTAGTCAGAAATGCAAACAATTTGTATTAATTTGACGTTTGTCATTTTTGACCAATCACGTACCGCGATGGCTACACAGCAATAGTTGATCGCCCAATAATTTTCCAATGTTAATTTGGCTATGTCTGATAGTTGGTGAGAAACACTGTAGACATTCTATGCAATCCAGGTTAACTGCAGTAACATTCTGGCGAGTGTTTTGATAAATACCTATGTAATAATATATAAATAATATTCCTTTCAATACTATTCTGGTGACCATTTATATTATGTATCATATATTATTTTTACTGAATATATTTTATTTTACTAAACATTTTTTTATATTGCGGTCTCTTTATTTTATTTACTAGAAATAAGGTTTTTTTACTGAACAAAATTACTTGGTTTTAATATAATAATGCCCATTTAATTTGTTGCCTTGCTTTATTCAAAATTAAACTTCTTACTGTCGCTTTGATTTTTTGAATAAAACATTTATTATTTGTACTAAACACTCTGTATTTTTCCCGAACATCTATAATATTTACTGAATATTTATTATTTTACTGGGCGCTTATTGTTTTCTTGCTGATTGTCTACTATTTTTACCAAAAGATTATTATTTTACTAAACATCTATTATTTTACTAAACATTTATGATTGTTACTGAACGTTTAACATTTTTACTGTGCATTTATTACTTTTACTGAACATTTATTATCTTACATAACATGTATTAGTTTTACTTGACGCTTATTATTTCTACTGAGCAAATATACTTGATGTTTTAATAAAATACGGTGCATTTAATTTGTTGCCAAACTATTTTCTTTTCAGGTAAATTATCCTTTTTGTTCATGATACGGCAAAATTTTACCAAGGAAAGTTGTTCAGAATGATAAATTATGAACTTATACTAAACTGCAGAAAGATTTAAAAGATTAAAAACGCCAGGAAGTTGGGCATATTATAAATTGTTGCGGAATTTTACAAATTCAGCTATTAAGAACGAAAAGAGGGCTTATTTTCGATATGCATGTGCAAATAATAATTCTAGATCAATGTGGAAGGAATTAAAACGCTTTAATATAGTCAGCAAAATCAAAAATGATTCTTCTCAATTTCCCACAGAAAAAGCTGACGAAATAAACAATTACCTACTTTATTGATAATATACCCAATCTACTAGTTGATCAAAACTTCTTAAATTATTATATAGATACCGTTCTAACAAACAATTGTCTTAACTTTCAACCTGTCAATTGAGACCTTGTTCTGAAATTAATTATGGGATTGAAAAGCAATGCGACAGGTTCTGACTGTTTAAACGCTTATATGATCAAGCTATGTTGTCCATATATTGAGCAGTTTATAACTCATATTGTTAACACTGCATTATTGAAAGTAAGTTTCCTAATTGCTGGAAAAGTGCCATTGTAGCGCCATTGCCAAAGGTTACCGAACCTGAAGAATATAAAAACTTAAGACCAATAAATATACTACCGGCAGCTTCCAAAGTTTTTAAAAAACATCATTAGTTGTCAGTTGCTTGAACATCTGTCAAAATATAATCTAATGCCAGTTACACAGTCCGAGTTTCATTCGTCTTACAGTTGCACCACAGCACTTTTACATATTACCAATGATATTCTTCATGCTTATGACAGGGGCAACAATACTTTGTTGGTACTTTTAGACTTTACAAAAGTATTTAACACTATCAATCATAGCTTACTCTTTGCTATTTTGCATTACATAGGTCTCCATAAAAATGCGGTTACTTTAATGAAAAATTACCTCGACAGCAGAACACAAAGAGTTAAAACATCGAATTTTATTTCTAAATCTAGAGTTCTTACAAAAGGAGTACCTCAAGGATCGATTCTAGAACCGTTACTGTTTACTATTTATATTAGTAATTTTCATAGTACCTACTGTCAAGTACTGTAATTTGCATATGTATGCAGATGATACTCAGTTATATCACAGTTTTAGTCCTAGTGACGCAGATCACGCTGTAACAAATATAAATACCGATTTAAGTGCTATTTCACAATTGTCTCAGCAACATGCTCTTTTGTTAAATTCTAAGAAATCTTGTGTTCTGTTATTAAGTAAAAACAATGACGACTTAGAAGTTCCGCCAATAAGAGTAGACAATGCTGCAATACCTATTGTAAAGAACGCTAGAAATCTGGGTTTGATTATGGATAAATCTTTTAGGTTCAAAGATCAAATTTGTAAATATATACAAAAAGCATATTGTAACTTAAAATTAATTTTTCCTCATAGGTCATACTTAAGCAAAAATGTGAAAACTATTTTGTGCAATACGTTGGTACTCTCACACTTTTCGTTCTGTGATCCGTTATACGGACCGTGCTTGGATTTAGATACTTCACAAAGAATTGGACGTGTCCAAAACTCATGCTTGCGACTCATTTACGGTATACGTAAATATGAGCATATATCGCATAAATTAGTTGATACAAAATGATTAAGTATGAAAAACAGAAGATATTTGCAAACTGCAATCTTGTATCATAGGATAATATTAGAAAAACAACCGCCTTATTTATATAACAAAATTCGCTTCAGAACCGACGTGCATAATTTAAATTTAAGAAAAAAGGACTTAATTACGCCGCCTCAACACCGTACCACACTTTTTGAGATCTTTTACATATAATACTAGTAAAGTTTATAATGAGCTACCAGTTACTCTTAAATGCTTACCCATTAACATTTTCAAAAAAAGAAGTTTTTCAATTTTATCTAACAACCAATGGTAATAGTGTGTGATTTTCGTGACAGTAGTGTTATGTACATAGGTGTATTATTTTTATTATTAATTGTAGATGTAAGTATGAGTTTTTTGTCAATTTTCTCCTTTACGGATTTCTTACATTCTATGGTTTTACATAAATTCAAGGGTTGAGTGGTACAGCAGCCATTAAGGCTGAACTCCCCCTTGTGATTTCACAATTTATTATTTAATGTAATTAGTAATAACTGTATTTCTGTTACTTATTTCTTGAACAATAAAGATATTTATTATTATAATTATTATCTACCTGCTTAGATTAAACCATCATTTCTAATAAATACAATTTATTTTGCTTAAGTTAAAAATATTAAGGTTTAATCTGAGTAGGTAGATCTTCCTGAAATTTTGTATAGGGCCATAATTTATCATTCTGAACAACTTTTCTTCATAAAATTTTGCCGCATCATGAACAAAAAGGGTAGTTTACCAGAAAAGCAAATAGTTTTTGCTTCACTGTCAAGGCCGACTTGTTTTTTCAAAAACTGAAAATATTCTTAAAATTCTCTTCAGATCAAGCAGGACTTAATCCCACAATCTTTAAATAAAATTCAAAAATTTTTAACCCATCTCACCTCTTGTAACATCAATCCTGGAACACACTGTATGCTGCTTAATACGTAAATTGTAATTAATGGTCAATCCAAGATTTTTTACCGAGTCTTTTAGGGAAAAATCTGGTGTGATATACTCACACAACTTCCTTTTACAGTGATCTTATAATTAGTCAAAAATTTCATTTTTAATTTTTAACCATTTGTTAAAAATTTTCAAAAATTACAAATTCTACAAAAACGGTACAAAATCGAGTGTTAGTTGAAGAGACAAATTTTCTCTAGAATTTTAAGGTGAATTCAAAAATGTAATAATATACCGGGTGTTTTATTTAAAATAGGAGTTAATAAAAAAAATAGAAAAAAAAACAAAAGAAACCCACTTTAGAAGTATTCAACTGGAAAATCACCTATCTCACATCAATACACATTAAAAATGTAAGAAAAATGTAGAATTTAAAAAAAATCGTTAGAGCCGTTTTTGAAAAAATCGAAAAAAACTGAAAAATCACAAGAGTAAACACCTACTTCCGGTTATGCGATTTTCTTCAAAAGCTTGCTGTCTCATCTACATAGTACACAAAACTTATATATGAAGTTTCAATATCATACCTCTTTTCGTTTTTGAGATATTCTGTTCACAGACACACACACAGACACACACACACACACACAGACACACACACACACACACAGACAGACCAATGAAAAAAAATATGTTTTTTGGGATCAGGGGACTCTAAAACGTGAAGATCTGTTGAAAACTCAATTTCGAATTTTTGGGGTGAATCCAATACTTCCTTTATAGTAGTAAAAGGAAGTAAAAAGTCTGGTCACATATCCTAATCGTTGCG